>OU892280.1:49929922-50282505 GCA_917834065.1 Ceutorhynchus assimilis | reverse complement strand
TGTCTTAGTTTTTCATATTGCTGTAAAATCAACCGTTTAGGTTTTACAGTCTGTCAAAGATGCAATAAACTGTCAATATTTTCGAAACAGTTGAAGATAGGTATATGACATTGTACAGGGGTAGTTTCAAATTCGAGCCACATCATTGGGATCTCAGAAACGGTGAGATACAGGGTTGGTCTAATTAGGGCAAAGTTGCATGATTTGATGCTTAACAAAATGTCGCTTTGATATTTAGGATATTCCGAATACTTCCGGAGATATTCGGAAAAAATCGAAATTTTGCAAAATTATTTTTATTTTTTCCTGACTTTATTTGAAGTGATATTCCAAAAATAATATCACTTCATCGTAGCCACTTTTTCTCCTATACAAGATGCTACCATCAAACTTGAAATCTGACATTTCGTCTTTGGGCCACCATCATCAACTTTATTTTTTCAAATACCTACAACCCTGAATTTTTTATTTCAGATTTTTAGAGTTTCTCATGTCCCAAAAGTATCGCAGTTATTCGAAAAAATATTTTTCTACTTTTTAGTAATTTTCTATCAAAATTCTCTTCTCTGTCTCTCTCTAACATATTTAGTTCTTATGGAAAGTGCCAAAAATATTAATTTTTTCGAATAAGTGCAATACGCCATTGGTTTTGGGACATATGAAGCTTATAAAATCTAAATTAAAAAATATTGGTCCTATTCAAAAAAATGAAATTGATGATGGTGGCCTAAAGACGAAACGTCAGATTTAAAATTTGAAGCTAGCACCTTGTAGGGGAGAAAAAGTGGTTACGATGAAGTGACATTTTTTTTTTATGACTTCAAATAAAGTCAGGAAAAAATTAAAACAATTTTGCAAAATTTGGTTTTTCCGGATATCTCCGGAAGTATTCGGAATATCCTAAATATCAAAGCGGCATTTTGTTCAACATCAAATTACGAAACTTTGCCCCAACTTAACCAACCCTGTATCACTCCCGGTTTCCGAGATCCCAATGATAGATTAGTAACCAGGGCCGGATCTAGGGGGGGGGGGGCGAACAAGGGCGCGTGCCCCCCTTTGCAACTTAGGGGGGCGGAAAAAGAGAGGACCAGTGGCGTAGTGACAATGCTCCGGGCCCGCGTTCAAAAATTTTACCGGGCCCCTACTCCTGCGAGATATAAAAATTGAAAAATCAAAGAAATATACATGGTGGCCAATGGAAACTTTCCACCCCGACTTTTTGGATTTGAAATGAAAATCTAGGAAAACGCTCGGACACGTCGACTCTTGATTTGAGGGGGAACTATTTTTCAGTTTTTTTCATCCCCGTAACTCCAACCCCCTAACTGGGGCGAGAACAACCCCTCAAATTTGAATAGGGGATAGGGGTTGTGTCATACCTCTTTTTAAAGGTCTCTTCGAGTTTTTTATGACTCTAAAATTTCGTCTTATTATTTCCATCCGTAACGAAATGACAGCTTGTCAAAATCTTGGAAATAGACCATTATTTTAGTAGGAGTAGAAGCGGTACCGTAAAATGGGGTTACTTGGGACAAATTCACTTCCATTTTTTCAATAATGTGGTAATTTATCAGAGTTTTTAGGAAGGCAGAGCAACAATTCCTGTGTATAAAATTTCTTTCATATGCATTTAACCTATAAAGCACCATAAATGGCTCCTACTGTAAGAACATTTTGTAGAAAAAAATAAAATATTCACTGTCCCAAGTTACCCCGCATTGGGGTTAGATGGGACTGTACCGGTTTTACACCGAAAATGCATGTTAAACTACTCAGGGGTTACTTGGGACAGCAGAAAAATAAAAATAATACCCCAGCACACATCTTGAGTTGAAATTTTTTGTTTAGCGAATTATTTAGAGCGATGAAAAATCTGGGTTAACATCAATTTATTAAAAATATTTATTTATTCATTATAAAAATATGCAAAATATATGCAAAAATACTTAAATTAAAAATAATGGTGGGTATCAATCAGGACCAGGGAAATTATCTTTAAATCGTCTTCCTACAACACCCTTAATATCTAGATATTCAGTCCTATGATGTATCATTTTCTGTTATTTTAACAGCGACCTTAAGTTATCTGTCACTGTTTATTCTACACGTAAAAATAGAGACAGGTATAGATTTTGAGCTATAACACAACTGTTAAAATAACAGGAGATGATACATCATAGGCCTGATTGCTTCACAATGCGTCTTATTTCAAAGTGAGTTAAAGGAAATCCCCATTCAGCTGCTCTAATAAGTTCATCTTCTTCCGCTTTTTCCAGAACTGTAGGTGTTCCATATCTTCCTAAATTATGATTTTTACATCTTCTCTGTAAAGTTGATTTGTTTACCTTCCATTTGTCGGCTGCTGTTTTATAGGACTTTCCAGATTGTACGTCTTCTATGGCACTTTTCATATTGTTTCCTTCGAAGGCGTGATATTTATTAGAACCTACTTTGCGAATATATTTTCTTGGCATGTTGACCCCTGAAAACAAAACGGATTAAATAACATGGGGTAACTTGGGACACGGCCTAACTTGGGACAATGGTAGTCCCAAGTTACCCAAAATCAGGAATTTTTTTGAAAAAATATTTCAAAATCTAAAAAAAATTGTCTAAAAGCGGGCAACGAAATTGGCAGTATTTAGAAAACATACAAAATTAACTAAAAAGTGTAATTGGACTTACCTGTTTACCTTTTGACTCCCTCTTCCAGATAAAGTTTTCGACCATTTATTTTTGCTTTGCTTCTCACCGCCACTTATGTTTTTTTTTATACTTTTGAAATATCATTAATTTATAAAGAATTCATTAATTTAATCATCAACAGGTTGCTCTTCAACTAACCAAAACATTAAACTGAAGATATGTTTATATTTGCGTTGTTGACGCTAGTAAAGTTAGAACATCCGAAGTTGCGTCCCGAGTAACCCCGACGTCCCAAATAACCCCATTTTACGGTACTTGCAATTAAAGTTGTTCTATTATGTTTAATAATTAATAATAATAATTGATAATTATTAATAATAATAAAAAAACTTTAATGGTAAGTATTTTTATTAAGGCAGGTAGGTATCGATTTTATTCCTACTGAAACAATAGGCTATTTCCAAGATTTTGACAAGCTGTCATTTCGTTACGGATCTATGCTACGGATGGAAATGATAAGACGAAATTCCAGTCATGAAGAACTCGATGAGACCTTTAAAAGGAGGTATGACACGATCCCTATCCCCTATTTAAATTTGGGGGGTTGTTCTTCCCCCAGCTAGGGGGTTAAAGCTACGGGGATGAAAAAAACTGAAAAATGGTTCCCCCTCAAATCAAAAATCGACGTGTCCGAGCGTTTTTTCAAATTTTCATTTGAAAGCCAAAAAATCAGGGTGGAAAGTTTCCATTGGCTCACCCTGTATATATTTTTCTCTAAATATACAGGGTGAACAAAAGTATGGAACATATTCAATATAAAATAGATGAAGGCGTTTTGGAAAAACCGCTTGGACACGTTAATTTTGTTTTTTTGGTTGAGATTTTTTCACACCAATTTTTTTATGCGCAGGTGGTTTCAAAAACAGCTGAACCGTACCGTTAACAACTTTAATTTTTTAAATCGTACATTCTGTATATCATCAAATTTTTTGATTCTGCGGAAAATTCTAGACATATTTCATGTGCAATGTCATGCCCCCCCCCCCCCCCCCCAAGTTCCTAAAATATATCGAAAGTTGGGAAAACTAGGATAAAAAATTTAGAGTTGGGGAAAATTGGTAGACAAGAATTTGCGCACCTTATTCAAGAGGACTAATTAAAATTAAAATAAGGATCGTGTCACGTGTCATAATGAATTTCAAAATCACCGGACAACAGAATGACGAAATCCCAATGGTCGCAGAGAATTTCTTGCGATGCACTTTGCACTGCACTAACGCCACTAGCCTGTGGTAGTGGCACGTGACACTTGTGGCAGTAGTAGCATTAGCACCACTAACGCTATATGTATAGTATATTAGGTAGGTAATCCAAACTTCTTATATTATGTTGCCTTCTGCGTTCTGCGCATTCTTCGCTCCCTATTCAGATTTCAGCATAACTCTGAATCCTGGTGCTCTTGAGTCGAAGAAATAGTTTTTAAAAAGTTTCACTTCTTAACATGTGTACGATGCTATACATAATTTTTCTGAAGTGAAACTTCTTACGCGGCGGTCTGATTTGGACGAGAATGGAATAACACGTTTTGGCAAATTTTGGCACACGGAAGACGAGAGAGAAGAAAGATATAACGTAGAAAGGCGGAGAAAGACAGCGAATGATAATGACAGCCGACGAACGATTGACACAAACCAAGTGAGAGAGCGTGACTCACGGCGAGTTTTTGTGAACCCAAGTAAGAATAGGTAATGCGCGTATTACTTCGCAGCGTGACGTGATGCAGTTTTGGTCCTGCGGAACGCAGTGTATTTGCCGCAGTGGCAGTTTTTCTCGTAGGGTCACAGTGCGTGTTCTGAATGTTTCGAAAGTTAATTGAGGCCGTGCGGATTCGACAAGTTTTGCGAACAAATTTAAAACCTGAATAGCAGCAGTTGCCATTTTATCTGCACTATGGGTCTGCCTGCAAAGTGAAAACTGTCATTGTATTTGTGCGGTTACTCTTGTCAAGCGCCGATACCCTTGTGACGTCAATACAGATGCGCGTTTATCTTTTGTGTAGCCTTTTTATACTCCGACTCATTCGCTACATGTGATTTTTTTTGTTTTAATAAAGTTGGGAAAATTAAGATTGTCACCCTCCCCCCCCCCAAACCAGAGGCCTTCGCTACGTCCCTGCTGGTATACTATGGAGTGGTTCCGCCGTACTAATGAATTTTGAAGATATACGATATACGATACGCGACAAGCGGTAAATTCGAAAAGTTTTCATAAAAGAATAAAAGAAATCATTTTAAGTCTACATAAGAATGTAAGAAATGAAGACTTTATTTACGTAGATATAGATATTTTTTATTTTTATATAAATTAGCGTCAAATGTGTAAAATGGATTTTTTTTTTACTTGCTAGGAAAAACATAATATTGACATCTAGAACCGGGCCCCTTGAGGTACCGGACCCGTGTTCCATGGAACACGCGGAACACCGGTGACTACGCCCCTGGAGAGGACACTGTCTTACTTTTTTTTATAAAACATAAATATCTATGTGCACGCAGACAAATTCATGCAAATAAATTCAAAAATATCACGCCTCAAATGAATCGAGAATCAATCGCTTTCTGTTGTACAACAGTACAATCATAGAAAAGTGATTTATAAATTTTTGTTTTAGTTCCTGACTACACCGCTGTGTGCCCATATCGCCGTTTCTGAACGCCCGCCTCGTTTTTATTCTAATCTCTGACTTCACCGATGAGTTAGCTATCTTTGTTTAGTGAATAGAAAATGACAATGACCGATATAGAATCGTGGATATAAAAACCAGTCATGAAAATGCAGGGTTCCATTTAACATCATAATGCATATGTCATCTTGTCATCTCAATGTTGTCATCTGAATTAATTTGTTGAGTGCATCGTCGTTGATTGTTTTGAATTCCAAGACTGTGAAAGAAGTGATAAGTGCATCATCATGAGTAGCCGGTGAGTTGTTGCCACAATATGTGACCAGGCGGCAAAAAATGAATCGGCCAAAAGCAAATTGCAGCCACGGACCAGAGAAATCTACAGCAAAAACAACACAAAAACAGAAATTTTGGTTTTGTATTTATTTATTTTTTATTTATTTTTATTTATTAGCAATAGCAATAGTTACAATATAATTATAATTCTATGATATACAAATCGTAGACATATTATGTACTTGAGATAAAAATATTCAAATTTAATTTACTTAAAAATTTAATGCAAAACCTACACATAGTTATATCAATCTTAATACAATTTCCTAATACTGCTAACATTATTAGATGCACAATGGTATTTATAATACTGTGTGTGCACCCCATTAAACTTAATTCATTTAAAATATTTTATTTTGAGGTTTGTACTTTCATTTAATATTTTAGGTTTTAATACAATTTAACAAATAACAATTTCAACATTTCAGATGTAATTTCTTTGTACAATAAATTTCTTCCTATCTTCAAATATACCAATAATTGTTTGTTTGTACTTTTTATATCACATAATTAATCCTATATCCACTATCAACAATCCATTTTGTTAAGGGTTTTTTAATTTTGCAATATTTTTTTTGTTTAAAGCTATCAGGTAAGTCATTGTAAACCTTTGGACCCACACAGTAAATGTGATTTTGACAGGCTGTGTGCTTGGGGTTCTGCAGTTCAACCTTTCCTTGAGTGGCACTTCTTGTATTTTGTCCGTGTTTTAAATTTTCTTTGTAGTAGTTGTTCTTTATCATGAATCTCAGGACTGATTTTAAATAAAGCTGTTCTATGGTTAGAACATTACTATCTTTGTGAGTAAGAGCTGTAGGATATCTTTTTTTCTTAAACAGCATAGTCTTTATAATCCATCTTTGGGATACCTGTAATTTTGATAGTGTTGTTGTGCCTGCATTCCCCCACAACACCAAACCATAGTTTATCATGGACTCCACTAACGCACAATAAATTGTCTTTAACGTTTTTAATGTAAGCATTTTTCTTAGTTCATAGAATTTGTGTATTAGTTTCCTTACTTTTGCAGTTATATACTCAACATGTTCTTTCCAAGTTAGTTTTTCATCCAAAATAACTCCAAGGTATCTTAGGCTAGACTTTCTTTTTATGATCATATCACACTCACAATGTAGGCCCAAATCACATTTTGAATCATGAACTTTGATGCACTCGAAATCCGGCAGTGAGCGAGAGGAAAGCGAAAAAGCCACAAAATTGGTTTTCTCTACATTAAGGGAAAGTAAACTTTCATCCAACCAGTTCTTAATTTTTTGTAATGCTTTTTCTGCCTTTAGCTTAGTAATTCCCCAGTCGTTACCACTTATTATAATACTTGTATCGTCAGCAAAGCAATAGGTATTAATATTCTCATCATCAAGCTGCTCCATTATGCCATTTATGTAAATGTTGAATAACAAAGTTGAGAGCACTGTACCTTGTGGCACACCAAATTCTACCTGCAATGCATTACTTTCTTGTCCAGAGACAACTGTGGTTTGTTTCCTCTCAGCCAGATACGACTTAATAAAGTTATTTGGAATACCCCTGACTCCCACACTCTCTAATCGTTTCAATAAAATTTGGTGCTCCACAGTGTCAAACGCTTTTCTCAAATCCAAAAAAACCCCTACCACTTTTTTCCCCTGATCTAGATTTTTAAGTATCTCTTCTGTAACCTTTACAAGAGCATTTTCAGTATTTGCATGATCCCTGAAAGCAAATTGATTTGAGTTGAGAAGGCAATTTTTCTCTAAAAAGGTGTTTAATTTTCTCCTAAAGCATTTCTCAATGATTTTACTCACTGTACTAGTCAAAGAAATTGGTCTATAGTTATTTAATAATTTTTTATCACCTTGCTTGTATAAGGGTATGATTTTAGTATTTTTCAATATATCAGGGAAAATACCAGCAGCAAATGATAGATTTGTTATGTGCTTAAGCGGAATGCTGAGATTTTCTTTAAAAGTTTTTATTACATTAGATGAAATAGCATCATTTCCACCCTTTACCCCATTCTTAAGGCTCATCACTTCTCTAATTATATCATCACTTGTCACAGGACTCAAAAAGAACGAGTTTTCACTCCTCCTCTCCCTCACACCATGATTCCGAGCGCCTCCAGTAATCTTTCCTGCCAAATGTTTTCCTATATTACAAAAATAAGAATTGAATTCATTCGCAATCTGTTTTTTGTTTGTTATTTCCGAATTTACCTGGTTATTAATTGCTTTTATTTCTGACCTACAGACCTGATCATTGGTGGCCTCCCTAATCACATTCCATAGTTTTTTTGAATCATTTAAATTTCTTTGAGCTAATAATTTGTAATAAGTATACTTTGAATTTTTTATTAACTTACCCAAAATTTTTCGATATTCTTGATACCTATTCAAAATTATAAAATTGTTGGGATTCAAGGTAGTTTCCTTTTTAAGGCGGTTTCTATTTCGAATTGACAATAAGAGCCCACCAGTGATCCAAGGCTTCAATTTCTTCTTCTTGTTTGGTATTGTTTTTATAATTGTTGATTCCATAATCATATTTTTTAATTTGTTCACAAATATATTTGTACACAATTCTACATTATTCTCCTGCAAAACCTCACCCCACCGCTCACCCTCAATTTTTTTTTGCCAGAATTTTATGATTTATTGATTTGTAAGTATTATTATTATCTAAGTTGTTAAAGGATGTTTGTAACCGAATGTTAAGCAGAATGGGGTGATGATCAGTGAGATCATTTTCCAAAATCACAGCCCTAATATTGCTAAGAAGGTCACTCTTACATTTAATAAAAAAGTGATCTAAACAGGTACCTCCATTTTCAGTAACTCTTGTGGGTTTATTTATTGCACTTACAAAACCATGCCCCTGTAATAAAGTCAAGTAGTTATTTGTCGAGTCAGATTCCTTAGATAACAGATCTATATTAATGTCACCAGCAAACACATACACTCTGTTTTGATCCATGCTTGATTGCTGCAGTAGTCTTTCCAAATTTTCAATAAGTTCTTCTTTTGTAACGGCAAAACATCTGTATGTAGCAAGGATCTCCACAAATTTTTGGTTTTTTTGGAGTGTGACTTTGATAATTTTTAACTTATTATCTTGGATTATCCTATCTTCAATGTGGAGGTCACTTTTGACATAGATTATGCACCCATCACATCGGTTAAGACTACTTTCATTGAAGAACAATCTGTAGCCAGGTATGTTAAAGTCATTTGTGCAGTACACATTGTGGGTTTCCGACATAATTATAACATCAAAGGACTTACCTAGTGATTCAAGGAACACCAAAAATTGATCGAAATTTTGGTATATACTACGTATGTTGACATGCATAATATTAATATCACTTGCTTTATTGTCAAAGTAGTTTATTTGGCATAAGCTGTCACATTCCCTTGTTTCCAGGATATTATTATAATCATCCAGAATATCATTCAGCTCCATGAATGCAAAATTAGTTTATTTAGGGTTGTATTACTGATTTATATGATTTATTGGAGTTTTTCAAGATCGGAGTCGCATCTTATTTTAAGGGCCTGGTCAGTTTCGTTAATTTTAAGAAAAATTGTTCCATTGATATAGAAGGCTGCCTTATAGTTTTTTTTGTTTCCTTAAATCCCTTGTTTTTTTGAAAAGCATCCTTTTTGCCACTGGCATGTCCTCATTAAAGAATATTTTTTTGTCATCCCCGTCCAAGCCACATTGCTTTGTAGATATACCTTTTATGTCCTTTATTCTCCTAAGTACATCCTTTTTAGCTTGCTCATTGTTCATTTTCAGTAAGATTGGCCCTTCTCCTTGTTTATCCACCCTGAAACACTCCAAAATTTCACTATTTGCCGTTTGCAGTTGCATGGCTACAAAAATCTTTTTAATAGTTCCTACTGTGTCTAGCCTGGTTTGTTTTGGGACCCCTGCAACTATCAGGTTTTTAGATTTTTCAGTGACCTCAAAAGCATCCATTCGGCCTTCCAACGACTGCAGCCGCTTCTTCAACTCCTCGTTTTCCTTTTTAAGGACTTGATTTTCCATCAGAGCGCCCTCGAACACTCGCTTTTGGTCCTCGAAAGCATCAGACATAAATTGAATTGAGGCCCCAAATTCAGTAATTTTTTTATCAATTTTCTGCTCAAATGGGCCCAGGTAGCTTTTAAATGATTCCTTAATAATCTCCCTAAGCCTTTTTTCGTCCATTTCCAAACAATTGTCCGATTTTTCGCTGTTTTTTCGTGTTGTGCTTGGTGGTCTAACCTCACTCTTGCCAATATCACAACAGACAAATTTTTTTCCACTATTATGTTTAGCTACCCTGGCTGAACAGCTAGGATGGTATTTCTCCTCACAGTTTTCACACTCACTAAACTCTGAGACGTTTTTCTTACAATAATTACACTTATTTTCACTGTTTTTTACTTGGCGAAATTTTTGCTTATCACCCATTTCCCAACCTCAAAATATAATATGAATTGTAGATGAAATATAAAAAATTTAAGTTTATGAAGTTTTGGAGCACTGCCTGATTTTGAAATAATTGAAATGTTAAATGTTGAACCAGTCATTTAAAACCGAGATTCAAACGTCCCGCCAAATATTAGTTCAATGACTACACCGCTATGGCAGCACCGTCGGAAATGTCAGTTGGCGACTACAACAGAAGTGAGCGTTCTATATCAAGAATATAAATCACTTTTCTATGAGTACAATATTCAATCCAGCACAGCTGTATTGAGCGCTACCAGCACACTGCACACCCAGATGAAATTACTCATCAAATATTGAGCGATTGAAGAAATTAAGTTTTTTAATTCAATCTTTGATATACCAATAAATTATTTTATGTACGATCTACACTGTAAGAGCCTATCACGTAACTCATTTTAGCCTGTTTGAGTTACGTAATAAGTTGTATTATCGTACTTAGTGATGTAATAATACACCACTCGGTGATGTAATATAAATCACTAGTGATGTAATGAGCTCATTATGTAACTAATTTTTATTGAAAAACTGCACTTTTTAAAATTCATTTATCAAAAATTTATAAATATAATCTATTGTGAAAAATTAAAACCAATTCGAATACATGGAAAAAATCTGGGTCGTACAAAAAATGTTGTATATCACACGTACGGTAACGCTCATACCCATACCGTACCAGTGATATAAATAACTATTATGTACGACCCACACTCCACACTGTAAGAGCTTATTACGTAACTCATTTTAACCTGTTTGAGTTACGTAATAAACAGTGGCGTAACTACAGGGGGGCCTGGGCAGACGTCGCTAGGCCCCCCCAGAAAAAACTTTATTAATATGGTATTTTATGAAAGCTACGTTACTCTTTATAATTTGATGTTATTACCTACTAAATTTGAACGGTAATGCGCGGCGATCTCGATCGACTCTATCCGATCCTCCCATCCACCAACGGAGGGGCTGTGTGCCATTGTGCCACCCAAAGGTCAGTTCAAATTGCAATGGGCGGAAGTAATACGGTATACCAAAGCCATTAAATTAGCATTAGCATTATAATCGATTAGTTGGGAGTTTGACTAAATATTTTTCCTGTGAATCTATGAATCGGTGTTGCTGATATATACTATACAGTGGCTGATAAGCTGGGTTAGCTAGGTGAGTGATTTAAGCCCGGCTTAGTCTGTTAATTGCCTATAATTGCACTGTTCTACTTTTTTAAAGATTCCCATAAGTCGCAATAACAGGCCCCAACTACATGGGGGCATTGGGGCAGGTGCTCCCATGAGAAACCTCTCATGGGTGCTCGGCGCTCTCGTAGGGACTGCGAAAGTACAAACGTATTTAATGGTCATTCCGTTTCGTGTGGTAATATCAGTATCATATATGTAATTTAAATTTACACAACTTTGTATAATAAATTATACAAGTGGTATTAATCTTAGATTAGGGAGGTATTAGTATTCTGTCCTTTCGTTATTTGTGGTCAATTCTATGCTCTATTACTTTATATTGCTAATGTTGCTATTCTCCATCTCTATTCTTTGACAATAATCGGGACATTATAAGACATTTTAGGATATAAAAGTACCAGGCATAATTATTTTGATAATGATGTGATATTTTCATGGCCTAAAATGCGTACAGAAAAAAGCACTTTTCGCGCGCTCGTAGACAAAAATACAAAAATATATACACTATAAAATAGACGTTTTAAGGCGTGGCATCCGGAAAAAAATTTTCGCCTATGGTGAGCTTCTCCCTCCCCCTATAAACAAATTTATAAAAATATTATCCTGCACCTATGAGGACTTTCAAAAATCGGCGCTTCTGCCAGGCCCACCCTAGGCCCCCCCCAGGTCAGATGGCTAGTTACGCCAGTGGTAATAAATTGTATTAGGTATCGTACTTACGGCCATTTGCACCGCTATAACGCCTCCGCTATAACTTAAGGGATACCTAATATAAGTAGAGCTTCGAATGTGACTCTTGTAGAAACAAAAGTCACATTCAAAGCTCCACTTTATTATTATTAAATATCCTTTAAGTGATAGCCGTGCAAATGGCCATTAGTGATATAATATAAATCACTAGTGATGTAATGAGCTCATTACGTAATAAATTTTTATTGAAAAACGGTACTTCTGAAACTCATTTATTCGAAAAAATTATAAATATAATGAGAGATGAGACCTGATATAGGTCGAAACGCGTCTATGGATGGAAAAGCGGAGAAAATTAATTCAAAAAAACTTTTCTCAAACAGTGGTACTTTTGGGTGAAACCCAAACGAACTGAATTTTGGTCTGCCTTTGGAACGTTCACCATTTTGCACAGCAAAATTGCGTGTAGTGTTGATTATCGTGTCCTAGATGGCGTTAAGATCAAGATTCGCTCTTCGAAGTATAAATATAATCAGTTGTGAAAAATTTAAACCATTTCGAATAAAAAAAGTCTAGGTCGTACACAAAATGTTGTATATCACACGTACATTAACGCTCATTACACTACTCGTGTGATTACCACGACTCGGTCTACGACCTCGTCTTGGCAATATTCCCCACTCGTTACTGTAATGAAGCTCCAACCGTACTAGTAATATAAATATCTAACTATTATTCACAAGCGTTTGGTTATGACGTTTTTACATTACCATTTTTCTAGTATTTGAGTTATGTGATGAGACTCATAACACAACTAGTGGTGTTATGGACTAGGTTATGAATTCATAACACAACTGGTGTTATCGACTAGGTTATGAATCTATAACACAACTTTTTTCAAATGAAATGCCCTATATTTGATTCTATATACTTGAAGAGCACAATTTTCTGATTCAAAAATATATAGTTTGTCTATATTTGGTTGAGTATAATCAAATATAGAGAAACTAAACTGTTGGACAATTGCTTTCGAGTAAAAGGAAAATTTCGCCTAACTTTCCAGCTCGATATTTTAGGAACTAAAATATCGACCTCTGGACTCTGGTTTCTATGTAACAATTTTTTTTCACAAAAAGTCATTCTGTCAGCCCGTGTAAACCGGAGGTCGATATTTGGTCCGATTCCAAAAATATTATTGAGCTTGAAATTGAAATTGTCCAGCAGTTTATATATTTTTGGAATCGGAAAATTGTGCTCTTCAAGAATATAGAATCAAATATAGGGCATTCCATTTGAAAAAAGTTGAAAGAACGCAAAACTACAAATTTCTGAAAATACATTTTTGTTTCTGACGATGGATTTTAAAAATTTAGCTAAAACTGGCATAACTTTCGTATTTACCTCTATCATCTACCTGTAAAGGTAAAGGCTGCAGGTGGGGTGCAGAAATATACAGAAAAACCCTAAACATGAATGACAGCCTCCTTAAACCATACTTTGTAGTTTCTGTGAGTGCTGCAGGACTCTAAGTTTTCTTTCATAGATATTTATCTCAAGTTCAACGTGTGAAATGGATTAGCTCCACAAAATAATTGGTGGTTTCTTTTCAGTTTCATTAGTACAAAAAAAATGGAAAAACATGAGGGACGAATACGTGAAAGTTAGAAAAGGAACCTCAAAGAGCCAATATGGTCCAGAATACCATTTGCAAATGAAATTTATGGATCCCCATCTACCATCAGTTGTTTCCTTGCTTTCTTCAAAATCAAGTATTAGAGGAGAAAAAAGAAATAATAATGATGATGAAGAAACAGACTCACAATCAGATGATGATCAATTTGATTCAACTCGAACTTCAGCCAGTTTAAAGTCTGTAGATAAAATGAATGGGCTGGATCTTATATTGCTAGGAGTTTCCAAGCTAATGGAAACCTATCCTCAGGAACTTTCAGAAGTTCAGAGTTCCATGGATGAAGTAGATGAAATATGTTCACTGATTACCAAAGTAATAAAACAATATGCACAATCCGAGCCACATTTAGCAAGTCCCTCAATAAGCAAGTTTTTAATGGAGCAATTGGCTAATAATGGTCCATTAAACCAGATTGAAAATAGGGTTCGTGCGCGGCCATCCAAAGTACGGAAACTGACTGTTAGAGTGAAAAAAGAACTTTGGTAGTTTTTTTTTTTTTATTATTTAGATATTATTACATTATGTTTGGAAGTTTATTTTGTTTGTGAAATTTACTCAGTTTATTATGTTTGTAAAATTTAGCTAGTTTATTTTGTTTTTGAAATTAGGTTTATTTGGTTTTTGAAATTCTGCATCCAGTTTTACAACTCATGCGTTATAAACAAAAAAAAAAGTTTGTGTCTTCAGAAATACTTAAGTTTATTTTGTTTGTGAAATTTACCTAGTTTATTATGTTTGTGTTTACCTAGTTCATTTTGTTTTTGAAATTTGGTTTATTTGGTTTTTAAAATTCTCCATCCAGTTTTACAACTCATGCTTAATAAACCGGAACTGAAAAAAAAGTTTGTGCCTTTAGAAACCCAAACTAACCCTACAACAATTGACAAAAAAAAAATTTAAGGTGTTGTCTACATGATTTGGCATTTTTGTAAACAACTCTAAGACAAGATATTGAGACAAGAAGACAAATGAGTTCTCTTACATCACAGACCTCAGACCCTTTTAGACTACAAAAATATCTGATTTTCTTTGACAATGTTTTGGGCTCACCCTTCCACTTTCCCTCTTAGTTGATTAGAAAGTACCTATAATTAAAAAACATTTATGGGAATTGAAATAATAGCTACAGTTTCAAGTGAACAAGTAGAGAAGTTTGGCTTGGGCTTTTTTGGCAAAACATTCCCGTATCAAATGGACCGTCCAATCGAAGTAGGTGATGACACCAAGCCAAGAAGGAAAATAGGAGGTGAAATTCTTTGCTTCAGCGAACAAGCAGAAGACTATGCAGTCATTGCAGACACACCCTAATCATTAGAACTTCACTGGAGTTTTCCTCTACTTTTCCCATCAAAAGTAATTCTGTCACAGCCGGTTCAACATTGATATTTTGGTTCCGTTGACACATGGACACAAATAATGTGGCTGAATTTAGCTTCATATTGTAGCGCGGCGTTCGCCAGGCTGTCAAGAATCTCAACCTCTATGGCGGAAATACGAGAATCTAGCGAATTATTCTACTTTATTCTGGAAAATAAGATTATCGTGTGTATTCTAGATTTTCCAGGAACAGATTTAGGGATATATAAGAAGGCCAGCATTGGTTTGTAAGTTTAGTTTTAGTTCGACTGTGATACGATTTAAATAGTGATTGTAAAGAGTTTAATTGTTGAGTTTGTTAATAAAGTAAATAGTGTCAGAGTGTTTTGTTAAGTGGAATAAATTATTGCTGTGTTAATTGGACTTTGATTTTTGGAATAAACGAAACGAACAATGAACCCAAGATTTCTGTCAGGCAACCCAAAGCCGCGACATTGGTTTCAGAAGTGGGATATAAAGGACTGCAGAGTGAAATCCAATTACGGAAGTGCGGGGACACTAGTGTAGTATAAAAACTGAACACTAAGTGAACACTGAGACAGTTAGTGCAGTGCAAACAGTGACAATCACAAAAAGAGACTCAACCGATCGTGTGAATTACCCCGGAAGTGACTCTATACCGATTTAGACTGTGATAGTGAATCTTCGAGTGAGTTCTAGAAAATTCTATTTGGAAACTAAGGGAGATATCGAATTTGTGACTTCGCCGACGTATTCGGAACATCAATCGTCATTCAGAAGAGGTTTTTCGAGGAGTTTCGGGAAAATTCTAGAACATTCTATTTGGAAACCAAGGGAGATATCCAATTTGTGACTTCACCGGCGTGTTTGGAACTTCGAGCAAAGACCAGAAAAGATATTTGAAGAAAGTTCGAGGGAAATTCTAGAACGTTCTGTATATGCCTATCACAAGACAACAAGCCAAAATGGACGAACAAAAAGTTGAAGAACTTCTGCACAAAATGTTGGAACTTCAAGAGACCAGACGACAACAAGAAAAACAAGACGAAGAAGCTAAACGACAACAAGAGAAACAAGACGAAGAGGCCAGACGACAAAAAGAAAAACAAGAAGAAGAAGCTAGGCGACAACAAGAAGAAGCTAAGCGACAACAAGAACGGCAGGAGGACCTTGGAAGACTGAAGAAAATATTCCAAACCATACAAGGAACTGTCGCTAACCTAGACCAGAAGATTGAACAAGTTAAAGATGATGTGCAAGAAGTTAAACACGACGTTCAGGAAGTAAAAGCTGAAGTCAAAACCGATGTTCAAGAAGTAAAAGACAATGTTCAAGAAGTTAAAGACGATGTTCAGCAATTAAGACAAGAAGTGGAGGACCAAGTTCAAGCACTCGAAGATAAGGTGCGTAAATTAGAAATACAGTCCATCAATCCAGTTAGTGTTGGAGCATTCTCCAGTATGAAGATAAAACCACCAACTTTTGACGGTTCTACATCCTGGACCATGTATATTCGACAATTTGAAGCTGCTGCAAACACCAATGGATGGAACGACCAAGAAAAAGCTACAGCACTAATAGTGGCGCTACGAGGACCTGCCTTAGACCTTCTTCAGTCCATTCCTTCAGTCTACCAACAGAATTACCAGCATCTAAGTCAAACTTTAGAACTGCGCTTCGGAGACCATTACAGACAAGAAGTATTCAGAACTCAAGTCAAATCAAGAGTTCAAAAACCCGGCGAGAGTCTACAAGAATTCGAATCGGCTAGTGAGTTTGGCGTTTCCTGCAGCTGGGGAAGACATGCAGGAATGGATGGCAGTACCTGCGTTTATTGATGGTCTCAGAGATTCGAAGATCCAGGAAAACCTAAGAATGTCCAAGTTCAGACAAAGTAGCGAAGCCCTTGTCCGAGCATTAGAACTGGAAGCAATCTTTGGTGCCTCACGACCCAGAATACGAGCAGTGTCCATTGAAGACCCAAAAGATAAACAGTTGTCAAAAGAGGATGGTAGCTTCGAAACTAAAATGAGTAATTTCATGGAGAGAATGGAGAAACTGTTACTAGAAGATAGAAAAATGGGAAACGATTCCAGACAAACACCAACACCGAGAAACCGAGTAAAATGCTACAGGTGCCAAAAGCTTGGACACATGCAATGGGATTGTAGACTAAGGATGTCCTTTCCATCTGGGGATCATTCTCAACGCTTTTCAAGGTCTAGAGACGCCAGCCCTAATAATAAACAGGAACCAACTAGCACGGAAGGGAGGATGCTGGCTAGTAATGACGAAGCCCCCAGAGTTGTGTACATAAAATCATTGGGCAGTCATTATAGAGGATTAAAATTTGAAGGAAAAATTAATGGAGAATTGAAAACCATTACTTTTGATACGGGTGCTGAAGTTTCCATAATTAGAAGAACATTAGTCAAGTCTCGGGCAATCGAACCGCTCACTAGAAACCTGTCACTACGAACAGTCACCGGCGAATCTGCACCAGTTCAAGGAGAAGCTATGGTTGAGCTCACTTTTGGATCTACCACCTTCAGGCACAGGACATTAGTCGCCGATATAGAAGATGATTTTATTTTGGGAATGGATTTGATCGGCCAACATGATTTCTCCTTTGATTCTTCCATGAACATCCTTAAATTTGGTAATGAAGAAATTGTCCTAACAACACAAGAAGAATCCGATGCCGTTAAGATCTTGGCCAGTGAGGATTCCTGGAAGTACTGAGAAGATCATTTGCGGAAGATTAGAAACAAACCCTGGGTGCTGCGTTGGGCTAACATGTAATTTCATTGGAGATAAACCAGAAAGATTTCTTGTAGGAAAGACTCTAGTAAGAACTAATGGAGACATTATGATAAGAATTGCCAATGTTTCTTCCGAAACAGTAAGAATAAAGGAAGGAGACATTATTGGAGCTCTCGAACCAGTGAAGCAAATATCGAACTGTGACCTACCAGATAAGCGACATTTTGTGAAATCCAAATTGGATACAGACATCTTGATGCAGACTTTGGCGAAATCATGGAAACATCTCGATCCAGATAGACTTCAAGAAGCCACAGATTTCATTTTGAAAGAAGCAGACGTATTTGTGATGGACAATCAAACCGGACGAACCAGCTTAATTCAACACAAAATTGATACTGGATTGGCACATCCAATTAGACAACCACCACGACGTATGCCAGTAGCTAAGCAACAGGAAGTGGAAAACCAAATTGATAAAATGCTTCAAGAGGGAATCATTGAAGAGTCAAATAGTCCATGATCCGCGCCAGTAGTATTGGTTACGAAGAAAGATGGGAGTCTTAGATTTTGTGTGGACTACCGAAAGCTTAATGACGTCACCAAGAAGGACAGCTTTCCTCTCCCAAGAATAGACGATACACTAACAACTCTATCGGGCTCCAAATGGTTTTCCACCTTGGATCTCAAAAGTGGATACTGGCAAGTGGCAATACATGACGATGACAAAGAGAAAACTGCCTCCAGTACCGGAAGCGGGCTATACCCGTTTAATGTAATGCCTTTCGGATTGTGTAATGCTCCAGCTACGTTTGAGCGACTGATGCATCTTGTTTTGCGAGGCCTTACATGGAGAACTTGCCTGGTATATTTGGATGATGTCATGATTATGGGACATTCGTTCCAAGAACATCTCAATAACCTGAAAGAAGTTTTTGACCGCTTCCGGAATGCCAACTTGAAACTCAATCCAAATAAGTGTTTCCTATTTCAAAAGAAAGTGGAATTCTTAGGTCACGTGGTATCTGAAGAGGGCATACAAGTTATGGAAGGAAAAATAGATGCTGTCAGGGACTGGCCAAAACCACGCGACAAACATGAACTAAGGAGTTTTCTAGGATTATGTTCTTATTATCGAAGATTTGTGGATGGATTCGCCAAAATAGCTGCTCCACTTCATCGATTAACAGAAGAAAAATCAACATTCAATTGGACCCAAGAATGCGATTCCGCATTTAGAAAATTGAAAGGAGCATTATGTACGAGCCCAGTGTTGTCCTATCCTGATCACAAAGGCATGTTGATTTTGGACACAGATGCAAGTAACACCAGTGTTGGAGCTGTCCTTTCACAAATCCAAAATTCACAAGAACATGTCGTGGAGTACTACAGTAGAACCTTATCAAAGCCGGAACGAAATTATTGTGTCACCAGAAGAGAGTTGCTTGCCATAGTAAAAGCAGTCGACCGTTTTCATAAGTATCTCTATGGACGCAAGTTTCTAATTCGAACAGATCACGCAGCTCTAAAATGGCTTTTAGAAATGAAAACTCCTGAAGGACAGCTTGCTAGATGGATTGAGAAATTGCAGCAATACGATTTCCAAATTAAACATCGACCTGGAAACCTGCATAAAAATGCTGATGCTCTGTCTAGACGGCTATGTAAAGAAGATTGCAAGCATTGTCAAAGAATCGATATACATGAGAAAAACACTAGTCCAGCTGTAAGAAGAACGGGCGGGCTTGATCGTCGATGACAAATGGACTACCAAGCAAATGAGAGAAGATCAGGAGGCAGACCAGGACATCGGGCAAATTCTACATCTTAAAGAAAAGGATGAATGTAGGCCAGAATGGAGGGAAGTGTCAAACAAGAGCTTGATTTACAAAGCGTTGTGGGCCCAATGGAACTCGCGGGCCGTAGAAAATGGTTTGCTCAAAAGAGTTTGGGAAAGTGCCGATGGGAAATCCGCTAAGAGCTAACTGGTTATCCCAAAAGACCGAGTGGAAGATGTATTAAAAGAGATACACGACGGAACTTCAGGGGCACATTTCGGAGTTAACAAGACTTTGGACAAAATTCGGGAACGTTTTTACTGGGTTCATTACCATGAAGACGTTAAAAGCTGGTGCCGAAAATGCGACATCTGTGCTACCAGTAAAGGCCCTAATCTAAGATCTCGGGGGCCCATGAAACAGTATAACGTCGGTCTTCCATTTGAAAGAATAGCGATAGATGTAGCCGGACCGTTTCCAGAGTCAGAGCGTGGTAACACATACATCTTATTATCATGGATTACTTCAGTAAATGGCCAGAAGTTTTCGCTATTCCCAATCAAGAAGCCATCACTGTTGCCCGGGTACTTGTGGACGAAGTTTTTAGTCGTCATGGTGTGCCACTAGAGTTACATTCAGACCAGGGACGAAACTTCGAATCTGCCATCTTTAAGAAAATTTGTGAGATCATGGGTATTCGTAAAAAAGGACAACACCTTTACATCCACAGTCTGATGGCATGGTAGAACGATTCAATAGGACCATAGAGGAACACCTGACAAAAGTGGTCGCAAGGAACCAGCGAGATTGGGACAAGTATTTGCCTCTATTTTTAATGGCTTACAGAGCAGCTGTTCACGAGTCAACAGGTGAAAGTCCAGCCAGTATCGTTTTTGGAAGAGAACTCAGGTTACCTTGCGATCTGATGTTTGGGATACCTGAAGAAGAACGAAAAGAAATTCGAGACTATGCCGACGAAGTAAGGGCACGACTTCTGGGTATCCATGATTTTGCTCGGGAGCATATTCAATTAGCCAGTGACCGGATGAAGACCAGATACGACCTGAAGCCAATTCAACCCAAAGCCGTGACCCTATTGTTTTAGTGGGAGTAAAAGCGATACTTACCTCCCTTAATAAAAATACTTGAAAATGAAGTTTTTTATTGCTATTATTGATTAGGTGTACAGGGGAATTGTAAATTGTAAGTATTTTTATGAAAGGAGGTGTTGCGGAAATAATCTACAAGTTTAAATTTTATTATTTCTAATTTAATATATCTTGATCTCTATTATTTACCATACAAATTATATTCTAAAAATAGATGCTATTTCTGGACTATTTATCCTGTAAAACCGGCAACAACAACCGTCTGAACCAATAAAATTACAGGTTTTTTCATTACCTTATAAGGCAGTGGACCTTTCTCGCTGCTGTGATTGGTCAACTGCCACATTGTTTTCTATATTTTTGCCACCTGCTCCCTGGCGGACCTAGTCGACGCACATTCTACAGTACTATTAGAATAAGCGAAGAGTTCGCACTCTCGCGCCCTCTGAATGCTCTCCAAGAGCAAAACCCCCAAAAAACTTCGTTAGTACGCGCGATTTTTAGTAAAAATACTACTCTCTGTGTCTCAAGGCCTGACATGGTCTATATTATTGATTACAATTCATGCAATTAACCCCTTATTGTTGCAAGTCACCTCAGACGAGCAAAATTCTCTCGTACGCGCTTGTCTTTTGGCTCTTTCTCTCTCACTCTCGATGGGCTCCAACGCACCTGTATATCGTTGTGTTTTCTTTTCATCTCAGTGGAAAATTTCCTAGCTGCCAGTGGGAATAGTGGTGATAAATGGATACATAATCGCCTTGTGGATTTATCTGCATGAACCGGATTAAGCAAGTAAGACCGTTACAATTTCTCTAACAGTCGAACAATAAATACTTATTAGTGATTCGCTTGAAATGCACTATAAATTGAAGTGTTTTCTAACGTTTAATGCAGAAATTTGGTTTTCACACTCGTGAAATTAACATTTGTACATTTGTATATAGAAACTGAGCATATAAAAAGACTTTTCTTGCACATATTGTTTACAGACTTTAGCAGAAAAGTGCTCAAATTGTTAACTCTCAATAAATAAAAGAACTTTCAAGGATCAATAAACATTTTGTGATTGCAGTGAACTGATTGAAGGTTAAAGAAATCATAGGAATAAAAAATTGCTGGACACTTAATGGTAAGGTGTATGCGCTGGTGAACGAGAACAGAAAACGTATTCATTGCGTAAAAGATCTTGAGGAATAGTGATTTTCCGCATTTTCTAAAATTTATGTTTATTTAACCATAAAAATCGGGATGTTGTGGCCATTTATCTATATATAAAGTCTTATTTGTCTTCTTTTAGACTTATCTATAGTACCTTATTATTGATATTTCAATTTTTATTACCTTCTTTTTTTTACAATACACAGCACAGCAGTATAAATTATATTTTGGTATTTTATTTGGTATAAACACTAAAAATATTATCTTATGGAGAAGAAAATATCATTTGCTCATATTAACATAGCTTCTTTAGCAGCTCATTTTTTCGACTTCTCAAGCTTGGTTTTACAAAATGATTACGACATCATAGGTATCTCTGAAACTTCTTTAAAAAAACATATTTCAGACGATGTAGTTGCATTGCAAAGATACAATTTAATTCGTCAGGACAGGATAAAGAAAGACAGGGGAGGAGTAGCCTTATATATTAAAAAAGAAATTAAGTATTCAATAGTGAGCTCATCAGATGAAATTGAACAGATTTGGATAAAAATGATCCTAAATAAATCGAGTATTGCTTGTGGGGTGGTTTACAGACCACCTGATTTTTCTTATGTTGAATTTTTAAACACTTTCGAAACTTTTTTGACTAGCAACATTATTCCATTTGTTGACAATGTTTTCTGTATGGGTGATTTTAATATTGACTATTTTGTAAAAACATAGTCTGATGCGAGAATGGCTGTGGATATTTTTGGGGGTTTGGGTCTTTATCAGATTATTGTAGATGCCACTAGAATTACAGAACATTCTCATAAATTGTTGGACTATTTTCTTGTATCCGATGAATCGTTGGTGAATTCTTCAGGGGTTTTACATGCTAGACTGTCGGATCATGAATTGATTTTTTGCACGACTATATTTAAATATGAAAGCAAAAAACCAATATTCAAAAATGTGCGAGACTTCAAAAATGTTAATCTTAATCAGTTTGAGGATGACCTTCGGTCTATTCCATGGCGAAATATATATGACATGAGCGATGTCGATAGCAAAGTTGATTTTTTGAATGACAGTATTACGGCACTGTTGGATATTCATGCGCCTTTTAAAACCTACAGAATCACCAAACCTTATGCTCCATGGCTAACTGAAAATATAAAAGCCATGATGGTTGACAGAGACTGGGTGTTGTCAGGGTATAAAAAAAATAAAAACGTCAGAGATTGGCGGTCTTATCAACAGTTACGTAACATGATAACAGCAGCTGTTGCTCGAGAGAAAAAAGCATATTTTAATATGCAAGCTAATAGAAACTCAAAAAATTTATGGGCCTCTCTAAAATCCTTAAATCTGCTACAAAAAGAAAATAAAGTTGCCCTTCCTGAAAATCTAAGTCACGTTGACAATATTAATAAGCATTTCATCGAATCAATACCAAAAATAACTGTTGATAACTCCCTGAGCAATTTTTACAAGAATAACATGAAAGATAACATATCAAGTGTCTTTCGTTTTAGTCCAGTGACAGAATCTGAGGTCTTGAATATTATTAAGAAAATTAAGTCAAAAGCAACAGGATTGGACGGTATAAATATTTTAACTTTAAACCTCTGCTTACCGTTCCTTTCACCCTATTTAACGCATATTATAAACTATTGCTTGAGATAATCCGTTTTTCCGTCCTCCTGGAAAAAAGCGAAAGTCACCCCTCTCCCAGAAATAAAAAATCCCGAATATTTCAATAATCTCAGACCAATTAGCGTTCTACCGACGATGTCCAAGATCCTAGAAAAAATCATCGAGACTCAACTGAGGACGCATATTGAAAAATATGATCTTTTACCTGTGCACCAATCAGGATTTCGGCCCAATTATAGTTGCGCAACAGCACTTACCAAAATAACAGACGATATATTTAGAGCAATCGATGAAGGCAAACTAATAGTCCTTGTACTTCTTGACTACTCAAAGGCTTTTGACACATTGAATCATCAGCTTTTGAGCTCCATTATGCATTACTTGGGATTGTCCGGCAGTGCAAACAAACTGATGGATGAGTTTTTACTGGGTAGAAATTAAGCGGTTTTTTATGATAACAATCTATCCTCATTTTTGCAGGTAGCGACAGGCGTTCCCCAAGGAACAATTCTAGGTCCCCTGATGTATTCTTTGTACGTCTTTAGCTTTCCTTCTGCGTTTCTTTCTTGCTTTCATCATTTTTACTGCGATTACACTCAGTTATACTTGCCTTTTTCTATAATGAATCCGATCAAGCTGTAGCTGCTATTAACTACGATTTAAATAATGTTCTGGATTGGAAAAACGTGGAAAAACACGGTCTTCAATTAAATACTCAAAAGTCAGGTATGATTGTCTTTGGACCAAAGAATCACAGAGAGGAATTTGTGGCTGCGTATGGGGGGTGCATTAAACTGGGTTCTGAGCCTATCGTTGAGCACAAATCTATTAAAAACTTAGGCCTTATTATGGATCAGAATTTAAGGTTTACAGATCATGTTAACAGGTGTCTGCAGAGGGGTTATGCGAACTTAAGGACAATTTACCAACATCGCTCGTGTTTGAACAAAAAAATCAAAACCATGCTATGTGAAAGTCTTGTTTTGTCACAAGCTAACTATTGTGACATCATTTACAGCTCGTGTTTGAGTCAAATAGATTCAAAAAAAAATCAAAAACTGCAAAATTCTTGCTTGCGATCAGTCCATGGTATAAGAAAATTTAGTCCAATAAGCCACACTCTAATAACTAGCAAATGGCTAAATATGTTTAACAGACGATATTTACATGCAGCGACCTTTTATTTTAATACAATTAAAAACAAAGTTCCCAACTATCTGCACAATAAAATTAGATACAGATCCGATGTTCACAATATAAATATTCGGTTCAGTGGAAGGTTAACACCCCCATTACACTCTCTACACAAAGAATGCCACACCAGACAAAATACAAACTAAGAAAATCCCTCAAGTTCTCATGACTGGTGATAAAACCATAAAAGGAATGACTCAAATTTTGAAAAGATGCTGTGCCAGACAAATTGACACAAGTAGTCAATACCAAAACTGCTCAAATCAAGAGATAATTACAGCAAGTAAAAGAATTATGCGAAAAATGACAAAAAAAGACCATGTCTTCCTCTTCCTAACCCAAAAAGACATCCAAAGGGGAAACACACTTACTGAAAAAGCAATGAAAAATCTTGGCTCTGTAGCAGCGTGCACAAATTTGGTGGTGGTCGGCACCACTTTTACAGAGGGCCACAAACAAGGCCACAAATTTGCTTTAAACATGCTCATAAAAAATCAAAACGAGTATGTTAAATCCTACTTATCCAAACTAAATATTGCTTTTGAGGACCCAAATCATTTAACTCTGGAAACAGAAACCACGAAAAAAATTGATTGGAAGTACGAGCTCATAAAATGGCTATATGAAAAACATCTACATCCAAGGTATGAAGATTTCAATGCGGAAAGTGAGAGGAGACTGCTTGCCTTAATGGGAAAATCAGGTGCTGAAAATCAGGAAACTACTTCTGACAAAATAAACTCTGGAAGTACAACAAAGAATATTGATACACTACAAAATATCAAACTTCCACCTGTTATAGAGCCAAAATACTCTTTTGAAAACATCACTCGATCACAAAATTTTATGACAGCCAGCCAAAATCAAAAACCCAGGTAGAATTAACAAAAAACAAAACAAAGTGTTTCCTAAATGTGTTCCATCAAAACATCCAAGGAATCACATCATCTCTACTAGAACTGGAGACATTAATGGAAATGACAGAATTAAAGTACCAAGTAGTATGTATCTCCGAACATTGGCTCAAACCAGGAGAAAATCAGTTTGTCAAAATCATGGGCTACAAGATGGCAACATGTTACTCAAGGCAATACAAAAAAAGAGGAGGAGTATGTATCTTTCTACAGGAAGAGATAACAGACTTTGAGGAACTGAAAATGTTAGAAGAATGGAATCTTGAGGGTCACTGCGAAACTTGTGCTATTGTCAGTGAATCAAGAAAAATGATAATTATATGTGTTTACAGATCTTGCTTGGGATCCTTTGATATTTTTCTTGACATACTAGATATACTGAACAAAAGAATTTACCAAAAATTTAAGGGTTATACTGTCGTCTGGGGTGGGGATTTTAATGTAAACTGTATGTCCGATATAGGAGAAGTGAATCAAAGGAAGGAAAGGGACAGATTGCTAAATGTTTTTGACAGCTTTAACTTCGAACAAACTATATTTGAAATAACACGGCCAAATAAAATCTTGTATTGATAACTTTTTTATAAACTGTAAAAACTATAAAGATCACCAAGTAGTTTTGACGGGCTTAAGTGATCATCATGGCCAAAAAATATCAGTGTTGTCCCCCGAGATTGCACAAAAACTAACTAAAACTGCTTTCTCAGGTAGATGCTACTCACAGGGTAAACTGCAACAATTTCGAGAGGAGCTAAATATGGTAACATGGCATGATGTCTTGGGGGAAAGTGATGCAGAAAAGGCTTATACATCCTTCCACACTACACTGACGCAGTTGCATGGTTTGATCTTCCCAATACGAACGAGAAAGAAAAAGGCTTCAAATGGGGACAACTATTGGATTACTAAAGGTATAAAAGTTTCGTCCCAAAACAAAAGAAAAATTTATCAGTTAACATTGAGGGGAAAAAAATCAAAAGAGTACTACAAAAAATATACAAAGATACTAAAGAACACTATAAAACTTGCGAAAAAACTATACAATAAAATAATTATACAGAGGGCAGACAACAAAACAAAAGCAACATGGATTTTAGTGAAAAAAATCACAAAAAAGACTGAAACCAAAGAGTCTCTGTTTGCGAACTTCGAACATGACGATAAAAAACAATTCTTAAATCAAGTAAACAACTTTTATATTAACATTTGCCCTGATATAAATGCGAACAATACATCTTCATGCAAAAATGTATCTTTGATTAAAAAAAGCATAGAACTTAACCATGTTTCCCCTCGAGAAATCATGGAAATTATTAAAAAACTTAAAAATAAAAAATCATGTGGATACGATGAGATCCCAATATGCGTGTTAAAGGAGGCAGCGGATCTCTTGGCGATGCCCCTCTCCCACATAGTGTTAATATAGGTAATATTAACATAATAATTACCTATATTAATAGACACTTACCAGTTAAACCAGTTATGTCAGTTTGATAGATATATGATTGTTGTTGTCAATTAATATAATAATTGTAATATTAAACGTTCCTGAATAAACCTATATTATAAAATAAAACATGGCGCAGTCGTAATAGTGAACCGACCTACGAAGAAATGGAATTTAACAAGCCCAAAGAGCTATTCCTTAGTGGAAATGTTGCTGAAAATTTTCGTAACTTTAATGATGAAGTACAGATTTATTTTTTGGCTACTGAAACGAATAAAAAATCGAAGGAAGTTCAAGTAGCAAGATTAAAGAATTTGGTGGGATCAGAAGCTCTAAAGTTGTACAAATCTATTTCTGATCTGAAGCCAGAAGAAGAAAATGTTGAGAAGATCTTACGCGTTTTGGAAAATCATTGCATACCCAAAGAAAATGAAATAATGAATGTATACCAATTCTTAAATAGGAAGCAACAAGAAGGTGAGCCGTTTGAAAAATTTTATGCTGACCTAAAATTTCTGATCAACTTATGTCATTTTGAAAGTCAGGAAAACAAATTATTGAAAGCACAAATTGTATTGGGAATTTTTTCAAAAAATTTGAAGGAACGTTTTTTACGTGATGACTGTTCATTAGAAAAAATGATTGATGTATGCAAATCTGTTGAATTAGCAGAAAAAAATATCAAAATTTTATCTTCAATTCCCAATGACATGTGTGTTGACAAAGTTACATATAAAACTGATAGATCAGTGATCAAAAAAATACAATTCAACAAATTTAAATGTTTTCGATGTGGTTCCCAGCATGATTATGGTAATTGCCCAGCATTTGGAAAAAAATGTTTCAATTGTTCACGTATTAACCATTTTTCTTCGGTGTGTAAAACCCAGAAACAAAACGATGTAAGAAAAAATTGTAATGAAGTAGAAACACAAAATGAATCCCGAAATGATGTGGAAGTATATGAAGTAAATGGAAAAACGGAATTATCCGAAGAATGATCCAATTCATGGTTTTCTATAAATGTAATAAATAATGCAGGTGACCTCCAGACTGAAAAATCTTGGTATAAATGGTTGAAACTGGAGGATTTGGAAATCAAATTTAAGCTTGATACAGGTTCAGAGGTGAATATTTTGCCATTAAAATACATCAAGCAACTTGGTTTGCAAGATAATATTAAATTTTTCAATATAAATTTAATTGCCTACGGGGGATTCAAAATTAAATCATTAGGTAAAATTGTTTTTCAAGTGGAAACAGATAAAAATATCAATATTTTAGAATTTGTTGTAGTTAAAGACGATTGTGTTCCGATATTAGGGTTAAATTCATGCCTCAATTTGAATTTAGTTAAACGTATTGATACAATAGCAAATCATTCAAATTTATGTAATAAAACATTTTTTTTTGAAAAATATAAAGACACATTTGAAGGTTTAGGCTGTTTTCCTGATATTTGCCAAATTAAGCTTCATAAAGATGCTATTCCTTTTGCCAGTTCTGCTCGTAGAATACCTATGAAAATCAAAGATAGATTAAAACCAGCTTTAGATTTTTTGGTTGAAAGGGAAATTATAGTTTCAGTAAATGAACCAATCGAGTGGGTTTCTAATATAGTAATTGTCGAAAAACCTAATAAATCTTTAAGAATTTGTATAGATCCAATTCATTTAAACAAATTTATTATTAGGGAAAGATATACTATTCCTACAATAGAGGAACTAGCACCATCTCTTGCATATAAAAAATATTACAGTGTGCTTGATATTAAAGATGGTTTTTATCATTTAAAATTAGATAAGGAGTCAAGCCAACTCTGTGCATTTAGTACAGTATTCGGAACATACAAATTTTTAAGAGCACCATTCGGGTTATGTAATTTACCGGAACTTTTCCACAAATTAGTATTTAAATATTTTGGAGATATTCCAGGGGTCACAATATATTTTGATGATATCTGTATAGCTACCGATACTATTGATCAACATAACCTGGTTATACAGGAAGTTTTGGAACGACCTAAAAAATATAATATAAAATTTAATTTTGAAAAATTTCAATATTGTGTAGAAGAAATTAAATACTTAGGGGTAATTTTTTGTAAAAATGGAATGTTGCCTGATCCTTCAAAAATTGAAGTAATTAAAAATTTGCCTCATCCAAAAAATAAAACAGAATTACAGAGAATATTAGGTATGATAAATTATTTAAGGCATTTTATTCCAAATTTATCCAAGGTTATTTCTCCTTTGCGCGACTTATTAAAAAAAGACATTGAATGGAATTGGTCAAATCTACAAGTTCAATCGTTAAATAAAATTAAAAATATTATTTGTAGTAGTCAAGTTCTTGCTAATTTTGATATATCACTCCCTATTGTCATTCAGTGTGATGCATCAAAAGATGCACTTGGATGTTGTCTTTTACAAAATAATAAGCCTGTTTGTTTTGCTTCTAGATGTTTAAATTCAGCAGAAATTGAATATGCGCAAATTGAAAAAGAACTTTTGGCTATTACTTTTTCCTGTCAGAAATTTCATAATTATATTTATGGACACAATGATGTTACTATTTATACAGATCATATGCCATTATTATCTATCATTTCAAAAAGCATTGGGAAAATACAAAATAATAGAATTCGGCGTTTGAAACTAAAGTTATTTTTGTATAATTTTAAAATAAAATATTTGCCTGGCAAAAAAATGTATATTGCAGATTTTTTATCAAGATGTAATGTAAAAACACCTATATATCATGATCATTTAATGAATGACGTTGTGCATGTAATAACAGATAAAACTTTAAATATTTCTGATGAAAAATTGAAAGAATTTCAAGAAGAATCTCTCAAAGATAGTGTTCTATCTAATATTATAAATTTTTATAAAAATGGTTGGCCAAAAAATTTCAATATGACCGGTGAATTAACTCATTATTACAAATTAAGAAATAATATAGAACTTGCAGATGGTTTACTTTATTATAATGATCGATTGATGATACCAAGTTCAATGAGAAAATTTATGTTAAACTTATTACATGAAACACATTCCAGTGCATCTAAAGTGCTTGAAATTGTTAAAAATTTCTTTTACTGGCCAGCAATCATAAATGATGTTAAAAATGTGGTGTCTTCTTGTTCATTATGTCAAAAATATGTCAGATCAAAGTCAAAAGAGCCCCTTATAAATCATACCATACCTAATATTCCATTTTATAAAATTGGTGCTGATATTGCACAATACGCTGGTAAAAATTATCTTGTTATTATGGACTATTTTTCTAGATGGATTGAAATTTGTCCGATTAAAAATAAAACTTCTACTTCTTTGATAAAAGAATTTAAAGGCGTTTTTAGTAAATTAGGAATTCCTTCTTTGCTAATTACTGACAATATGCCATTTTCATCTTTTGAGTTCAAAATGTTTGCTAAAGATTGGAATTTTACTATTCAAACAAGCAGTCCATATTATCCTCAATCTAACGGACTGGCGGAAAAAGCCGTTGGTATTGCCAAAACTATGCTCAAAAAACCACATGATTCTGGTATTTGGAATTATATTTGCTAAATTATCGTAATTCACCTGTAGCAGGTCTTATTTACTCACCAGCACAATTGATGTCAAGTAGAATTTTAAGATCCAAATTACCAATTTTATCAGAAAATTTAATACCGAAACTTGTACCTAGTGCAGTTTTCACAGAAATGGAAAATATGCAAACCAGGCGAAGAGAGTATTACAACAAAAATAGTATCGGTGAAACTGATTTTGTTGAGGGGGAAAAGGTATTGATTCAAGACGTTTCTACTAAGCTTTGGCATCCAGGAGTTATTATTAGTAAATGTTCACAGCCTAGATCTTATTTAATTAAAACATTGGATAATGAAAATGTTTTACGAAGAAACTCACGGTTTCTACGAAAATATAAAACAAATTTAATTTAGAATTTAAAGGGGAAGATGTTAATATAGGTAATATTAACATAATAATTACCTATATTAATAGACACTTACCAGTTAAACCAGTTATGTCAGTTTGATAGATATATGATTGTTGTTGTCAATTAATATAATAATTGTAATATTAAACGTTCCTGAATAAACCTATATTATAAAATAAAACACATAGTAAATCTGTGCTTAACTACAGGAGTTTTTCCATCACTATTGAAAATAGCTATAGTCAAACCGATTTTCAAAAAAGGAGAACAAAACGACCTAAAAAATTACAGACCGATTTCCCTCCTATCCAATATAAGTAAGATCTTTGAAAAGGTCATACATAACCAATTAATAACTTTTTTGGAAAAAAACAGTATTCTATCAAGTAGACAAAATGGATTTAGAAAGGGGAAATCAACTATCAGAACGATATACCAAACACTTGAAAAAATACTAGCTTCCTTGAATGCAAAAAAACAAACCGTTGCAGTATGCATTGACTTATCCAAAGCTTTCGACAGTGTGGACCACGAAACAGTATTGGAAAAGCTGGATTTGTGTGGGATCAGGGGGGGTGCTGGAAGACTGCTGGAATCTTACCTGAGTAAAAGACCTCAATGTGTGGAAGAGACGGCAGATGATGGGAGAAAATTCAGATCAGACTTTGAACTGATGAAGAGGGGTGTGCCGCAGGGGTCGATCTTGGGTCCTCTACTTTATATTGTGTACACAAACGAGATAGAGAATATCATAAGGAACGAGGTTTATGCTTTTGCAGATGATAAAAATATCTTAATTAGTGAAAATAGCCAAGAGGAAGCGAAAAAAGAGGTTAATTTAACATTGCAACAATTAGAAAACTGGTTTACATCTAATAATCTTCAAATGAACATTAAAAAAACGCAGATAATAAACTTTAGACCAAAAAAAGCAGATCAGTTTGGTGTATGGTATGAAGGGGAGGAGCTCGGATCAAATGATCATGTCAGATTCCTGGGCGTGACAATAGATAACAACTTGAGCTGGGGAGAGCAGATTCTGGGACTATCTAAGTCAATAAGAAAATATATTTATGCTCTAAGAATAATCAGAGATAATGTGGACCTTGAAGCAGCACTCTCTTCTTATCATGCATATGTGCAATCTCGAATTAGATATGGATTGATCTTTTGGGGGAACTCGGCAGAAGCTTCAGATATACTGAAAATTCAAAAAAAATGTATCAGGGTAATCTTAAAGATGAAACAAACAGAGAGCTGTAGAAACCATTTCATGAACCTAAAAATTCATACAGTATTCAACCTGTACATTCTTGACTGTATAAACTTTGTCATAAAAAATCCCGACATTTTTCAATCAAACAAGATAACCCACCCATATGGCACTAGATCTAAGAACAACCTTAAAACAGAAAAGGCAAACTTTACATACATACAGAAAAATGTAACACACAACATGCTTAAGGTGTGGAATACTCTGCCAAATTCATTTAAAATCATGACAACAAAGGAATTACAAAAAAAAGTAAGGATTTTTCTTGAATCTAGGGCCTATTATTCGCTTAGGGAATTTTTTGAGGATGAGGATGCATTTCGAAATGTAGAATAAGATAATAATGATAAATGTAAAAGTGACGTGAAATTGTACCAAATATTGTAAAACAGAAATCATTTTTAGGAATCAATCAATCAGTATTGTGTTTTATGTACCTGTTTTATTGTTTTATTATTTATTTTTTTGTTTTTTTGTTATTAAATGTTAGACGTAAGGACGAGTTCTATGCCACATAGGTATTAAGTATTTATTGTAAATGCTGAAAGAACGAGAAATATATATCTATCTATCTATCTATCTATCTATCTACAAATCTTTAAAAGATCCTTCTCATATCAGATTGTATCAGTATTTAATCAGCTCCCATCCTTACTTCTAAAAACTAATAATAAACTATCATTTAAAAAAAAATGTTTCAAATTTTATTTGAAAAACAATTTCATTCTGCAACTTGAACGTCGATGAGTACCTATGTTTTTCCTTCTTTCTCCTTGTTTTTTTTTTCTTTCTCTGTTTCTCTCGATCCTTATCTGCTTACATTTTCATTTATGGTAGTAATAATTATGAACATATTAATTATACTGCTGTGTCCTTTTATTTTTATTGTACGGGCTTTTTATTTGGTCGGTATAAACAAAATTGATATTTTTTTTTTAGGGTTTTATTTTTTTGTTTTTTATATCTAGTCTAAGTACCTTTAGGCGGTTACACACGGACGTGGATGTCTGAAAACATGTACGCACATACATGAACGCGCAAACAAAAACATCAATGTGTATGCAAAATATTGTCGCGTTTTTGAATGTGCAATTTTGTATGCACACTCGGAATACTGTAGCAAGAATAGCAAGACTGCAGTTTTGTGCGAGCGTCTGTACAAAAGCGCCATGCACGTTGTTGTCTGCACGTTGATGTATGCACGTATATGTATTAAGACATCCACGTCCGTGTGTAACCGCCTTTTAAAAGCAATCTAACTTTTCTGTCTACAGGGTTAGGTGGAAGAACAGATACCGATTTTTTTCTAAAAATCGGTAAATTGAATCTCGCCCTTTTTTTTATGAATATCTTGTAATTTCTTATACTTTGTTTTGAAAATAAAAGACCTTTATTATTATTATTATTATTATCATTATTGAAGTTGACGAATTATTTATGTTGTGCTCTCGTGCATTTAATTAGTTAATTTGTGTTCTCGTTCATTGAACATTTAACTATAAATGATATTATTATCATTATCAGATTTCCCTACTTTTTATAAATCAAGATACTTTACTTTAGAAAACTAACTTCAGATTAGTATAAAATTTGTAGTTCGACTGGGCGTACAATTGGGAATTTTTAGATAGGACTTGATTGATAACCATACCGAATTACTTTCATTTATTAATTAAATTGATAACTATTCTATTTCAGCGTTTTTTTTTGTATAAATGAGAATCAAGGCACCCCTAACCCAATACAAGGCTTAAATGATCCAACACCTAATGGTTAATTTTTACAGTTAGTCAAAGTAAAAACTTTTGGCATCCCTGGTGCGGTTTGACTAAAGCCCAAAAAGGGGCAATAGCTAGTTCAGTCACAGGAGGTAAGTACCGCTTTTATTCCTACTAAAACAATAGTCTATTTCCAAGATTTTGACAAGCTGTCATTTCGTTACGGATGAAAATAATGAGACGAAATTCTAGGGTCATAAAAAACTCGAGACCTTTAAAAAGAGGTATTACACGACCCCTATCCCCTATTCAAATTTGAGGGGTTGTTCTCCCCCTAGCTAGGGGGTTGATGTTACGAGGATGAAAAAAACTGAAAAATATTTCCCCTTCAAATCAAAAATCGTCGTGTCCGAGCGTTTTTCCAGATTTTCATTTGAAATCGAAAAAATCGGGGTGGACTGTTTTCCCTGGGACATCCTGTATATTTTTATTCCAGTTGTGATCCTTCACTTTTTTTTTTTTTTTGTTGATTCTCTTTATTAAACAATATTATTTTGAGTGAAAATAATCTAGATTCGTCACACTTCACATTGTCAAGAAGATACAATATGTGGCTAAAATACTCAAGAAAACAATACAATATGCATCATTATTTATTCTCACTTAATGGTTTTTATTAATAGGTTCTTAGAAACCTCTATTGGACATTTTCGATTACATAGAAATAGTTTTACATCAGCTTGGTTAAGGATTTGGAGATAGAAAATAGAAAAAGTGTCTTATATACGGTTGCATATTTTAACCAATTTCAAAATTGAATTTGATGCTGAAACTGCTTAATAATGTTATGGACTTTGAAAAGATCAATAAATAAATAATAATTTTTATTTTCTAACTCCATATTTTAATACTTTTATAATGCGTCATAATTTAAACAAAATCGACACCTCTTCTTTTGTTAAGTCTTAACTACTATCATAGAGCCAATTTTTATAGTAGAAACAGGTAATAGATGTAAACGGTTTTCACAAAGAGTAGCTTTGGATTTCAGGATCTTCATCTTAGGGGGTCCTTGGTCCTATGTTTGCTACTGCAACGCGTCTGCAATTATTCAACTATATTCCAACTGCGATAATCAAAGTTGAATACAAAAATAAGATAATCAGAAAAGTAGGAAAACTTTGATTGGAACCAGAATGTCAAGGTCAAGAAGATTCTACAAGACTGGTTAATAATTCTTGTTCTGGTTAATAATTCTTGAGAGTAGGAACTAAATCCTCAACAGAACCGTTTATTATCAAACCGATTCAACAATGAAAACCAATAAGTCATATCGGCTGGTCCTCATGCGTTACCTACCAAATGAAATTATTGAAATATTTGACGATGAGAACCTAATATTATTGGTGGAAAGTCTAATAAACTTGGACAAGGACTTATAAAAGAATTTATATAGAATGTGTCAGGCGAAATGCGAACATGAAGAATTCACAGTTTGGATTTAGAAGTGAAATGGGGACAATGGGTTGACAAAGACTTACAAATACTGCTAAAGTTCAAATACGCAAAGGAGTCAGACTGTCCTGTATTTATCTTGACTTGACCTACTACTTATTACTATTCATCCTCTCTTTGTCAAACTGCCAATAAACTTTTTCAAGCGATTTCTCTGTTTTGTAGCTTTTTTTTCCGAATGTTGAATGGTACCTACTCGGGTACCTATCTTCATTTTTAGTCAAGCCCTTCAATCGCATCTATAGGCCTTGCATGTGATAGATGAAATGAATGCCAGGTAATTCCAATAAGGCTCTGTTCCAGAAAAATATAAGCTTGGTAGCACGTGAAAAAGAAAGAAAAATGTTCTACTACAGGCCGATGACATTATTGGGTGAGCTTTTATATTTTTAATTCTTAGAAGGGTCGTAGACAGTTTTTTTTTTTATTAAATCGAGGTTACCGTATAAAACCTCGAATTTTGAATTTTCACTCTACTGTAGTGGATAGTTCATATAGAAGATGTTTATTTGAGCCGGTATCTAAGTATAATTTTATGCCACAAAATGTGGTTAATTTGCAAACAACTAGAATCGCAACTGAAAGGAGTGCCTAACTGTATTCATTTTCAGATCACATTAATTACTATACTTATAGTATAGCATCTCCAGAAAATAATTTTACACCTGTTACTTGTCCTGTGTAGGCCTATTTAATACTGGCGAAATTAGCTATAGTGTTTATAACGTGACTAGTTCACAGTAGTTTGAAGATTTTATTGAAGCATAAAAATTTGTTATTTTTCAATGTTTTTCATATATGGGTGAACCAGATTTAAATTTTTAATTTCTAAACTTCAAGTTACTGTTACCGTACAGATCAAGAGCACATCCAGCTTAGCATAATAACATTTATAAAAATTTAATTTACAAATAAACAACACTACAATTTAATTAACTAATTAGTTGATTAAGCCAAGTACAAAAAAACTTAACTGTAGGTACGACAAATGGCCTGGAGATTCAATAGGAAAAACAATTTGTTTCTCAATGTATATTTCAAGGAATCCTTAATACCTGATTTCTTTCAAACGAAACTAGTAAAAGCTACACACACCTGAAACTATTGAAATGGCAATTTAAGATTTTAGAGGCCATTTGTCGCTATCACAATATGCGAGTATCTTAAAATAAATAATAAAGTTAACATAACACACACAAACATTTCACATTCTGCGTTTTTTTTTTTCACAAAAGGCTTAGCTGTTTTACCCTGAAATATGTATTCCAAAAAATTCTAGAAAGGCCAATATTTAAGTAGCAAATAGTTTGGTCAGATATTTTGTACTGTACTTAGTGTAATTATACACAGCTACATAATATATATATATAAATATTCAGGATAAATATGCATGTATTCAATATTCAGTTGAAATAAATACTGTATCAATATGAGTATGTACATCCAATTATACTAATGCAACATTTCTTTGGTATAAGTTACTTCCACGATTGGATTCTTGGAGACTCATCAGTTTCTCAGTTCTTTTTGTTTTGTGTTTCCTGTCTATGGTACTCTAAAAAAAAACTTAATAATTAACAATTATTGTTTTGAAACAAAAATTCACTACTTACCCAGTTGATTTATAATAATGATTAGCTCTCTGTTCATATATTCCCTCATGTTCTAAATGTCTTTCTGAAAAAGATTTAGAATACTTACATTAGAAAAGTAAGTGATAGATGGGTTTATTAGAAATAGGTTAAAAATTTGAAAAAAATAAAAGTTTTGGATTAAACTTTTAGTAGCCCATAACTTGTCAGGGGTGTCTTGGAAGCGAAATACCAAAGTAGATAGGTCGTAGCAATTTATATCTTATCGAAAACATCCTATACTGAACTTTACTTTTAGTTTGATTTGTTTTCGGACAATATTTTGCTTTGATGTAAATATAAAAGTGGGAGAACTCGATATACTATTTGTGGATCCAAAAAAATCATTTGACAATATTCCACTAACAAAGCTATGGGAAGCACTAGAAAAGACTAATATTAACTTAGAACTGCTAAAGGCAGTTGAAACTTGAAACGCTTCATAGTGATCCAAAAACTAAGGTTAAAATGGGTAGAATCAGCAAGGGCTTTACAGCAACCAAAGGACTTATAAGGGATGGAGCATATTACTAACACTTTTTAAAATATACTTGTTGCAACAAGAGCTTAAGGGTGGGAAAAGAGATGCAAAGACACGGGGGATACCGCTCAATGATTAAAACGATGACCCAGAGTATACGGCACGTAAATTGATAGAGGACTGCGAGAGATGGGACTTAGAAGAAAAGCTGACTAAAACAGAATATGATATGACCATAGGAAAACAACAACGAAAGCTGAAATTGATTAAGGGAGAAAAAACTAAACAATAAACAATGCACGGAATATCCTAGACGAAGCAATTGAAGATCGGAATATATAAATATGGACGGAAGGCAATATCTCTACTAAATGGAATACTGTGGGACCAAATTATCGACAAAACAAAAAATAAATACCTAAACGTTGACACCATTGTCACATATAGAAACTGTTAAAACTTCTTAAGATATTTATGTTGGATTTTCTATGTAGAATTTAAAAAAAAGTCTATACCTGGAAATGGTATATGGTATATGTACCAGAAAATCTGTTGATCATAAAATATCATCAGATTTTTATCCGAAATTAGTCCTTCCTTGCTGAATAGCAATAGCCTTCTATTCCAGGTACTTATAATCAAATTGAGCCTTACCATGTACTTAATTGACTAGCTCTATGGATGGAACAAAATCTGTTCCTGTAAGACGAAGCAAACGCATTCAGCTCGAAAAGACGGCATGGCTGCGCAGTCTCAGTCAGATGTAAACTTCACTGGTAATGGTGTGGTATGGCAAAGCTAAAAAATAGTACCTACCTACGGAACAAACTCCAAGTTGAATGGAAACAGTGGCCAGTCAAGCATCGAAGTTTAGAAAATTTAAATTGGAAAATGCTTTAAAGAAGATGCAGTTGCAATAGGAAGTTCTCAAAAAAAAAAACCAAGAGATGTTAGATCTAGAATTAGATTTGAGGTTGGCAGAAATTGAAGAAGAAAGTAATGAGGATTCAGGATCGTCGTGGAGTAATAATGACAGGTCTGAATCAGAAGAACCAAGGACTTAATATGAAAAGAGAAAATACAATAAACAAATAATGGATAAGATCGAAATGATCGAATCCTATCTATTCCTTGGAAACTCAGTGAGTGCCAACAAACAAAACTAAGAAGTATAGATAGATCGAAGGATCTTACTGGGATGGGCACTATGGACAGCTGAAAAACACCTAAAGCTATTCACTCTCACAATTTACGCAGAAAGAACGACTTTAGACTAGGGTTGGCATAGAATTTCCCCAGATTATGAAACCCAGTGGGGATTTTCGGATTTTTTCAATTGATAAAACCCGTCATAATTGGGTTTTTTGGGTTTTTCAAAATTTTCAGTTGAACAAGCGTCATTTTCACAGGAAATATCAGGGATATTTTCCTATGATTCCCCCAAGGATTCCCCAGTCCCCGGCTGTTCGCTGTTGGCGTGGAGGTCTGAGCAGGGACACCTGTGCCATTTAGAATTTAACATTTCGAATGTGCTGAGTCTATAGAATCCTGTCGATATGTAGAATTCTACATGTCACGGAGTGCCTGGGCTGGCCAGCCAGAGGCGTGGTGCATTGCGCTGATGCCAAGTGTGAATTTATATCATTGTTTGAAGAAAAAAACGAAAACCCCCGGGATACCTGAAAAAACCCAAAAAACCCATAAAAACCCAAAAAAACCCGACGGGTTGGACTTTTTCAAAAAAACCCGTGTTTTTCCAACCCTGCTTTAGACAACCACCACTCCGTAAGGTACGTACTGAAAGAACAATCAGCAATCGAATAATATTGGGGATTACACTTGAAGATAGAAAGATGCAAAAAGGATATGCTCGAAATGGAGCTGGTTCGATCATGAGGAACAAGGGAGTCTTAAAGTTACCAGATGGAGCCCGTTTTGTTAGCCAAGAAGTGTGAGGAGCCCAGAACAACGTGATGGCTCGATGATATAAAACACAAAGCCCAAATTGGAACCAGGTAATTCAGAATACAATCCACGAAGGAGCGCGACTGCAATTCCACCGTGCATTGGTCTAGTGAATTCGAAAAGTGTGAGTTGCGATTTCGTTAAACCAAGTGTTATTGATAGTTTCGCCGTGATGTTTGTGTTTCATACTTGAATAAAGGTGAATTAAGTAGTTTTGGAATAGTAGTTACTTTTCTACGAAACCGCATGTGTAACCCTACTATTAACGATTTGATAAGGTTTTATACCAAGAGTTTCTCACTATTGCTTTCAACTAGTGAACCAGTGTTGCCAACTGCGGATCAACTATTATAGTATAGTACGCTATAAAATTATAGTACATTTGTACAAATTATAGTATCCTGCTGGAGACAGATGATGACCACCAATTGTCCGGGTGGGACACACAGAGATCGAACTATTATGACATTTTCTGGACAAAACGAGAAAAGTCAGGGGCGTATCATACTAAAATTTCAAATTCATCAAATGAAAAATAAACCTATTGGAAATTAATGAAAATCAATTAGTCATAAATGCACCTCTTAATATTTAATTTTTTTTTCTGGAAAACTATTCAAAGGAAAATTATGAAATTTTCTGGACAAAACGAGGAAAGTCAGGGGCGTATCATACTAAAATTTCACATTTTTCCAGTGAAGAATAGCTCCATTGGAAATTAATGAAAATCAACTAAATTAGACATAAATGCACCATCTGACCTTTTCTTTTTTTTTTTCTAGAAAACTATTCAGGGGAAAATTATGAAATTTTCTGAAAAAAAAGCCAGGGGCGTATCATACTTAAATTTCAAATTTTTCGAATGGAAAATAACCCTATTGGAAATTAATGAAGATCAACTAAATTAGGCATAAATGGACCATCTAACATTTTATTTTTTTTCTGGATAACTATTCAAGGGAAAATTATGATACTTTCTGGAAAAAAATAAGAAAATCAGGGACGTATCATAGTAAAATTTCAAATTTTTTCAGTGGGAAATAACTCCATTGGAAATTAATGAAAATCAACTAAATGAGGCATAAATGCACGATCTAACATTTTATTTTTTTTCTGGAAAACTATCCAAAGAAAAATTTTGAAATTTTCTGGACAAAACGACAAAAGTCAGAGGCGTGTCATACTAAAATTTATTTAGGGGAAAATTATGATTTTTTTTTGGAAAAATAAAGAAAAGTCAAGGGCGAGGTCAAGGGCGTATCATGCTGAAATTTCAAATTTTTCTAGTGAAAAATAACCCCATTGTGAATTAATGAGAATCAACTAAATAAGATATATATGCACCATCTAACATTCTATTTTTTTTTCTGGAAAACTGTCCAACAGAAAATTATGACATTTTCTGGAAAAAGGGAGAAAAGTCAGAGGCGTGTCATACTAAAATTTAAAATTTTCTTTTTCTTCTTTTTTTTTTCTGGAAAACTATTTAGGGGAAAATTATGAATTTTTTTGGAAAAAAAAAGAAAAGTCAAAGGCGTATCATACTGAAATTTCAATTTTTTCCAGTCAAAAATAACCCCATTGGAAATTAATGAAAATCAACTAAATTAGACATAAATGCACCATCTAACATTTTGTTTTCTGGAAAACTATCCAAAGGAAAATTATGAAATTTTCTGGACAAAACAAGAAAATTCAGGGGCGTGTCATACTAAAATTTCAAATTTTTCCAGTGAAAAATAACCCCATTGGGAATTAATGAAAATCAACTAAATTAGATATAAATGCACCATCTAACATTTTTTTTTTTTTCTGGAAAACAGCCCAGGAGAAAATTATGACATTTTCTGGAGAAAAAAAGAGGAAAGTCAGGGGCGTGTCACAGTAAAATTTCAAATTTTTCAAATGGAAAATAAACCTATTGGAAATTAATGAAAATCAACTAAATTAGGCATAAATGCACCATCTAACATTTTATTTTTTTTCTGGAAAACTATTCAGGGGAAAATTATGACATTTCCTGGAAAAAAAGAGGAAAGTCAGGGGCGTATCATAGATAGTAAAGTTTCAAATTTTTTCAGTGGAAAATAACCCCATTGGAAATTAATGAATGTCAACTAAATTAGGCATAAATGCACCATCCAACATTTTATTTTCCTTCTAGAAAACCGTTCAGGGGAGAATTATGACATTTTCTGGAAAAAAAGAGGAAAATCAGGGACGTTTCATAGTAAAATTTAAAAATTTTCCAGTGAAAAATAACTCCATTGGAAAATAATGAAAATCAACTAAATTAGACATAAATGCATCATTTAACATTTTATTTTTTTTTCTGGAAAACTATTCAAACGAAAATTATGAAATTTTCTGGACAAAACGAGAAAATTCAGGGGCGTGTCATACTGAAATTTCAAATTTTTCCAGTAAAAAATAACCCCATTGGAAATTAATGACAATTAACCAAATTAGATATAAATGCACTATCTAACATTTTATTATTTTTTTTCTGGAAAACTGTCCAAGAGAAAATTATGGCATTCTTTGGAAAAAAAGAGGAAACCCAGGGGCGTATCATAGTAAAATTTCAAATTTTTCAAATGAAAAATAACCCTATTGGAAATTGATGAAAATCAACTAAATTAGGCATAAATGCACCATCCAACATATTATTTTATTTTTCTGGAAAACTATTCAAGAGAAAATTATGAAATTTTTTGGAAAAAAAGAAGAAAGTCAGAGGTGTATCATAGTAAAATTTCAAATTTTTCCAGTGGAAAATAACCTCATTGGAAATTAATGAATATCAATTGAATTAGGCATAAATGCACCATCTAACATTTTATTTTTTTTCTGGAAAACTATTTAAGGGAAAATTATGACATTTTCTGGAAAAAAAAAGAAAATCAGGAGCGTATCATAGTAAAGGTTCAAATTTTTCCAGTGGAAAATAACCTCATTGGAAATTAATGAATATCAACTAAATTAGGCATAAATGCACCATTTAACATTTTATTTTTTTTCTGGAAAACTGTCCAGGGGAAAATTATGATATTTTCTGGAGAAAAAGGTGAAAGTCAGGGGCGTATCATAGTAAAATTTCAAATTTTTTCAGTGGAAAATAACCTCATTGGAAATTAATGAATATCAACTAAATTAGGCATAAATGCACCATTTAACATTTTATTTTTTTTCTGGAAAACTGTCCAGGGGAAAATTATGATATTTTCTGGAAAAAAAGAAGAAAGTCAGGGGCGTATCATAGTGAAATTTCAAATTTTTCTAGTGGAAAATAACCTTATTGGAAATTAATGAATATCAACTAAATTAGGCATAAATGCACCATCTAACATTTTTTTTTTCTGGAAAACTATTCAAGAGAAAATTATGACATTTTCTGGAAAAAAAGAAGAAAGTCAGGGGCGTATCATAGTGAAATTTCAAATTTTTCTAGTGGAAAATAACCTTATTGGAAATTAATGAATATCAACTAAATTAGGCATAAATGCACCATCCAACATTTTATTTTTTTTCTGGAAAACTGTCCAAGAGAAAATTATGACATTTTCTGGAAAAAAAGAAGAAAGTCAGGGGAGTATCATAGTAAAATTTCAAGTTTTTCAAATGGATAATAATCCTATTGGAAATTAATGAAAATCAACTTAATTGGGCATAAATGCACCATCTAACATTTTATTGTTTTTCTGGAAAACTATTCAGGGGAAAATTATGACATTTTCTGGAAAAAAAGAGGAAAGTCAGGCGCATATCAAAGTAAAATTTAAAATTTTTCCAGTGAAAAATAACCGTATTGGAAATTAATGAAAATCAACTAAAAGGCCTTATTCTGTAAGGAACGAACCGTTCGATTCGGTAGAATTTCTTCAATTGTGACGTCATTTTCGGTTTGGTTTTCGCGCTACCAAACCAAAAATGACGTCACAATCGAAAAAATTCTACCGAATCGAACGGTTCGTTCCTTACAGAATAAGGCCCTAAATTAGGCATAAATGCACCATCTAACATTTTATTTTTTTTCTGGCATACTATTCAAGGGAAAATTATGAAATTTTCTGGAAAAAAAGAGGAAAGTCAGGCGCGTATCAAAGTAAAATTTCAAATTTTTCCAGTGAAAAATAACCGTATTGGAAATTAATGAAAATCAACTAAATTAGACATAAATGCACCATCTAACATTTTAATTTTTTTCTGGAAAACTATCCAAAGGAAAATTATGAAATTTTCTGGACAAAACGAGAAAAGTTAGGGGCGTGTTATGCTAAAATTTCAAATTTTTCCAGTGAAAAATAACCCCATTGGAAATTAATGAAAATCAACTAAATTAGATATAAATGCACCATCTAACATTTTATTTTTTCTCTGGCAAACTATTCAAGGGAAAATTTTGACATTTTCTGGAAAAAAAAGAGGAAACTCATGGGCGTATCATAGTAAAATTTCAAATTTTTCAAATGGAAAATAACCCTATTGGAAATTAATGAAAATCAACTGAATTAGGCATAAATGCACCATCTAACATTTTATTTTTTTTCTGGAAAATTATTAAAGGGAAAATTAGGACATTTTTTGGAAAAAAAGAAGAAAGTCAGGGGCGTATCATAGTAAAATTTCAAATTTTTCCAGTGGAAAATAACCTCATTGGAAATTAATGAATATCAACTAAATTAGGCATAAATGCACCATCTAACATTTTTTTTTTTCTGGAAAACTATTCAAGGGAAACTGATGACATTTTCTGGAAAAAGAGAAGAAAATCAGGAGCGTATTATAGTAAAGTTTCAAATTTTTCCAGTGAAAAATAACCCCATTGGAAATTAATAAAATTCAATTAAATTAGGCATAAATGCACCATCTAACATTTTTTTCTGGAAAACTATCCAAAGAAAAATTATTGAATTTTCAAATGAGAAAAGTCAGGGGCGTATCATACTAAAATTTCAAATTTTTTCAGTGAAAAATAACCCCATTGAAAATTAATGAAAATCAACTAAATTAGATATAAAAACTGTCCAGGAGAAAATTATGAGATTTTCTGGAAAAAAAGAGGAAAGTCAGGGGCGTATCATAGTAAAATTTCAAATTTTTCAAATGGAAAATAACCGTATTGGAAATTAATGAAAATCAACTAAATTAGGCCTAAATGCACCATCCAACATTTAATTTTTCTTCTGGAAAACTATTCAGGGGAAAATTATGACATTTCCTGGAAAAAAAGAGGAAAGTCAGGGGCGTATCATACATAGTAAAATTTCAAATTTTTCCAATGGAAAATAACCCTATTGGAAATTAATGAAAATCAAATAAATTAGGCATAAATGCACTATTTATTATTTTTTTTTTTTTCTGGAAAACTATTCAAGCAAAAATTATGACATTTTCTGGAGAAAAAGAGAAAAGTCAGGGGCGCATCACACTAAAATTACAATTTTTTTCCGCGAAAAACAACAAAATTAAAAATTATTTTAAAAATTAAATAGGGGTGGTGCGTTCCGTTAACATCTTTTTTGGTATAAAAAAAGGACCCGCTCAGGAAAATCAATGAAATTGACAAATGACAGTGTAAACCCAGTCACCAAAAAAACACTAAACTAACTTTTGACAGGTGACATTTAAAATGTCAACTGTCAAAAACTACATGCTCTATCAATACTCAAACGACAGAGCCTATTCAGCAGGATTAGGCAACAAATTAGGATTAAGAAATGAATAGATTAAGGGCTTGCAGCCAACAAATTAGGATTTAAAATAAGCTAAGGAGAACTGGAATAAGGACTTTTCCAGTTAAAAACTGAATAATTTGATAATGCATAATTGTAGTATTTTAGGCGTACTATAATGATCTTTGATAGTACATAGTACATAACCATTCAATTATAGTACAAATACTATAATTATAGTACGGTTGGCAACACTGTAGTGAACTTTGGGAATTTGCTCCGAACTCACCCTGTTTTAATGGATGAAAAGCAAAACGACATTAGTAAACAAACTAAATTCTAAAAAACTACAATCTACTAGTCTACAAGACATGCATTTTTAGCAGATCAATGGGTTAAATTACATCTGACTCACAACAAAATCTAAAAAGTCAATAGTGTCTAGGTATTAGTAAAATTATTAATACAAAATTTGGTTAATATATTAAGTGCAGATCAAAAAAAACCTTCGTTTACATACCTATTTAATTTAATTCCATTTCGCAAATTGGCTTTTTTCGGGTCTAAATAACACAAACTGGATAGAAATTTGTAAGTCACAATGCTTTTTATTAATAAGATTTACAGCTATTTCTAGACTCTCTTTTTTGTTATAAATAAATTCAGGATTTCAGAATTTGTTGTGAGTATAGATGTAATAAATATCTAATAAATAAATTATCTACAAATGATTTAGAAAGTTTTGTTTTTTTACAAAAAAGTTATAAAATATCGGGTCCCTGATATTTTATGGGTTTGTGTTTTAGTTTGATTAGAAAGATAGAGTGATGGAAACTGTTTTTTTGTTTTTATATAGAATTTTCCCTAAAAAAACACTGAAACCAAAAACAGTCTCCAACACTCAAAACAAAATATACATAGGCTATTCACCCGAACTTTTAATTCAAAGAGGTGCAATGAGTTCCCTCGGTCATACAGGATTGATAAAAAAATATAAATAGTATATACATAGTATATAAAGTAATTGTATGTCTAGGGATTTTAGTAAAAAAAATGGTGCGCGCATATGAATAATTTGCCAATAGTTTTTAAAAAAGGAATGCATTCGTGGCAGTATATAAAGCTCATTGTGGATTATCAGTTTGCAACAAATAGGCCAGGCAGCACAAATTTTGAGAAGGCAGCTTGTCTCTGCAAAAATGTCAGAGGACGTGTAAAAATGACAAATAGTGTGAATTTCGCTTAAGTTAAAAATGTTAATAAATATATAAAACTTATTCTGAATAAGATTATTCAAAGTTAAAAGAGCTAACTTGGAGACGCCAACATTATAGCATTCAAAAACAAAGTCAGTAGAAAATTCTACCAAATTCAACATATTCATGTCACTATAAATGCTATAGATAGCTACAGGTGCAATGATACTTTATTGGGCAAAACATGTAATCAATCGAATATAATTATTATTGGGACTATGACCTTTTTACTAGGTAAACGTGACTTCTTGTTAAATAAGAAGCAGCTTCCATTATTCATTTTGATCGATTCTCTTTGTTTGCATAACTTTCGCAACTTTATTTAATCTACTTATATTTTGAACGTGGAACCAAAACAATTAATACAATTAGTAGAATGGTTCATCATCTTTACACCGGCCGCTGAATTTTTGCTGTAAATTTGTCTCGATTCTCTGGCCTAAAACTTCTTTGTTACTCGATAGAAAAATTAATAATTTAGATACTAGTTTTAGCAATGAGCATTTTTTTCCGGGTGAAAAGCTCGACTGACTGCCTGTGTGTGAGTGTATACAAAATAAAAATTTCAACAGTCTTATACAAATAGGATCATTTACAAATATACAAAACTGTTCCCCAAATGGATTGAGGAGACAATATTTACATCGGTAACAAAGAATAATTTACACTTAAATTCCTTATAGGCAATAATATTTTGTGGATAGTCCTAATTTACATTCGTTTGACGGTGATTGGGGATACCTACTGACATGGTGTGGTGGTGTTTTCTCTTCGCAACGTTGTCCGATGTATCCGTCTTTGCATCTGAAAATATAATTTGAATTACCAAAGTTTATTTTTTCGGGCTCACATTTGAAGGAATTTGAAAACCCGGATGATTCATCTTCCGATAAACTTGCTGGTAACTATTTGCAAGATAATTTACTCATCTATATTCCTATTGGTCGGCGGATAACTGGCCGATTGCGTTTTTATCGGTTAGATTACATTACCTGACAGTTTATCGGAAGGTGAATAAACCGGCCCTAAAAGGTTTCAATGTCTTTGGTTTCAATCTACCTACTTACTCGCAATATATTTGATTGTTGTAGTCGGTATAACATGTTCCATGTCCCATGCAAAATTCGCGATAGTCTTTGTTACATTCTCTCTCTGCAAATTAATAAAGACAATTAGTGGAATTTTTTTAGTCAAAATGATGCATTTCATCGAAAGAATGAAAAATATTCATTAGCCGTGAAAAAAATTGAGTTTTGTTTTGACTTGCAAAATTATTGACTAAATAATGATTGCGAGACACTCTGAAATTATGGTTAATTATTATTATTATTATTATTATTTTTCTTTTCTTTTTTTTCTCGGATATATACGGATAATAGCCATACAAACGGGTAAAAATTACCAAGTCTGTATGACGTTTTTACTATTGTTTTAAAAATGATCTAACAATGCTGCTTGTTTTCTGGATAACCGCTTTTTGAACCTGCTGGTGAATGTAAGGTTTTAGATGTAGATCTTCAAGAGGCTGCGTGAATTTCACATGAGTAATTCCTGTTGCTGATAGTATTAGTGGAATAATATATGCTTTTTTTTGGTTCCAGATTCTCTTAATTTCGATTGCTAGGGGTATATATTTTTCTATTTTCTCACTGTATTTCTTTGTTACGTTAATATCTTAGTAGAGTGGATGGATTAAAATATTCGCTTTAAAAATCGATTTACCTCCCACTTTTTTGTCACAAGCTGAATTTTTTAGGGATGAAAGTAATTGACAAGGTAACTCTTATTCCGGAGGTAATACAAAATTGGATTGTGCAAAAGGGCACTATCATCAAAAATCGAGATATTGATACCACCGTATAGAGAAAAAAATACTTTATTATTAGTCCAATACACAATAAGGTCTTTGTAGGGAGTATTTTTTTATAATCATTCAAAAATAGTACATTATATACCTAGGTAGAGAAGTTGGTCATTATATACCGAGCGCCGAGGTTTATAATGCGTAAGGTATATAATGACTTTCTCTACCGTGGAATATATAGAATTTTTTTTACTACTGCTATAGTAGAAAATAAAAAATAAGTTTGAAATCTGTGCTAAAATTATTTTTTCTAGTTGGAAGTGCTGCCCTCTATCAACGTCTATGGTAATTTCATATGATACATTCAGGAACCTGTTTTTTTGATTAAATTGACAGTTTGAAATTGAAATTAGATCAATAGAAACCTGTAACGTTATGGCAATATCCTTGCGTCATGACGTCATTTTCATTATTGACCTAGGTTTTTTTTCTTTATTTTCATTATTAACCTAGGGAGAGAAATTCAATTTTTTCCGAGAAAAATAGATTGAATAATGACTACTTCTCAGGTTAGTAGTAAAAAAAAATAATTACCATTAGCTCTTATGGCCGAAAAAAACTTTAAACGTAAATATCTCGGTTTCAAGCGTGCAAACATTTGGTTAAAAATCATCTTTTTTGAAAATACCTTTCATTTAACGAAAAACGAAGGCTTAAATGGAAAAAAAATATTCTTTATAAAAGTTTCGCTTGTATATTGTCTAGATAACAGTGCAAACCGCATATTTTTTTCTTCTAAATTAACAAAGATATAACAATAAACAATAAGAGATGTCAAGGGTTTATGGGAGAGCAAAATCAGACCGCCAAGTTTCTCGACTCGCTATGCATCTCTCTCATTGTTGATATGTTTGGGATCTCTTCCACTCTCTTACATTATTTTGTATAGGGATTATTAATTGTTTCATAGGGTGTATGAATTAACAATAATTTGCCTTTGAAGAAAATGAAAAATAACAAGATAAATTAATCATATTAGCAAAATACAATTAAAGGGTGTTTCACGAACATCGAAACAGATGCGTTTTAGGGTATTTTAAGGTCAATTAAAAAAAACACTTGGACACGTCAGTTTTGTATTTAAGGGAGACACTTTTTGTCCCCATCATCGTTGGTGACTTCCACTCCTCTTTTTTAGATAGGGGAGATGGATTAAGTGTTACTTAAATTGTTTTAAAGGTATTTTGATTCTCATCACAAGTGCGTTTTTTTTTTGAAAATCGAATGGTTAGTTTTTAAGATATTCACTGTCAAAGTTGCCAAGGGCTAAATATGAAACAATTTTCTTGCCCTGTTATTTTCAAACTAACACTTTCCTTTCGGACACGTCAATTTTCATTTTTTCAGAAGCACTTTTCTAATAATTTCAATTTGTTTCTATTCATTATATCACCCTTTCTATCAAGATAAGAAAGGTAGATCGAGGTCGAATGGTACTTTCTTTTAAAGGTATTTTGATTCTCGTTAAAACCCTGTTTGTTATTTTGTTTTTGTATCGAGGCTGATTTTCGCCCCTTTTATTAGGATAGAGGGCGTGGGCTGAGTAGCATCTTGTTTCGAAAATCTTTCAAATAACAGCATTTTCTAAATGTTCAGCAATGAAGGATTTTTTTTTTCTTGCTTTTTTTATGTCGATGGAGTTGAAACTGTGTTAGAGTCTCGATTCAGTAAAAAATACTACTAAAGAAGTGTTGATTTGAGAATACCAGGGCCAGAAAATTGTTTCCTATTTAGCCCATATCAACTTTGACAGTGAATATCTTGAGAGCTAATCATTTGATTTTCAAAAAAAAATACGCGCACTTGTGACAAGAATCAAAATACCTTTGTAACAAGGTACTACTCGACCCATCTTCGGCATCTTTCCTATCTGAAAAGGAGGGGTTAAAGTCACCCCACCCGATGGGGTCAAAAAGTTTCCCTCTTGAATACAAAATCGACGTGTCCGAGCGTTTTTTCTAATCGACCTAAAAATACCCTAAAACGCCTCTGTTTCGATGTTCGTGAAACACCCTGTATATGTATTTTGATAATATGATTAATTTTTCTTGTTATTTTTTATTTTCCTCAAAGGCGATTTATTGGAAATTCATATATAGAATTTTTAATACCTATTTAGAAGTACCAGTCGTTCTAGTGACTAAACGTATGTCGGTTCTTCAATACACAAATAAAATCAGGTTAGGAATTTCATATTTGTACATGAAATTGAAGTATTAAGAATCGACGTTCGTTTTTGTTGGTAATTTTTTGTTTCATCTGATTCGTGATTGATAAATAAGGATAGGGTTATTCTAAATGGGTATTAAAAATACTATACCCGATGAAATATTCTTCGCTTTAAATGGATAAATCAATAATCCCTATACAAAATAATGTAACAGAGTGAAAAAGATTCCATACGTATCAACACTGAGAGAGATGCATAGCGAGCCGAGAAATGCGGCGGTCCGATCCTGCTCTCCCATAAACCCTTGATATATCTTATTGTTTATTGTTATATCTTTGGTAATTTAGAAGCAAAAAATATGTGGTTTGCACTGTTACCTAGACAATACACAAGCGAAACTTTTATAAACAATTTTTTTTTTCCATTTAAGCCTTCGTTTTTCGTTAAATGAAAGGTATTTTCAAAAAAGATGATTTTTAACCAAATGTTTGCACGCTTGAAACCGAGATATTTACGTTTAAAGTTTTTTTCGGCCATAAGAGCTAATGGTAATTATTTTTTTTGAATGATTATAAAAAAATACTCGCTATAAAGACCTTATTGTGTATTGGACCAATAATAAAGTATTTTTTCTCTATACGGTGGTATCAATATCTCGATTTTTGATGATAGTGCCCTTTTGCACAGTCCAATTTTGTATTACCTCCGGAATAAGAGTTACCTTGCCAAGTACTTTTATCCCTAAAAAATTCAGCTTGTGACACCGAAGTGGGAGGCAAAGTCAAAATAAGTCTTGATCTACACCATACTATCTGCAGGAACAGATATATCTATAAGGTAGGTTGTTTTTTATCTACCAGTGTTATATCAGGTTTATTGGCCGGTATTGTTTTATCTGTGTGAATTGTCAAGTCGTAGTATAGTTTTAGTTTTTATCTTCGAGAATGCTTTCGGCTGTATATTGGTAGTATGCTTTGGTGTGTTTTATAAGGTTATGTGATGTGCGCAATTTCTTGGTGAATTATTTTTGTTGCTATATTATGTCTTTCTGTATATGACGTGCCTGCTAGAATTTTACAGCTCCCCAGGATATGCTCTACATTTTCTTGTTGTAGGTTACATTTTCTACATAGATCATTATCTATGTTATTCTTCAATATTGTGTTTTTGGTAACTTTTTGTGGCGATCACTTGATCCTGAATAGCAAGTAGGAATCCTTCAGTTTCTGGAAACAGTTCACCTTTTTGTAACCATTTATATGTGCTTTGTCTGTCAATATTCTCTTTATTCATTATATGTAAGTGTTTCCCATGAAGTGTTTTCTGTGCCCACTGTTCACTTCTTTCTTCACGATATGTTTTTTCGTATATTGTAGGATAGTTCTTTTCTGAAAGATTAAGTGGTGTAAATCCATTGTCAGCTAGTGATATTGCTTCATGTAGGGGGTTTGATTTACCATGGAAGAAGCTTCTTAGAATTTTTATTTGTCTTGCATGCAGTAGGTGAATATCTATAAGTCCTCTTCCTCCGTCTTCCCTCCTTATGACCATTCTCTCTTTACAGGCGTTAGGGTGGTGTTTCCTGTGTATTGTGAGTTGGTTATTTGTGGATTGGTGGATTTTGTCTATGTCGGTTTTTGTCCATTTGATTATTCCAAAGGAATACGTGAGAAGGGATATAGCGAATGTGTTTATTGCTTTAAAAAGGTTTCTCGAGTTCAATTTGGATTTAAGGAGCAGTTTTAAACGAAGAATGTAATGCCTTAGCAATTCCTTTTTGATGAGAGTGTGATCCAGCCTTGTATTTTGCTCAAATCCTAAGTACTTATAAGTTTCGTTCTCGGGCATTTTTTTTAGTGTCTGCTTCTGTAATGTTTCATCTGATATCTCCTCCTTCCATTTTCCCTTCTGAATTACTAACATTTTACATTTACTCATGCCGAATTCCATTCTGATGTCTGTTGTTATATCTTCTACAGTTTTAAGTAAACCTGCCATTTATGTTTTTGTTGAAGCATAGATTTTGATATCGTCCATGTAGAGTAGGTGGTTTATTTTGTGTTTTATTTTATTTTCGTGCTTTATGTTGAATCCGTATGATGTTGAGTTTAGAGGTTAGATAGAGGATTTAGGCATAGACAGAACCACAGTGCACTTAGCGAGTCGCCCTGGAAAATTCCGTGGTTGATGGGTATATGGTCTGTTTGCAAATGCTCATTGTCTGTATTTAAATGAATTTTTGTTTTCCATTTCGTCATGGTTAATGAGAGAAAATTGCAGAGTATTGGGTGTATTCCATAGATTTGTAATACTTTTCTTAGCCAAGAGTGTGGGACCGTGTCAAATGCTTTTTTATAGTCGATGTAGCATATATGTAGGTTTCTGTGCTGTTTTTCGACTTGTTTCATTATCACACTATCGATAATTAGCTGTTCTTTACATCCTTGACTGTTTTTCCGACATCCCTTCTGTTCCTCTATAAGTAAGTTTTGATCCATTAAATGCTCCTCTATTTTTAAACATATGCATGAAGTAATTATTTTGTAAAGATTTTATAGACATGTGATTGGCCTATAATTGGCTGGGTTTTTTGTGTCATTACCTTTCGGTATTAAATAAGTATTTCCTTCAGTTAAGAACGCCGGTAGGGAGTCAGGGTGTGAAATAACTTTATTTATTTCAGATGTGAGGGATGGGCGAAGGGCCAACAGTTGTTTATACCAAAAGTTGTGTATTCGATCTGTTCCTGGGCTTTTCCAATTATGTGTTTTACGTATAACTGCGAGTAATTCTTCTGTAGTAATTTTGTAATGTGTTTGCTTTTTTACGTTCGATTGCCTATCTTCTTCATGTTTAATCCATGTTGCTGTACTATTGTGTTTTACATTTTCAGACCATATGCTCTTCCAGAAAGATGACATATCTGTTACGGTAGGAGTTGGGATTTTTGTGTCCCTTTTTTTCGTCAGTTTATTGTAGAATAATTTTTGGTTTGTGTTGAAATGTATCTTTGTTCTATCCTCACTTGCCATTTGGGTTTTTTTTGGTGTTCTATTCTTGGTATATGAAGCATGTTCCGTTATTTTATGATCATTGCACTTTAGAATGGTCGAAGCAGCCGAGTATACTATTGTCTGTGCTATTGTTTGAAGATGTTCTAGAGAGCATTCCGGTTTTATATGATTTTTGAGGATCTGTTCGTTCATTATTTTTATAAGAATGTGACTGTTTCGTTTAAAGATAAGCCGAGGTAAAGGTGGACGTTTTGTTGGGTCACTATATTTCCATATTGTCATATTTGTTTCCATTTCCCGCGTCAAATTTTGTTGTATGTTTTCGAGAATTTCGGTTGGTTTTGTGATATTCTCACTGGGAGTATGAAATAAAATGAACTCTTTGTCATGTGATTCTTCTGTTTGATGTGGTGATTCTACTGTGATATCTTCATGTTCATGGCTTCCCACTTGCTCTTCATTGATTATTTTTCCAACTTCTTCTTTAATATTTTGCAGCTCATGTGTTGTAAGTCTCTTGTTGTTTTTAATCACACGTTTTTGGTTCATTAGTCGTTGTGCTGTTACTCTTGGTTAAGATGTGGGTATTGCTTGACGAAAAGTTTATGAAGTTCTAAGCGGTATCCTATTTTGATAATTTCAAGTTTAGTTGCTAAGTAATAACAGCGCATGACAGTTTTGTTCATCTCGTCTGTCCATGCCATACGTTGTCGAATACATCCCGCTTTGGTGGTCGCATTTTCGATTTGCGAAACACTTTTAGCAGGTCTGGAGGGTCTGGTTTCATCTTGTTTTCGTACTTTAGTTGTAGGTTTTTGTTCAATGATGTTCTCTGATGTAATGTTTTCTTTAATGACGTTCTCTGGTGTAATGAGTTCAAAGTGTCCATATAGCGTGTATTTCTAGGCTAGTACCATACGTGCTGATTTGTGACATATACTGGCAGTAGGTTTGAGCATCTTTGGACCGCTCACCATTTTCTACTACGTATATTTTGAGAGCAGACCAGTTGTCATGGATGTAGTTGGTGGTGTTCATCCTGATCTATTGATGTTGGTCTTGACTCCCGTACAAGAATAAACTTATTGCTCTGAATAGACAACTTCCGTCCCCTACAATGTATGACCTTAAAAACCTTTTACCTGATTCGTTGCGAGTTCTTACGGTGCCGTCATCCGGAGAGGTGCCGTTTGCTCCATCCTTCTCCGGATCAGGCTGAGTCTTTGGGTGGTTCCGAGAAGAATCAGCCTGCAATTCCTCGCCACCTTGTTTTTTATTCTTTTTGTTGATTACAGCTAGTGGAGATCTCAATGTAAGGGTAGCTAACCCGTACATCGGTTGCTGGGGTCTGCAGGGTTGCGCCCCGTGGTCCTAAGACCCCCCATGCAGGCGAAAATGGCTGTACAGGATTCGCGTCGTTACCTGTAGCAAGTTTGTTACTGCTGGTTACAGTACTCTTATTGGCCAGACATTTTTATTATTATTATTATTATTATTTTTTTTTTTTTTTTTTTTTCACACATTTTTCAGTGGTTGCAACTAAGGGGTAAGTGTCCTACGGACAATTGCTGTTGTTCCGAGAACTACTGCTTTCTGCATTAGGTTGCACGTTTGTCGCGGTAAGTTTAGCTCTTCTAGATGTTTAACTAATTTTGCGTGCACTAAGCCATTGGCGGAGATTATGATTGGCTTAATTTCCACCTTTCTTAGTTCCCATAATTCTTTTATTTCATCCGCTAGTGGACGGTACCGATTTACTTTATCCTTATATGATTTTCCTAGGTTTTCGTCTAGCGGTACGGAGAAGTCAATAGTCATTGCAGATTTGTTGTTTTTGTCTAGCAAGATCATATCCGGTTTGTTGTGTTGGACTTCTCGGTCTGTTATTATCGAGGAATCCCAGTAGACTTTATAACACTCATTTTCTACTATTTATCTACTAAGGTATTTTTCCTGTTTTTAGGTTCCACATTTGATGGACAGCTAGATGAGTTCTTTTCCCATGTTGTTATGCCTGCTTAGGTAAGCTGTAGGGGCTAATTGGTTACAGGCTGATATTAAGTGTTGAATTGTCTCCTGCTCTTTATTACAGAGTCTACACCGGGTGTTCTGGATATCCATTTTGATGATATGTTTCTGATGGCATCGGGTAGGTACTACTTGATCTTGTATTGCGTGAAGAGCACCTTCCGTTTCTGCAAATAGATACCCCTGCGTAAGGTAAGTATTCGAAGTTCTAAAATCCGCATCCTCCTGGTGTAGTGAATTGAAATATCTACCGTGCAGCACTTTTCGTTGCCATGTCTCTTTCATTTTGTTAATATATTCATTTTTTCTTTCAGGTTCCCTGCCAGCCAGATTCAGAGCGGAGTATCCGTCATCCACTGCGACCAGACATTGGTAAAAAGGTAAGTTCTTATTTTTGAAATATTTTCTCAGCTTTTGTGTCTCGTCAAAAAGCACGCTTTCAAGGTTAGTCATTCCACGTCCCCCTTCTTTTCTGGAGATGTATAGTCGCTCCATCGCAGATTTAGGGTGATGTAATCTGAATTTTGTAAATGTTGTTCGTACTTGCCTGTGCAAGTGTTGTATTTCTGTGTGCGTCCAGTCTATTATGCCAAACGAATACGCTAGCCCTGGTACTGCCCACCCGTTGATTGCCTGTATCTTGTTTTTGGAGTTCAGCTCTGTTTTTAAAATCATATTGATCCTTTTAAAGAATGCTGATATTATTCTTTCTTGATTGGCTTTCGTGTCGATACTTAGGCCTTGCGGAAAACCCAAGTACTTGTAGTTGTCTTCCGGTCCCAAGGCAGGGATGGTTGTGATGTTGTCCATCAGGGTCATATTTTCCGACTGTGTGACTTTTCCTTTATCTACGTGCACCACTGCACACTTTTCCAGGCCTATTTCCATTTTAATCGTGTTGGTAAACGCCTTGATGAGCTCTAGCGAGCCTTGCAGTTGTTGTGGGTTTTTGGCGTATACTTTAAGGTCATCCATGTAGAATGCATGGGATATTTTTGTTTCTCTGCTGAGAGCGTATGAGTTTCCACTCTTATTTAACATGCCGCTAAGAGGGTTGAGCGCTAGACAGAACTAGATTGGACTGAGGCTGTCACCCTGGAAAATGCCTCTATTGATTTTTATCTCTTCAGTTCTGTACATTTGAAGATTAAGAGTGGTTCGCCATCAAGTGTTTCAGTAGTGCCTTAAGTTGCGGGTGGATTTTGTAAATGTCTAATACTCTCATTAACCAGGAATGGGGTACTGAGTCGAATGCCTTCTTATAGTCGATCCATGCCATGGACAGTTTTCTTTTCTTAAATTTCGCATGTCGTGTTACGATGTTGTCGATTATAAGAAGTTCCTTACATCCACGTGCTTTTTGTTTACATCCGTTCTGTTCTCATGCGAGTATATTGTTTGTGTTTATGTGATGTGTGATTTTTGTACATATTATTGAAGTTAAGAGTTTATAGACAGATGGTAAACAAGTAATCGGACGATAATTCTTAGGGTCTTTTTTGTCACCGCTTTTGGGTAGCATGTGGGTAACTCTGAGGGTGAAATGTGCTGGGATGATTGAGGGATCTAGGATTGCATCGGCAAAATTTTTTGCTATTTTTTGGTGCATTTCATTAAGTGCTTTCCACCAGTAGTTATGTATGTGATCGACTCCAGGAGCAGTCCAGTTCTTCAGCTTGTTGGTAGCAGTTGTGACATCAGCTTTCCGTATTTCAGGCTGGACCATTTGCTCGGTTGCTTCGTGGGATGTTTCCTCCTGTGCAATCCAGAATGCCCCATCATTGTGAGTCACATTCCGTTCCCATATGTCACTCCAGAATGTCTGCATGTGTTCTTTTTCTGGTGATATTCGTGTGGTATTATCTGTGTTTTGTTGTAGCTGTCTGTAGAATGCTTTTTGGTCTCTTGAAAATAATTTGTTCTCTTGATATCGGCGACATCTTAGCCGGTATCTTCTAATCCTATTCCCTAAAGCTTTTATCTTTTGTTTCAGGTCATCTAGGTGTTTTCGGAGATCCTGCTGGAATGACGGATTGCGTGGATTGATTTTTGCCCGTCTGGCGTAGTTTTTTGCCTGTTTCTGGACTCTTCGGCTGCTCTCAGAGTTAAGGTAAGTATGCAGAATACCTACTTGTCCTCGAATGGTGCCTATTTTGTTCTCGATGCGTCGCTGCCATGGTGGGATATTTTCCGTGGTCACTTTATTTTGAGGTTTTTTGTTTCTAAGTTTGGCGCTGTAAGTTGAGCAGACAGCATGTGCTGCACAGTATACTGCATGGCAGATATCCAGAAGTGTTTCAGACAGAATCGCTTCGTTGAGGGCCTTATTAACTTTGGTAACCATGGTAAGTATTTCCTGATTTAGGGTCAATTTTGGGAGTGCCGGTCTATCTTGTATGGGAATACCTCGGAATTTGAGATCTATTTCCTTCAGTAAATCTTGAATTTCTGTGAGATCTTCTGAAAATACTTGGTTTTGCTCTTGTAGTATTTCTTCGTTAGCTTGAGCTTGTGGAGCTACGTTTGATCGACGGACGGATCTTCTGATGGATTCTCTTCGCCAGTCGTTTTTTAGTTCATCCAGTTCCGCTCCGCTCAGTGCCTTACGTCTCAGGATCGATCGTACTTGATCAGCTAAGCGCTGTGCTGGTAATATCAGCTGTTGGTGCTGCGCATTCCATAGCTCTTCTAGTTTATCTCGATATCCCGTTACGTCCGTTTCCCCTTTCGTCACTTGGTGGTATGCGCGCATTAGCTCTGTGTTCAGTGCTCTAGACCAGCGCATACGCCTACCCTCCATCCATGGGTTTATCCGCTGGATGCGTCGAGCGGGACTTGCCCTATCGGGAGTGTCCAAGCTTTCCGGCGAGGGTATTTTATTTCCCCGGTACCCTCCAGTTCACACTGGCGAGCGTACCCCATCGCCAGGGGCGGCTACCGGTAGCTGACCAGCAACAGCCCCGTTTATTATTATTATTATTATTATTATTATTATTATTATTATTATTTTGTCCAATAGCAGGCGGTGGAAACCGATGAGGCTATTGTCAAATTGTCTAAGTACATGTATTTGATTATAAAAAGAGAAGGCTTTCTCAAAAGCTATTTCTATGGTCCATAATGGACTAGTCTTGACTAGTCTTGAGGTGTATTCCTGCATCTCTTGATCAAGCCATGTTGCGTTGGTGTTATTACATTGTTTTCAACAAAAAATGCAGTCAGATCTTCAACAATAATTATCTCCATACACTTACAAGGATTACATGTAAGGCTGATAGGCCGGTAGTTCGCTGCTAAGTTCCTGTCTCCCTTCTTGAATAGAGGTGTCACAACTGCATGTTTTCAATCTTCTGGCATTACTCCAGTGTCAATAATATTCGAATTCGCTGACACTAGTAGTGGAGGGAGTAAATTTGCAGACTTCTGAAGAAATATTGTCGGAATATCATCAGGGCCTGGACTGGACTCGGACTATTTATTGCAGCGAATACCTTTTTTTCTGTAAACTCTATGTATTCGATACTATTGACGGTTCTTGTTTCAGGAGCCAAATGTTGGAGGGCGCTGGTCGAATTATGGGAAAATGATTTAATAAATTGCTCTGCAAGGTTAGCACCTATTAAATTGTCATCTACGATTATTTAGTTGTTATGGTCTTTCAGAGAAATATGTGAGATACTGAAATTTAAACTTCTGCAAATATATTTATAAAATCTCTTAGTGGATTCCGATGTTGCAATTTCATTTTCAAATCTTGTAAATTCAAAATTTTTCAAAATTCAAAATTTTATTTACGCTTAAAGCATTTTACAAGTTTAACACTAGTCAATAATTAATTAAACTTAAGGAGAGAACAGTAAAAAACAATATCAGGTATCTAGTACAAATGGTATTATAATTTAATCTAGTGATATAGTATGAACTTAATCCAATAGCCTAAGGTACCCAGTCAAAAACAAAATCTAAAAAAACTGTTTAAAAAGTATAAAGAACAAAACAAAACATAAAATTGACAATTAGATCAAGATGGCGAAATATGTTTTAGTTGAAATGACAAATCACTAAACAAAAATAATATTCTTTACTTTACCACTAAATTTTGTAAAAGAATCACAGAATATATCAATATCACCTTTTTTTATCACTTCATTGGTGAGCCTACACATTTTAGTTAAAGGAGAATTCATGCCGTAATTGGTCCTATGGAAATCAATATTAAAAAGACCACTGTTTCTAAAATTTATTGCAGACACATGGATGCGACTGCCGCAAGGAGATCTAGTGAATCAATTAAGTTGTTGACAATTTTATAAAAAGTTGAAACGTCAAAGAATCTTCTTCTACTCTTGAGTGTAGTTAGATTAAGTAATTTCATGATTTCGTCACAATTAATTTCATCATAGGGAATGTTTAGCTTGAATCCGATTCTCCTGATAAAGCGGCGCTGAACCCTCTCTAATTTTTCACTGTGAACAGCATAAAGAGGATTCCACACACATGTGGCATATTCTAAAACTGTGTTCGATCAGTTGTGCACAATATATTTATTTAAATGTAAATATATTTTCAAACCCCGATAGGGCCCGAAAGACAAATCCAAGCAGACGCATGGCCCTATTTGTAATCACAACATTACTGTAAATGATAACTCAGAATCAAACCATACTCCAAAGGTCCTTCACTGAGATCTGCCTCTCGAGCTCCACCGAGTCCAGGGTATATTTAAAGAGAAAAAGGTTCTTTTAGTCGACAAAAAGAAATTACTTGGCATTTACTTGTATTCAAAGATAAGTTGTTATTTTTGCACCAGACTATATCTATAAAGATCCTCCTGCAACAACCGACAATCATTTTCAGATCTTATGATCATGAAAGGCTTCAAGTCATCAGCAAAAGCAAGAAGCTGGCAGACCTGGAAAACATCTTTCATGTCATTAATAAAGCAGTTGAATAAAAATGTTGAAAGATGTCCACCTTGTGGAACACCTGAGGTCACACAGACCTCAGACTGGCTGTACTTATCATATCTTTAAGCATATTATTATGAGTGGTATATATACGATAATTTGGTTCAATTTTTGTTTTTAATATATTCATCCCATAGCTTCCGTTTCTTGTCTAACTCTTTGAAAATTCTTTCATTAATCCAAGGTTTCTTATGGTTAACTTTAACCGACTTAATTGGTATAAAACTGTTGATGGCACTAGTTAATATATTATTCAATTCTTGATAGGTGACATTACTATGAGATTTTTCTTCTATAGAACTGTTGATATTTTCGTAATTTGGAATCCAAAAATTACTTTTCTTAATAATTTGAGTTGGTTGTAGCTCAATTTTAATATGCGTTTGTAGTTACTGGTTTGACTGAATTGGAATTGGTTCCAACAATTGACAAAAATGAATTTAGAAGTAAATTGATCGTTATAGATATATTACTTTTATATTTGTGAAAAATTATTGGCATTATTTTTTATAGAATTGCACAAAATATAAATAAAGTAATTTTGGTGCTTAAAAAGTGAAAATAAACAATGTCCGTGAATGGTGAATTTTGACTTCTAGAAGACCGAGTTAGATCCAAAACCTTTAGAAAAAACTCCACAACTTTGGGGCGCCTGCACATTTGAGGAACTATGATCTTTACTCTTTAGCTCAGATAGAAACCTTGCGCACCAAATATGATTTATTTTTTTCACTGATGTATTTTTCGTATGTACTAGTGATATTTTATAATTCTCAAGTTTATGACACACCATTTATTTGAAAATTGATTCATGTTTAAACTTAATTTTCTACGCATAGTTGATAGTGCGTAGAATGACAGTTTGTAGAACATGTTTTACTTTGAACATTTTCCTATTTTTATGCCATTTATCTATTACATTTACGATGTGATTTTTTGTTGTGTTACCATATTTATTGACACTCAGGGTGTTTTTAATCTTCATTTGTAATTTTATCGTTTGTTTTTAATACCATTTGTTGCGTGGATTCATTTTCTAACACACATGGGATTTACATATTTTTTCTTAAAGTTTTTTTAATTGGGTTAAAATTTTATCAAATTTTCGAAAAATTTAAATATTATACCAAACTGTATGGAATAAACATGCTAAAGTTCAGAAATATGAGGTATCATTTTTAACTATTTCGAGTATGTATCCAACAAGAAAAACCTTAAAAAAACTGGATACCTACTACATATACCGTATGACCAAGGAATTACTAAGCAAGCTCTATCTTAGGCATGGAAATTGATATCTCGATTTTTAGTTTTGGGGATGTATTTTATTCATATCGATGCAGAGTTCCAGCATAAAAACAATTGACTGTAGCTTCCGGTTTGACCGGGAGTGCCTTCAACTTCTCTATGGCAAATTTATTGCCCGCTATACAGGGTGTCCGATTTTCGACGGCAACCATTGGTATATAGGAAACGGTAAGAGATACAGGTTCGGTTAAATTGGGACAAAGTTGCGCAGTTTTTCGCTTAACCAAGCGCCGCTTCGAAACTCGGAATATTCCGAATACTTCCGGAGACATACGGAAAAGACCAAAATTTTGCAAAATCGTTTTTATTTGCTCCTGGGCTCATTTGGAAAGGTATTTCAAACTAAACTTTACTTTAATGTGGCAACTTTCTCCGCTGTACACAATGGTGTAGCCGAATTAAAAATCCGTCGTTTCGTCTTTGGCCATCATCAACTTAATATTTTTAAATACAGGTTAGCATTTTTTCAATTACATATTGTATTCGGAGGTTTTTGATCCCCTAACAGCAGTAACACATTTGGCCATTGATAAATAATCTTTTAATGAAAAAATACGCGTCGAATACACGACCATCTACCTATCTCTTTCCAATGCAAAATTTTCACTATATTTGGAAGTTTTGTAGCATGTGAAATGCTACTGTTAGTAGGTATTTGTTCCCTTTTTCTTTCAAATGTGATTTTATAAGCTAAATTATTACCTGTGTTATTACCTTTAATGTTGACAGTCCGGTGACTAGCATTAAAAAAAAAAGTTTCTGCTGCTAATGATATTAGCAATTATTATTTGAAGTACCAGTAGCCGACCTAGGCAGTGTAGTGGTTAGTGAATCTCCTTCGCATTCCCGGCTTGGGCATGGTTGTTTGTTTAACCGGCTCGTTGGCTTGGCGAGAGGAGTTTCTCAGGCTTGCGTGATGTCGGTGGAGTCTGAACGGACGACCATGGATTGCGAATCGGATTATCTTAGGGTCGGGGATGCATGATAAGGCCGACCATTTAGACTTTAGTAGGAATGGGAAGGAGTAGAGTCCATGCAAATGATGTACAATATGCCAAAATGAGCTTCCGTGCAGAGCATAGGCTCGAAAGGGTGAAAAAAAAAAAAAAAAAAAAAAAAAAACAGTTCTGGTACCACACTTTCCGTTGGCTATTTTTTGAAAGGAAGCTCTGCTTATAGAGATTGTCCGCTTCTTCGTCCTTTCTAAATTTTGCTGTTCGCCTGAAAGGTCGAGCCTGGCTTGGGGGCAGCCATCTTCCTCAACTGTGAATACCGTTCTCGTGAAGAAAAGTACATTATCGGCCATAAGGCATCAGTTTGGCGAAATAAAGTTGCGCAAGACAAAAGTCTCGTGATTACCATTTTATTTACGTTTGAATTTCGCACCCTCTCGTGGTAAGTATTTTTTAATTTTTTGAAAAATAATAATGGTTGTTCATGGAATGCCTCTATTACTTGGGGTTTTCCAAGGAGCCCTTTTTCCGAGGAGTCGAATCCATTTCCACAAAACCACATTTAAAAAAAAAACACCATTTTCGTGGAGCGTGGCATAGAGCTTTCGAAGGGATTCCTAGAGGAATCAAGTCCCTTATGTATTGACTGCTGTACCTCCACATTTGACGACAACTGAGAACTTCTAGCCTATATCTACCTTGATTTCCGCCTTTTGTTGGAATGGAGGCTTGTATAAAGTTTCATTAATACCTATTATATATATAATATTTATTTTTTTTCTCTTTATTATCTATTTTATGATCAATTAACATAATTGATAAATTTTTTAATGACATTACATTTAAATATTTAAAATTTTATTTTCGCATTCTTGACACCGAGGTGATGGTGGAATAATTGATTTTCCGGATTTTTGATTTTGATTTTTGACCTCACTGTGAAAATATATACTAGGTACCTATTATATGATTTGAAAATTGCTTGAGTGTTTTATTGGTTTTACCCATATACCTATTATACTAACGTATATCGCGCCTTCCCCATTTGCCCAATGTACGGTTTTTGAAGCAAACAAAGAGAGATAAAGATGTATGATCTGGCATAAGTCTGTCTTAAGTAGAACAAGGTCACCAACTGCGCTTGCGTTAAACTCTAGATTCTTATTGGCCGGCGGTTGCCATTTTGCAACAAGCTTTTCATGCCGTGTTGTCATGTCAAGCTTAAAAGTACAATGAATTAGGATAATTTTTTCAGGTTATAATTTGGTCGATTGTATTTTGATTCCGAAACACTAATAATAATGAATATATTGGTTTATTTGTCGAAATCGAGTTTGTGTTACACACCAAAATACGAAATCCGTCATGTTTTTTGTGAATGTTCAAATAACTCGAAGATGAAAATAATTTTATTCGCAACCCTGCGATATCAGCTGTTTAAAATTAAATCATATTGGAGGAATAATTTCAAATTGACGCATGCACATTGGAAAAAACAAGTTCACTTTAGACAAAGAAGGGCAAGAAGGCATCGTTGTATCTCATGATGTTTGCTTCAAGAACTCAAACTAACCCGCGGTATACGTAGTATAATAGATATATGGTTTTACCTATGTCAAGATTTGGTTGAGTTATATGCATTATTTATTTCCTTTTCAGAATTATCAATTACCGTTTGCTGCTATTTTTTTTTAGATGTGTTTCTGAATTTTCACACATCAATATTCAATGTAATTTAATTGTTTTATTCAAATTCAGTGGCGCCTTTGCCATTCTGTATTTATTAAACTATTGACCCACCCATAATAATTATTCGCTGAGCAAACTGAGCATATTATGGGTCTCTTGTTAATTCATTACCAAGAAGGGTTACAGTTTTCGGAATAAGCCAAATTTCGAAGTGGCATTTTGTTAAGCAAGAAGTTGCGCAACTTCGCTCCAATTTAACCTAACCTGTACCTCTTACCGTTTTCTACATCCCAATAGGCCGGCATAGACACACGTTCTTTCGCGCGGTTTATCGTGTCATCTGCAAAAACCTGTGAAAAATCATGTGCGTGAGTAAGGAGGGCTGCGCGGAATGATAGAATGGGAAGGGATTTTAGACGTGCTTTCATCTGGAATGTGGCGTCAGTACTCAAGTAGGTACACGATAGTGCAGCTCACATCCGTGTCCATACGCCATTCCACGTCACGGTTTTGAGGCTAGTACGGAGAAATAAACGCAGCATAGCGAACTATCACGTTGAAAATTAGTACATGACAACATGCACATCCAAACGACACGATAAATGACACTTTTTACCCATAAACATACGGTTTTTCCTTTCCAACTGATATGCCGCGCGTAATCACGTACTAAATCATTTGAAAACTTTGTCAAGTGTATGGCACATGACGCTTTTTTTGCCACGCCGTTCTTTCGCGCATGCAAACCGCTACATCCCAACACGCCACGATAAACCGCGCGAAATAACGTGTGTGTATGGCGACCTAATGGTTGCCCTCGGAAAATGAGACCACTACGAGAAATTCTAAGCATAATCCATAATAAACATCCCCAAAATGTAAAATCGATATCGATTTCCATATGCCTAAGTAGAGCTTGGTACCTAAGTCTAAGTAATCTCGTGGCCACCCGTATAAAGTATAACAAAAAAAAAGTAGATATTGTACAATCGAAGATATAGAAGAAAGGTATAGTCTGGCTAGCGAAACGGCGAACTCCAATAGAATTTGCTGCTTTGCCAAACTTGACGGAAACTCTAATAAACAAGTTAGTGACATTTTTTTTTTCGCTATATGGTCATAGGTAGTATTTTGAAATAGAAAAAAATCCGTCAACATTGCGAAATGATGGATGTAGAGAGGCGCGATTATTCAGAGGCATGATTCTATTGGTTAGAGTCTGAACGACAGCACGCAGTGGCGTGGTTATTGGCGAAACTAGAGATTTTTTATCTAATAATTTTATTGGTTTATTTCCCTGGTGTTTTCGGTGCCACTGAACCCAAAGACATGGCTGTCTTCAGGCGGTGTCAGTTGAGGTGTCATTGAATATTTTTAGGCTACGCCCCTTTTTTCTTCCCCCTTTCGTCTCTACCAAGTTACCACTTGCCAGACTATAGGTACTAGGAAAAATTTCTAACACACTAAAATAAATGTGAGAGAGATTGATGGAAGACTATTTGGAAAGTCAAAATTAGGTACCTATGTAGAAATATGGGGAAGATTGGGATAAAGATCCAAATGCAACTAAAGGTACGGTTTGTTAGGATAGTACGCGACGCACAACTGACAACGTAAACGTCGTCATTGGTTCAGGTATGACGTACACCAAGCGTACACCCGTTTTCTGACGTCAGAAAATGGGTGTACGTCATACCTGAACCAATGGCGACGTTTACGTTGTCAGTTGCGCGTCGCGTACTATCCTAACAAACCGTACCTACCTTAAGGAAGACAATGCAGTAGTTCTACGCAAGAATGATGAACATTGTCGTAGCTTCAAATTCAATTTATTGATACCTAACCTCAAATTAAGAGGCTTTCTATAATTTTTAATGTATATTAAATAGAATGTCTTGTTCATCTTCAAATTACTCAGAGAATGTGAGACATATGGAAGTTTCAAACCGCAAACTTTTAGTCACTTTGCATAAATATAGCTTCAGCTTCCGAACACTACTTAGTCTGAGGAAACTGTACTGTCCATCTTAAGAATACAGTTGAGAGTTTTTAAAAAGTGTATTTGTACTTATATTTACAAGAATGAGCGTGCCTAATATTAATAAAGTGCTCAGGAAACAATAGAAAAAATGAGTTAATATATGGTGACATCGACTAACTAAACCTAGATTTATTGCTTTATTGGAGATTGGAGGCAATGGAAGAATTGAGTGAATTATTTATTTAATTGCATCTGACCAGAATTGAAACTGATGCTCTAAAACCGATAAACCTTTGTTCGTCTAGGTGTGGTTAGTCCATGGTAGTGATACTTAAGACAACAGGTCAGGGATTGAATTTTTAAAAACAAATTCTTTTTTATGGAAATTTGCAAATTCGATGTTTTTAAAAACTCTTCGCCCCCAGGAAAAGAAAGAAAAAATCTCACTAGTAGAAACTGGCTCACTAAAAGGAATCTGCGTGGTGGTTCGTGGTGGTCCTAGTACCTCGATGCTGGAAGCGTTTTTACCGTCAACACCTCGAGCGACGCACTCGTACCAGCCGAAGTCGTCCTCGACGGGGTTCCGGATCTCCAGCGTACTCCGCCTCCTGCAAAAATACAAACCTTCTCTGTAATTATAAACTATACACATCAGTTGCTAGCTACTATACGCCCAAATAATTCGACTTACCCGTCTTTTATTTCATCCTCACTTCGATTGCATATTAAAAGCAATTTTTAATTTTGGGATTTTACATCAGAACATGCATGAAGACAATTTTTCGACGAGTTGCTCGGATAACAGTGTTTTGAGTGGACAATTATTTTTTAGGATATTCAAAAAGTTTTACTGAAATTAACTCTGCAAAAAAAAAACAAAAAAAAATCCAGAGGCTCGTTCATCTTAATTTTATGTTTTTTTTTTTTGCGATTCTTAGTAGGTACCGGGTGTCAACTTATAAAGTACCACCCCCTGTATCCTTTTTTGTTTTTAATCGCACCCCAAAAAGAAGGAAATCGCCATGAATGGGAAATTTTTGTATTCCAAATGCTGATATGACTTGAAAGTCCCTATTCAAATATACAGGAGGCAGTAAAAAGTATATATTTTTTAAATTATACACCCTGTATATTATGTCACCATTCGATACATATTTTCAAACCCCCTATTCAGAAAAACCTTATTTGACATATTTTTCTATACTTTATTAAAGTAAATAAACTAAAGGAAAACACTGAATTAATAGGTATCTGAATCTAGTTGAAAATAAAAACTTTTACCAAATTAATATCTATTATTTTTTACTGGTCGAAACGGATATTTCCTCGCTGATTAGCAACACATCCTTGAAAACTTGTCTGTAGGTGAACTAACGCATTTTCTATTTTATGTGGTTCGTATTCATTTAATATATTGATCTCTTCCTTAAAAAAATACTTAATATCTTCTGTGTTGTTAATGTTCAATTTGTAAATTTTATTTTTTATATATCCCCATTATTCCTCATAAACAATTATCCAGCGGTCTTAAGTCGGGGCTATTTGCTGGCCATGGAATTATCCCATTTCGTCCTATTCATTCATTAAAATTCGTATCAAGATAGAGTTGCAGTCTTTGTATTACATGTGGTGGAGCACCATCGTGCTGAAAAATAATACGCCCATATTTCCTTAGAGGCAGGTTCTCAAGTTGCTCTTCTACATAATTTTCTAGAAAAACGGGATAAAGTGGACCAGTTAGTGTATTTTCGAAAAAATACGGTCCGATTATTTTATTACCTATTCCACATTTACTGCTTCACGACCTTGAAACCGAACTTCTCTTACAATATTTGGCTTCTGAGTTACCCACTGTCTAAAATTGTGATGATTTGGTATACCAGTTGTGGAGAAGCTGGATTTATCTGTTCATAATAAATGTTTTTAAAAAAATCCCCATCATTGTTAAATCTATTTAACATTAAATTTCTGCCTCGGTTCTTTATGCCTCTCGCAGTCAGTTTTTGAACTTTCTGAAATTTATGAGCCTTAAATCCGTATACTTTTTGAGGAACTTACAAACACATTCATGTGAATTTCCTCTTCTTTCAAATTGTTCTTTCTAATTTTTTGATACTGTTCGAAACAATATCTTTTCTTTCTTTGTAGAGTCGACGTTCTTCGAACTGTCGTAACTATGTTTCTGATCCTAGTCTTTCTCGTTGGGGATGTTCATGTTGGATACATTTTGTCACTGTCATCGGTCGGTCCAGCGATTTTTCTCTGTTATTTGCTTCCAATAGAATAATGGTTTATTCACAAGAAGAAAAGCAGGAAATTTTGTGTTTGTTTATTGAAAATAATTATAATTCTTCGGCTACAGAACGAGCTTATCAAGCCAGGCATCCAAATCGCAAAGCCCCAACGAGAAAGACTATCAGAAACATATAAAGGATATTTCGAAGAACGTCGACTCTACAAAGAAAGAAACGCGTGTCGCTAATCGAGAAAATACAGAACTAGATATTGTTTTGCACTGTGTGAAAAATCCGATGAAAGCACTTAGAGTAGCATGAAAAGGTTTGCAAGAACAGTTTGAAAGAAGAGGAAATTCATATGAAAGTGTTCGTAGGTCCTTAAAAAGAACGGATTTAAGGCTTATTAATTCCAGAAAGTTCAAAAACTGACTGAGAGGCATAAAGAACAGAGGCTTCAGTTCAGCAATTTAATGTTAAATAGATTTAACAATCATAAGGATTTTTTAAAAAACATATTATGGACGGATGAATCCAGCTACTCCACAAGTGGCATACCAAATCGCCAAAATTTCAGACAGTGGGTAACTCAGAATCCAAACTTTGTTAGAGAAGTTCGATTTCAACTTTCAAGGTCGTGAAACAGTGAATGTGTGGTGTGGAATACTACGTAATAAAATAATCAGGCCGTATTTTTTCGAAAACACACTAACCAGTCCACTTTATCGGGTTTTTCTAGAAAATTATGTAGAAGAGCAACTTGAGAACCTGTCTCTAAGGCAATATGTTTTTCAGCATGATGGTGCTCCACCACATGCAATATAAGAGTGCAACTCTATCTTGATACGAATTTTAATGAATGGATAGGACGAAATGGGACAATTCCATGGCCAGCAAATAGCCCCGACCAGTAAAAAATAATGTTAATTTGTTACAAGTTTCAAGTTTTTATTTTTAGCTAGATTCAGATACCTATTAACTCATTGTTTTCTCTTAGTAAATTGACTTTTTCTATAACCATCAAAAAATGAACAACTTTCGTCATATTTTACCTTAGCCGAAAACGACATTTTCGTCACCAGTGATAGAAAAATGCTGTTTTCGTCACTCGTTAAACAATATAGTATTAACTAAGTATAAAAAAATATGTCAAACAAGGTGTCACTGAAAAGGGGCTTGAAAATATGTATCGAATGGTGACAGGGTGACATAATAACCAGGGTGTATAATTTGAAAAATATATACTTTTCACTGCCACTGCCCCCCGTATATTTGAATAGAGACTTTCAAGTTATCATCAGCATTTGGAATACAAAAATTTCCCATTCATGGCCATTTTTTTTTGTTTTTGGGGTGCGTTCAAAAATAAAAAAGTTACAGGGGGTGGTACTTTAGAACTTGACACCCGGTACAAAGTCGAGTACAAGGAATATCAACTTTGAAGGATGAAAGAGTACTAAAATACTGTGGATTTTCAAAAAAAGAATCTTGGAAAAGAAACTACATTCCTATATCACTTCTATTCCATTTAGTGAAGCTACATCTACTCATTGAAATCATTACTGTCAGAATATCAGGACTCATCGTCATTTTCAATCATCAGAGCAGACTGTTTTCAGACATGGCATGGATACAGCAGCACATTTACACTACAAGACACCTGAGGGAAAATCCTATGGTCTATGAATATATTAGTGATTCATAAGTCAACCGATGCTCGATGGCGAATGAGGTCGATGTGTCTGTGAAGCTGACGCAGGAAAATAGAGGAAGTGAAAGCAGACCTAACAAGGTGTCTCAACATTAAATAACGTGGAACAAAAAAGGCGCAGGTAGTGCATTTAAAAACTGGAATCCGTCGAATAATAGGTTTGTTTGTTATCCTCCACTAGTGCACAATAGTTTACACTTTTCTGCACTGAGGCGTTTGTTATGGGGTTAGTGCAAATAGTGTGAGACGTTTGTTATCTCAGTGTAGGGTGCCCAATCTTGCACTACCTACACCTACTCAAGAGGAGGAGTAACAAGTGCAGAATGTGGAGGAGGCAATGTTGTTGTTTTGCATGACACCAAAAATTATGTTTTTCCTGAATTCGGGTGACAATTGACAATTTAATTTCTCTTGTCCACATTAGACCGTCGAATAACTTCATCTGACATTTCGCTGATACATTTTGTCACTCGGTAAATTATTTTGTGGATGTGGATCCCGATAAGAACAGGCTTCGTGGCCAGCAAACCACAGAAATACCGCCAATTGTTTTTGTAATTTGTAGTCTATTCTATTATAATGATCCAGGCTGGCATACTCTTGGCTGTTACCATATTTCTCAGCTAATTCACTAAATAAACCTCGATTAATACGGAAATGCCTCTTGAATTCGATATCTGTATGAAGGCACTACATTCTCAAAATAGTTTCTTATGCAGTTTCGTTTATTGCGCTTCTGGGTATTTAAAAGTACTTCAATAAAGCTGTCGTCAGAGCTGGAAGATAGGGAATCTGGGGAATCTTCTTCATCTTCCTCTATAATTTCGGACACTAAAACCTTGTACATTTTTTTTTATTGATGTTAGGCATTTTTTTCTCGGAGTTTCCACATTAATTTAACATATTATGCCTAAATAATAATTTTTTTTAAGTAAGATATCCGCTTCTATCGCTGCACGAACACTGTCTGCATTAACGCGTTTGGGAGTTTTCCTTTACCCTGGTTGCCATAAACTACACCTGCAGCCTGCACTGACATACCCTACACGGAAATAACAAACACAACTAATATAAAATATCTAGCAAGAAACTTTAATTTTTACTCTCATTAAGTAACATTTTAAAACCACAATCTTCATCCAATCTGTATTCAGTGGACTAGGACTTTCTGAGGTAAAGCGGAGAAGGAAACCTGCATTAATCATTGATCTGAACTATACTATTTATAAGGGCCCGGTGAACGCAACATATTGTGGCGTGTTTTCCAGTATTTACGGAATCTAACTTGAAATCTAGAAAATACGTCTTTATTCGGGCAAAAATATTATCGCGTTTATTCTGGATTCTACACGAATAGATTGTATACCTGATTTTGACTGCGATAATGAATTTTCAAGTAAGTTCTAGAAAATTCTATTTGGAAACCACGGGAGATATCAAATTTCTGACTTCGCTGACGTATTCGATACATCAATCGTCATTTAGAAAAAGAATTACGAGGAATTTCGGGAAAATTCTAGAAAATTCTATTTGGAAACCAAGGGAGATATTGAATTTGTGACTTCACCAACGTATTTGCTATATCAACCGACATTCAGAAAAGACATTTCAAGAAAATTCTATTCGAGAATAAAGCAAGTTATCCAATTTGTAACTTCACCGGCGTGTTTGGAACTTCAAGCAAAGATCAATAATTGAAGAAAGTTTGACGGAAATTCTAGAACATTCTGTATATGCCTATAACGAAACAACAAGCAAAAATGGAAGAACAAAAAGTTGAAGAACTTCTGCGTAAAATGTTGGAACTTCAAGAGACCAAACGACAACAAGAAAACAAGACGAAGAGTCTAGGCGACAAAAAGAAGAAGAAGACGGAGAAGTTAAACGACAACAAGAAAAACAAGACGAAGAGGCCAGATGACAAAAAGAAAAACAAAACGACGTTCAGGAAGTGAAAGCTGAGGTCAAAGCCGATGTTCAGCAATCAAGACAAGAAGTTGGGTTTCAAGTTCAAGCATTTGAAGATAAGGTGAATAAATTAGAAATATAGTCCATCAATCCAATTAGTGTTGGGACATTCTCTAGTATGAAGATAAAACCACCAACTTTTGACGGCTCTACGTCACAACAGCACTACGAGATCTTCTTCAGTCTATTCCTTCAATCCACCAACAGAATTACCAGCATCCAAGTCAGACATAAGAATTGTGCTTCGGAGACCATTTCAGACAGGAAGTATTTAGAACTCAAGTTAAATCAAGAATTTAAAAACCCGGCGAGAGTTTACAAGAATTCGAATCGGAAGTTGAAAAGCAAGTGAGACGTTTCCTGCAGCTGGGGAAGACATGCAGGAATGGATTGCACTATCTGCGTTTATTGATGGTCTCAGAGATTTTAAGATCCAGGAAAACCTGAAAATGTTTGAGTTCAAACAAAGTAGCGAAGCCTTGTCCGAGCATTGGAACTGGAAGCAATCTTTGGTGCCTCACGACCCAGAATACGAGCAGTGTCAATTGAAGACTCAAAGGATAAACAATCGTCAAAAGAAGATAGTAACTTCAAAAATCTTACGAGTAAGTTCATGGAGAAAATGGAGAAACTAGTATTAGAAATTAGACAAATGGGAAACGACTCCAAACAAACACCAACACCGAGAAACCGAGTAAAATATTACCGGTGCCAAAAGCTGGTTGTAGACTTAGGATTTCCTCTCCATTTAGGGATCGTTCCCAACGCTTTTGGAGATCTAGAGACGCCAGCCGCAAACATCGACCTGGAAACATGAATGAGAAAAACACTGGTCCGGCTGTGAGAAGAACGGGTCTTATCGTCGATGATGAATGGACTACCAAACAAATGAGAGCAGATCAAGAAGCAGACCAGGACATCGGGCAAATTTTACATCTTAAAGAAAATGATGAATGTAAGACAGAATGGAGGGAAGTGTCGAACAAGAACTTGATTTACAAGACGATGTGGGCTCAGTGGAACTCTCTGGCCGTAGAAAATGGTTTACTTAAGAGAGTTTAGGAAAGTGCCGATGGGAAATCCACTAAGAGCCAAGTGTTTATTCCAAAAGATTGAGTAGAAGATGTATTAAAAGAAATTCATGACGGAACTTCAGGGGTACATTTTGGAATTAACAAAATTTTGGACAAAATTCGAGAACGTTTTTACTGGGTTCACTATCATGAAGACGTTAAAAACTGGTGCCGAAAATGCGACATCTGTGCTACCAGTAAAGGCCCTAAACTAAAATCTCGGGGGCCCATGAAACAGTACAACGTCGGTCTCCCATTTGAACGAATAGCGATAGATGTTGCCGGACCATTCCCTGAGTCAGAGCGTGGTAACAAATACATCTTGGTTATCATGGATCACTTCAGTAAATGGCCAAAAGTTTTCGCTATTCCCAATCAAGAAGCCATCACTATTGCCCAGGTGCTAATGGACGAAGTTTTCAGTCGTCATGTGTGCCACTAGAGTTGCATTCAGATCAGGGACGAAAGTTTGAATCTGCGATCTTTAGGAAAATTTGTGAGATCATGTGTATTCGTAAGACAAGGACAACAGCTTTACATCCACAGTCTAATGGCACAATAGAACGATTTTATGAGACTATAGAGGAACACCTGAAAAAATTGGTCGCAAAGAACCAGCGAGATTGGGTCGAACACTTGCCTCTATTTTTAATGGCTTACAGAGCAGCTGTTCACCTGTTGAGAAAGTTCAGCTAGAATCGTTTTTGGAAGGGAGCTCAGGTTATCTTGCGATCTGATTTTTGGAAGACCTGAAGAAAAAGAAAAAGAAATTCGAGACTATGCCGACCAAGTAAGGGCACGACTTCTGGAAATACACGATTTTGCTCGGGAGCATATCCAGCTGGCCAGTGACCGAATGAAGACCGGATACGCTTTGAATGCCAATTCAGCCGGATTTCGAGAAGGTGATTTAGTGTCGCTGTATAATCCAGCAAGAGAGATAGGAGTGTCGCCGAAATTGTCTTCAGCATGGGAAGGACGAAGAACCCTACAGAATAATCAAGAGGATCAATAATTTGGTTTATCGAGTTCAGCGCAACACCAGGAGTAAGATGAAAGTTGTATATTTGGACAGATTGATGAAATATGATGGGCGCGAAATTGATCGGGACGATCAACCTTAAGAGGAGGGCAGGGTGGCGCGTTCGTCAGTATGTAAAGAATCTAATTGGTGGTAGACGCTTTTTACTCATTGGGCGTCGACCGGTGAGATACCACCATGCCAGAATTGAGTAGCGCTAAGTGGTATCACCACGTTCCGCTACTGCGCTGGCAGTCCGGTTCCAACAATGAGTAACAGATAGCATGATGGCGCCTCCAGGATCAAAATATTCCGGAGGTAAAATACCCGACCACTCGGATCTCCGGGCGTCGGGTGATCCTGGGGGTCCTTCATGCAAAGATATAAAGAGAAGATCAAAAACTCAACTCAGAATTGATTTTAGCAATATAAAAGGAATAAGTACAAATATGAATTCAGTTCACCAACATCTTGAAGAACAAAGACCTGACATCCTTGTTCTCACTGAAACTAAAATCAGTTCTGCAACACCTATTGTGAACTATCTTTATCCCGGCTATGACCTACACCACCGATTTCGACATAATTTTGGGATCTGTGTGTACATTAAAAATGACCTTTCATGTCATCGAGAGGAGAAGCTAGAACCAGCGAACCTTGATATCATATGGCTAAAATTCACCTCAAAGTCATCGACCAAGTTTATCTGCTGCCTCTACCGACCGCCATCTAACACCCAGTACCAAAACTTTTTCGCGACATTATCCGAAAGCTGTGATAGTATACAGTCAAACTATCCACAGGCGGAAATTGTCTTTTTAGGCGATTTCAACGTCCATAATATACCCTGGCTGAAACACCACAACAAAACAGATAACGAAGGCAGAGAAGCAGAAGCTTTTGCCATAAGTTGTGGTCTAACGCAGCTTGTCGATGAACCTACCCGTATCTCAGAAAGGGGCGAATTTGCAGCGCTTTTAGACTTGTTCCTAACCACAAATCCTGACTCGTACACAATTCAAGTAGATGCTCCACTTGGTTCGTCCGATCATAAACTTATAATAACAAAGTGCGAAATGCTCATCCCACCAAGCCAACAACCACTTCCTCGTAAAATGTGGCACTATAAATCGGCAAAATGGAATGACCTAAAACAGTTTTACCTGGATTTTCCATGGCAAGAGGTTTGCTTTAAAACAGCTGATCCCACTATTTGCTGTAATGAAATAACACAAATAATCTTATCTGGAATGGATGCATATATCCCACATACAACTAAACGTAGAGCTAATGCAAAACCTTGGTTCAACGGCCAGTGTCAAACGGCTGTACAGAAAAAACACAGAGCATATAGCCTTTGGAAACGACAACAAACCGCTCAAAACCACACAGAATTTATAGAAGCCAGAAATAGTTGCAAAATTACTATTGACTCCGCTAAAGAAACATACAATCAAAGACTAAAAAACAGGTTGCTGAATTGTCCAAGTAGTTCTAGGTCCTTTTGGTCTCTTGCAAAAGCTGTTGGATCTAACTTCACCAAGTCATCCATACCACCACTTACAGATAAAAATAGTCACTTAGCCACAACATCAGAGGAAAAAGCCAATATGCTGGCCCAAATGTTTTCCTCCAACTCCAACCTAACAGTGCCAAACGGAAAAACTCCACCGTTCATTGAAAGGGTTTCCCATAGTATGCCAGAGGTACCCTTTTGTCACAGAGAAATACGAAAATCCCTTAAAAAGCTAGATACAAACAAAGCAATGGGTCCGGATGGCATTCCCGCAATAGTACTCAAAAATTGCGCCAACGAACTCACCCCAACTTTCGCAAAATTATTCAATTTGTCTTACAGGCAAGGAGTATATCCATCATCATGGAAGTCTGCCGCAGTACAACCCATTCCAAAGAAAGGAAAAAAGACAGATCCGTTAAACTATAGACCAATTGCTCTACTTTCGGTGATATCAAAAGTAATGGAAAGAGTTGTGAACAATCACCTAACCAAGTACTTGGAAAAGTACAAAATTATCAACGATAAGCAATACGGATTTCGAAAATATAGGTCAACTGGCGATTTACTTACATACGTCACTCACTTATGGCAAAAAGCGATTGAGTTGCGGGGTGAAACAAGAACAATTGCCTTAGATATATCTAAAGCATTCGACAAAGTTTGGCATGAAAATCTGCTCAACAAGCTCAAAGCAATGGGATTATCGCCGAAACTTTGCACTTGGTTTGAAAGTTACCTAAAGAACAGATCCATTTATGTTGCACCGGATGGCCAGAACTCCAACTCTTACCAAATAAATGCTGGTGTGCCACAGGGAGCAATCCTTTCGCCAACTCTTTTTCTGATTTACATAAATGACCTCATAGATAAAACAGTAAATCCACTTTATTGCTTTGCAGACGATGGCAATGTAGTCTCCTCACTCATACCACCCACAGGTCTTTCCGCACGTGAATTCCATCATCTTAGACTAACTCAAATATCGCAGATAAATAACGACTTGGAGATAATAGAGGACTGGGGTAACAAAAACCTTGTACAGTTCAACGCGCAGAAAACCCAAGCAGCTCTCTTTTCAAAAAAGACCAGCACCGGTGAGCCAAACATCATGCTATCTGGAAGTGCTGTCACATTACAGAGTCAGTTGAACATCTTGGGGGTTACTGCAGAGACCAACATGTCTTAGCACAGTCACGTGGCAGATATTGCTACCCAAAAGCTTGGGGTGCTATTTCGTACAAGACATCTGTACACACCAAGCCAATTGCTGACACTCTACAAAGCCCAGATTCGACCAACTATGGAGTACTGCTCACATATATGGAGTGCAGCACCCAAACATACCTTAATGCTTTTGAACACCGTGCGAAAACGAGCTATCAAGCTGATCAATGACCCCGCACTTACTCGTAACTTGGATGGTCTCGAACATCGCAGATCTGTGGGCGATTTATCTCTCTTCTACAGGTACTATCATGGAAAATGCTCTGAAGAGTTGGCACGTATGATTCCACCGAGAGTAGCGCCTACCAGGCGAACCCGTCAAACAGACGGTAACCATGAATTTACTGTCAAACTAGAGGCACCAAGAACCTCATTATATCAGAATTCATATCTCTGGAGAACAGCATCGCTGTGGAATAAACTCCCTGCGACGGTTTTCCCTGCAGGTTACAACCTGAACCGTTTCAAGACCAACATACACCGACATTTCTTCCTTGCGAGTGCGCATATCCGTAAAAAAAAAAAAAAAAAAAAGAAAAAAATTGAAATCTAAAAAATACTGCTATATTCGGGCAAAAAGATTATCGCGTTTTTTCTGGATTCTACACGAAGAAATTGCGGATATATAAAGGCCGGTATTAGTTAGTAGTTTCAGGTTTGACTGTGATATGATCTAGAGAGTGATTATTGTTGAGAGTTGTAAAGAGTTCACTTGTTTGAGTGAATTAGTGAAGTAATTAATGTCAGAGTGTATAGTAACGTGGAATAAATTATTATTGTGTTAATTAGACTTTGATTTTGGAATAAACGGATCCAAGATTTCTGTCACGCACGCCAGAGCCAAGACAATATGATGGAGACATAGGGATTATGATTGGAAAAGATATCAAGGGTTGCATCGAGTAATTCAAGGCCGTTTTCAATAGAGTTAGAATTATTAAGAAGACACAGGGGAAAAAAACGAAGCCATGATAAAAAGAGTCATAGAAGATAATCTAGGCATAAAACTCCTAAAGCTAAGACCTCCAGAAACATGCGCATAATAGACGAGGATGGAACCAAAGAAATGGACAAGTTCTTGTGTAGTTGTTGAGTAGGTAAATATGATAAATAATTCTAGTTGTTTTATTTCCTTGGCGGTGAAATTTTACCGCCCGGAAATGCGAGTGGTAAGTTAAATTTAACGAAAGATGGCGCATAAAGGTACGGTGCGACCCAGTCGTACATAAAATTTATTTTCGTTAATATTCTCTCATCACGAGCCATTTTACTCGAACTTTAATATACAAATAGAAACGGGAGATCGGATTTCAAGTGATCAAAACTTGAATAGCGTTCCTTTCTCTAGACATTGTGTTAAGTGGTAGTATTTTTTCTTATTTGAAAGTAGAATTTGGAATCCAGAAAACCACGTTAGAGTGGTTTCAAATATTTCAAAATAACTATATTTATGGGAAACTGTCCATTCGAGCAATTATCATTTTCGAAAAATTGTCTTTCAAGCAACTGTTTTTTTTTCTGGATACGGTTGACTACTTACTTTACATAACTGATGCGAACATTCCTACTGTTGACCATAGTGACGTTATTCCGCCTCCAGGTAATCCGAGGGAACGGCAGACCAGCTGCGCGACAGGTCAGCTTCAATTTTTTCTTTCTGTTGGGGTAGCCTTTCGATTTTGTCCACGAAGACAGATTTTTCAGCTCAACGATCGACGTTGGTTTTGGTTCTGAAACCAAAAATAGGTTGACCGATTAGGACAGAACTTCTCTACAAGACTACTTTGTTTCAACCACTGGCTCAAAATTGTTTGAGATCGGTCATATTCTGCGCAAGAAAATAAACAGTGGTCATATTACAGGAACAGGTTTAAAACAAACAAGATCTTGATTAGGAATTATCACACAAAAGTCATCACATCACAATTATCATATTACTCGTGCAATGTTTTTCTGTTTTTCAATTGAAATCTTCAGAACACCTTACACCTTTTATAATAGCCATATCAAAATGTCTATTTGAGATTGGGCATTTCTTTTTTTTTTTTTTTGCTTAACGGTTGCAAACTTTTTAAACTATATTTTTTTTCTAGAGGATAAGTACACTTGAAATTTGCTTCGAATGTTATTTTTATCGCTTGTTCAAAGTAGGCATTTAACTTCCAAAGTTAAATTTGCATTGAACTCTTTCAAGTGACACTTTTCAACTCAATTATATTTTATCAAATGAAGTACGGCAACGTGGCTTGAAACGGCGTCGCGCCGCTGGGCGTCGTGCCAAGAGCTCAGTGGTGTAGCAGGTAGAAAAAAAAACGTGCTTTATATTTATAAATAACTTTCTAGACTAAGTGTTTGGTTTTACTAGAGGGGACACTATACGATGATTAAAGAGATGCTTTCTTGTTAATGGTTAGAAGATGTTAAGAAAACTATTTACAGAATTATTATTTTTTCTTGAAAAAATGCCGCATAGTTGGTGTTGATGTAATCCTACTAAGTTTCTGTGTTCATATTATCTTTATATTGTTGAGTTGAGCAGCTATATATAAATCCTAATATGTAATGGGATAAAATTTGAGTATTTTCAATGTCAGTGTTTATGTTTACGCTTACGATGTCCTCAAAACAACTTTCCTTTTCAATTTTCTACTGTGACTAGGTATTCGAGCTTCCTCATTACCAAAACTGTATTAAATTGATCAAGAGAGATCAAAGTATCTATCAAGTTTTTCCGAGTGGTTTTATATTTCCAAATTATCACGGTTTTGACCCCTAAATAATTGTTATTTAACTTTTTATCTAGGTCGAATCAAGTGATTAGTTTTCGCAATGGCCTGTTTTGCATCGATTAATAGGCTACCAAGTTAGGCTAGCAACCAAAATCTTTTGCTAGTTGACATACAGGGTGCCAATTTCATTCTACTTTGACCCTCATCATACCCAAGTATTCAATGTCTTGAAACACTTTGGAAATTACTCGGACAAAAGTGAATATCCGGTACAAATATCCTACTTGACGATGTAAAGTGTTGTGTTCGAACCAAATAAATGTAAAGTATTTATTCAGCACAAAAACAAAAAAAAAGTTTACCGCAAGATTACGCAAGCCAAGAAAAAGGAGTCTTTAAAGTTCAATGTGTTAGAACACGTTGCTTTGAAAAAGTGCCTGCATAGATTAGTACCGAGTATTAGGGACTTCCAAATCTCGAGCAAAACAGGAGGAAATCTACAACTTTTCACGAAGGATATTTAGAATATTTGATAAACCAGCTGATGTCCAATAAAGTGTATTGTCTTCTTCTCTGCAACCTAATTGACTGGTACTCTTCATCTAGTAGATTAACCCCATTACTTGCATCCTTTACAATAATTCCATCTAGAAGCAGATTTTTAGACATAAAAAGTCAGGAGATCTCGCAGACATTCTCGTTTGGAAAGGTCGCCTGAATAGCCACCACGATATAGTTTCGAAGGTGCAGTTGAAAGGCTAAATTAGCAGGTTGCCGATCCAATCGCCCCACAACTTTTTACTCCAACCGAGATACGCGACATTGTTAGGCTTTCAAGCCCCAAAATAACCAAAAGAGTAATTATGATTGTTGAATGAACCCGAAAAAGCTTCCTAAAAGCTACCGTTCCACCATCCTACAATTTGTTTTGAGCAAAGTAGTGAAAAGAGCTAAGGACATCAGATTACCATTACCAAAAAACGAAATATTATCCCTCTTTAAGTCAAAATTAAAATCTTCAGTTTCTAGTGAAGTACCCTTAAACCAGCCATTCGAATTCATATTTCCAAATTCAGAACGTAGCATGTGAGCGAAAAGCGAAAATGAGAGTTCACATTCAATTGGGAACAGTTTTCGAGCTATAAGTACGATCCAAACTTATTAGCCAGATGGCAAACAAATACCTAATAATTCACATTCTTGCCCAGGCTCGCCAAAAAAACCAAACGCTCCTTATTAAATCATCGTATTTTTGGAAAAGTTGCCAACAGGAAATAGCACGTTAGAACGAGTAATATGAAATTACTCCGTTGACGATTTTTTTGGCTTACTTGCGAGTGGAATTCGCTCTGCGGTCAATTTCAAAATGAGACTACTTGAAACAAAAAATTGTTAGATTCATTCATTTTAAGTGGTGCATTGTTTTAGCTCCAAAATAAACATAAAACTCGAAAAATTGCTAAAGAAAAATCAACCTATTAGCAATCCATTTTGTTTTAATACGCGCGTAGGTCTCGCGAAAAATGATAAACTAACAAATCATTTTTTTTCTCAAAAATAATAACGTATCTCACTTAGCCCCAACTACGTGGGCTTGAACGCAAATTATTTAAGTGTAAATCATTTCTGGGTTCATTCATCGTTTTTCGAAATACATATGTTTAAGGTCCGGATTTGGTGCCAAAATCCTGGAAGGTGTGCAAATAGTCTATTTTGACGCCGGCAATTATCATAGCTGTTTATGTTGGCAGATAATTTTTCAGTAGGTAATATGTATATTGAGGTTGCTCCAATAAGAATCGGAGTCAAATGTTCAATAAATATAGGCTTTTTTTAACTTTTAAGTTTATAGGTATCACACATTAACGTGACTCATATTATACCAGAATAACCTAATAAATTAAATAATATTAGTTCATTAATTTAAACAGAAACTATTTTAAAATCTGATACTCTTTTAAAGCGAAAACTGTGGAACATTTGGCAACTCAGGGCGGACGTCGTGAATCATTTTTGGCTCAGGTCCATCGTTTGCTAGACGCCGCTCAATCGACTCCTTCTTGTTTTAAAGGAAGCTCTAGGAAAATGCTCACGTACTATAGTAGCCTTAATGTGTGGGTTTTACTATATAGATTTAACGTATATCAGTCAATGAATTATGATAACAGGGTGACTAAAGCCAACAAAAATGTTCCGGAAATTTTGATCTATGTTATATGGTTGGTTAACCTTAATAATCATATTCAGGACAAGTTTAATAAGAGTTTTAAGGACCATTAGGAGTCTTGACATTTAGGCACAATTCATAGATTGACGCACGTATGTAGGTATAGTAAGTATTTCCAAAGTCAATTGAAACATGGTATTAATAAATTGCAACTGGTAGCTGACTCGTGGCAGTGCATTTCTCATGAAAATATTCAGTCACCTTTACCTTGTTTCAACTGACTCTGGAAAGACTATAACCGTAACGCGATCGTGAGAAGCTATATGAATACATATTTAGGTGAAGCAATTTACCCCATCAAGCACTAAAATCGCATTTTAGACCGGGTTGGTGCGGGGTTACATCAGGGATACGGTACGGGATGTATAAATCCCACTTTAAGCGCTGCAAGTTTTTGGATGTTGAAAAATTGTCATGTCAACATTTGGTTGGTTTTTTAAAAGTTTCTGTTAAGGAAGTTGTATGACTATCGGTCAAATTGATGAACTGATAATAATATTATTTAATCAATTACTTAGTGCAGCTAGACAATCCTTTGTTAAGTTCTTAAGCCCGGTTGACACGGTCCAAGTGCACTTGGGTGAGAACTTGGACCAAGTACTTTGGCAGTCAGCCTAATGTTAGAACTATCCAACTTGACTTGGAAGGGCAGTTGAAACGATTCAAGTATTGTCCAAGTGAGACGCGCGCAGCATCCAATCTGCAGTGTAATTGCCGCACTTATATAGATGGCGTTACAGACTGTTGAGAGAACATGTTTTTTCATTACATAGAAAGTTTATATAATTATTAGGGTTTCATCAAGGCAAGAAATCTTGACTTGAACGTAATTTCTTGCACTGACTTGAAATTCAAGATCAAGAAATTAAACATGTCTTGACTCGATGGGTTCTTCAAAGCAAAAGTCTTGACTTGAATTCAAGATATCTTGAAATTTCTTGAAATTGCTTGAAAAGAAGCTATGTTTGTTTTTCGCTGCTTCAATAGTTTCGCAGCTGCAAAGTATTTTGAGTACGATATTTGTCAGGATGAGAAAGCAGAAGTAAATTTAATTTTTTACCTAAATTTCAATCTTTCCTCTATCCAATCCAATTACAAAATATCAATCTAAACCCTCAAAAATTTTCCTCAAAAAAATAAAATAAAACGTCCCTCAGTGTATTTTTTTTTTGGAAATTTAAGCTTTCCTAAAATAACACCAACACACATTTTGCCTCACAACTGTGTGTATTTCAATCCGATCCTAATTTCATTAGGCTTTAATTGAAGCCAATTAAATTCTCTACAAATCTACAGCAAATAATTTTAATCCGGTTTCCAGCTTCAATAGTTTTACAGCTGCAAAGCTTCAAAGTCTTTGGCTACGATTTTTGTCAGGATGAGAAAGCAGAACTAAGTTTTAAATTTTTTGCCTGAATTTTTTGACTGATTCTTCCTCTATCCAAATCTCGATCCAATCCCCTCAAAAATTTTCCTCAAAAAATAAATAAATAAAACGTCCCTCAATTTATTTTTTTTTTGGAAATTTGAACTTTCCCAAAATGACACCAACACACATTTTGCCTCACAGCTTTTTTAATTTCAATCCGATCTTAACGTAATTAGGCTTTAATTAAGGCCAATTAAATTCTCTATAAGGTACCTGTCCCAAATAAGGCCATGTTAAGAAGTTTTATTTTTTCCTTACATTATCCGCACCAAACACAACAAAAATTACGAGCTTATATGTGAAGTGTTTCGCTTCTATTACTTGAATATTTACTCCAATTTTTTTTTTTTTTGATATAAGTGGTGGTTTTTGTGTGAAATTAAGACGCTTATCATTGGCCTTATTTGGATCACTATGCTCCTAATAAGGCCACCATTAAAAAATGTTCAAAATAAATACAATTATTTATAAAAATATTATTATTTGAGAAATAGTAGGTATACAAAATAGAAGTTATACGTTTGCTGCATTCCTAAAAAAACAATAATTCCAAGTCATGGAATGGTGATCCAAATAGGTCTACATACAACTAGGACAAATGAACCGCGGCATCTCTTTCTTGGTTAGACTCCAGCCATTTCAAAAAACATCACCTAGGTAATAATATGACACATTCTTTTGAAAAAACACTGTGATGTGAGGCCAATTGAACATCTTCTGTGATTTTACGTATAATGGCCTTATTAGGAACATGTTAAATTGATAAAAAAAAATTGTAGCTAGAAATCTAGCAAAGTAATTTCTGTTAAAAAATTACAATCGCTCCATTCACTTTATAAACACGTATATAAGCTAATTGAGTTCTAGCCCCAAAGTTATAACGTGACATATGAAATATGTGGTTGGCTATTTTCCGACATATGACGAGTTGCTAGGAACCCTTGCAATAATTTTGCATTATAGATTTCTTTTTTAATAATATTGTATTTTTGGAAATGGGATAAATATTAAGCAATAAAGGGCACTGGCCTTATTAGGTACATGGCTTTATTTGGATCAGGTACCTTAAATGTCTAGCAAATAATTTCAATCCAGCTTCAATAGTTTTTCAGCTGCGAAGCTCCAAATTCTTTTGACTATGATTTTTGTCAGGATGAGAAAGTAGAAGTAAATTTTAAATTTTTTACCGAGTTGTCGATCTTTCCTCTATCCAATTGCAAAATTCCAATCCAATCCCTCGAACATTTTCCTTAAAAAACAATAAAACGTCCCTCAATGTAGTTTTTTGGAAATTTGAACTTTCTCATAATAACATCAACACACATTCTGCCTCAAAACTTTGTTAATTTCAATCCGATGTTAATGTAATTAGGCTTTGATTAAAGCCAATTAAATTCTCTACAAATCCCCAGTGAATAATTTCAATCCAATCTCAATGTAATTAGGCTTTGATTAAAGCCAGTTAAATTCTCTACAAATTCCCCAGCTTCAATAGTTTTGCAGCTGCAAAGCTTCAAAGTCTTTTGACTATGATTTTTGTCAAAATGAGAAAGCAGAAGAAAATTTTAAAATGTTTTACCTAAATTTCGATCTTTCCTCGATCCAATTTCAATCCAATCCCTCGAAAAAAAAAAAAAACGTCCCTAAATGTATTTTTTTTGGAAATTGAATTTTCCCAAAACGATACCAACATACATTTTGCTTCACAACTTTGTTAATTTCAATCCGATCTTAACGTAATTAGGCTTCATTTAAGGCCAATTAAATTTTCTATAAACCAGCAAATAATTTTAATCCAGCTTCAATAGTTTTACAGCTGCAAAGCTTCAAATTCGTTTGACTACGATTTTTGTCAGGATGAGAAAGCAGAAGTAAATTTCAAATTTTTTACAACTTTGTTAATTTCAATCCGATCTTATTAGGCTTCAATTAAGGCCAATTGAATTCTCTATAAATATCTAGCAAATAATTTCAATCTAGTTCCAATAGTTTTTCAGATGCAAAGCTCCAAATTCATTTGACTACGATTTTTGTCAGGATGAAAAAGCAGAAGTAAATTTCAAATTTTTTACAACTTTGTTAATTTCAATCCGATCTTATTAGGTTTCAATTAAGGCCAATTGAATTCTCTATAAATATCTAGCAAATAATTTCAATCCAGTTCCAATAGTTTTTCAGCTGCAAAGCTCCAAATTCTTTTGACTACGATTTTTGTCAGGATGAAAAAGCAGAAGTAAATTTTAAATTTTTTACCTAAATTTCGATCTTTCCTCTATCCATTTGCAAAATTTCAATCCAATCCTTCAAACATTTTCCTCAAAAAACAATAAAACGTCCCTCAATGTAATTTTTTGGAAATTTGAACTTTCCCATGATGACATCAACACAAATTCTGCCTTACAACTTTGTTAATTTCAATCCGATCTTAACGTAATTAGGCTTTGATTGAAGCCAATTAAATTCTCTACAAATCCTCAGTGAATAATTTCAATCCAGCTTCGATGGTTTTGCAGCTTCAAAGCTTCAAAGTATTTTGACTATGATTTTTGTCAAAATGAGAAAGCAGAAGAAAATTTCAAATTTTTTACAACTTTGTTAATTTCAATCCGATCTTATTAGGCTTCAATTAAGGCCAATTGAATTCTCTATAAATATCTAGCAAATAATTTCAATCTAGTTCCAATAGTTTTTCAGATGCAAAGCTCCAAATTCATTTGACTACGATTTTTGTTAGGATGAAAAAGCAGAAGTAAATTTCAAATTTTTTACAACTTTGTTAATTTCAATCCGATCTTATTAGGCTTCAATTAAGGCCAATTGAATTCTCTATAAATATCTAGCAAATAATTTCAATCCAGTTCCAATAGTTTTTCAGCTGCAAAGCTCCAAATTCTTTTGACTACGATTTTTGTCAGGATGAAAAAGCAGAAGTAAATTTTAAATTTTTTACCTAAATTTCGATCTTTCCTCTATAATTGCAAAATTTCAAAAAAATCCCTTGAACATTTTCCTTGAAAAAAATAAAACGTCCCTAAATGTATTTTTTTGGAAATTAAATTTTTCCCAAAAAGACACCAACATATTATCCATTCACAATCCGATGTTCATAGGTACAGGTGAAGTGTATTATCTTTCAATGCTATTTGATAGGGAAAGGTGATAAATTTACCTGTACCTGTGGACATCGGATTTTGAATAGGATATACATTTTGCTTCACAACCTTGTTAATTTCAATCCGATCTCAACGTAATTAACCTTTAATTAAAGCTAGTTAAATTCTTCACAAATCTCCAGTGAAAAATTTCAATCTAGTTTTAATAGTTTTGCAGTTGCAAAGCTTCAAAGTCTCTTGACTACGATTTTTGTCAGGATGAGAAAGCAGAACTAAATTTCAAATTTTTTACCTAAATTTCGATCTTTTCTCTATACATTTGCAAAATTTCAATCCAATTCTTCAAACGTTTTCCTCAAAAAACAATAAAACGGAATGGAAATTTGAACTTTCCCATAATGACACCAACACACATTTTGCCTCACAACTTTGGTAATTTCGATCCGATCTTAATGTAATTAACCTCTAATTAAAGCCAATTAAATCCTCTATAAATCTCCACTGAAAAACTTTAATTCAGCTTTAATAGTTTTGCAAAGCTTCAATGTCTTTTGACTACGATTTTTGTCAGGATGAGAAAACAGAAGTAAATTTTAAAATTTTCACCTAAATTTCGATCTTTCCTCTATCCAATTGCAAAATTTCAATTCAATCCCTCAAACATTTTCCTCAAAAAAAAAAACCTGCCTTAATGTAATTTTTTGGAAATTGAACTTTCCCAAAATGACACCAACATACATTTTGCCTCACAACTTTGTCAATTTCAATCCGATCTTAATGTAATTAGGCTTCAATTAAAGCCAATTAAATTCTCTACAAATCTCCAATGAATAATTTCAATCCAGTTTCATTAGTTTTCCAGCTGCAAAGCTTTAAAGTCTTTTGACTACGATTTTTGTCCGCACTGAGTGTATTCGTGTCTTCGTCTACCAGCTTGTATGGGAACGAGATACCCTGAATAATATCTATGGGAGTATAGAATTCCGATCATAGCCGAAGGCTATTGTGGCAGTCTGCAACTTGATTTTAATTTACTATTACAAAAACTTATAAAACTCAGAATTTCTTGGTTTCTAGACAAGAAATCTTGATCTTGAAATAGGAATCTTGACTTGTTTTGAAATCCGTTACAGATTTCTTGACTTTAAATTTTCTTGAATTCAAGTCCAAGATGAAGTCAAGAACAAGAAATTTCTTGAAGATCGTGAAACCCTAATAATTATCTGAATTATCATAAAGACAAATGTAAATAGAAACTCCAGCAGTCTTTTAGTCATCCAAACCGAGCCCAATAATAACAGGTCATGGGCTCAGATTATCAAGCAGATACAGAAAATTTGAAATGTAGGTACATGTTGAAGATAATACCCAAAACAGTAGACTATTTGACTGATAGAAGGGATAAACATTTATGGATAGAAGCAATGACAGAAGAAAATGATTCAATGAAACTTTCATTGAATTTCTTTCATTTGATATGAAAGGAATAAAGAGATATAACTATAAGCTGATGTCGCTATACGACAAGGGATTATCATCAATTCAATAGTGCGCTTGCATCAGCGAGTCCCTGTAGTATGAGCCATCAACAAGTGTCCAAATTAAAAAATCTTTGAAGGCAAACATTTTCTCAATTTATTAAAGAATGTATATGAAAACAAACAAAATTTAGTCATCCAACACGAGCTTGACTCTTTTTTTTTGAAACGCTATATGAATAATGTGATTTTTTCCCTGGCAAGCTGAAACGTTCCGGCAAATGATTTAACGTGCCCGTTTAGTAGCAGGAGAATTGTCTAATGAATCACGCAGCATCGGAAAATATACCAATTAAGTTACCACAGACTAGATTAAATGGGTTTGAGGAGATTGATTTCCATTTAATAATTCTGATCCTTAGGTTCATATATTATGCAAAACGTTATTGGTTGGCCTAGAAAATGTTTATTTTTATTGCCTCTTACTTTTGTCACATAATAAATTTCACAAATAAATGGACCATGAAATAAGTTGAGCACTGTCAGAGTACAAGTGCCAAATTCGCGCATATAAAGTTAAATAATTTATAGTCAGAACACGCCGGTAAAATTTTGATGCTCTTCAATGTCAGCTATCATATTTTGGAATTTTGTTCAGGAGTAGACATTTTAGTATTCTGCATTCACAATCCGATGTCCACAGGTAAAGGTAAAATTTATTACCTTTCAATGCTATTTGATAGGGAAAGGTGATAAATTTACCTGCACCTGTTGACATCGGATTGTGAATAGGATATAGAAGCTAATCGGTAGGTACCTTAGAATGAAAAAAAAAAAAAAACAATGACTTTTGATAAAAAGTTGTATCTCTTAATAAGCAAAGAAAAGGCTTCCTCAAAAAAATTAAAATAAACTAAGAAATTCAAACACACAAAACCTATCAAATCCTATTACGATTAGTTGTGATATAAGCCTTTGGCTTCTGTTCCAAATCTAAATTTATGACGATTCCTTGTAAGGATGTACCTGAGAAGAAGCAAGGACTGGATTATTGAACCTGCACAATATTTGTGATCGACGATGTGGTTATATGGAGAGGTTCAGTTTCTCTGAAGTGCTGGAACTTAGTTACCCTATGTAAGATTACTTCCAATTATAAGGTATCAACAAAGAGGTGAGTGGTGAGCATCCTTGCTTAAATCGTTTAGTTGCTGTAAACCCCTTGCTGATAATGCTATCTTGTTTAATCCGGGCTAATACGTCACTATATTGGTTTTTCTAGTGCGTTCCATAGGTTTTTAAGTGGCATATTGTCATATGCTTTTTCCAGATCAACGAATAGTCAGTAAAATTCTACGTCACACGGTAGTTTGTTTGCACCTGGGCCAGACTAGATTTCCTGCTCTAAAACCGGCTGTTCATTTGCCTCACTATCTTTGTACCTACTCGTTTTCTATTTTGGTTTTTACGACTTTACAATGTACCTTGGTTAACGTATTTGCGATAGCAATGCCTCGGTGGTTTCCGCGTCTGTTTCGGTCTCGTTCTTATATAGCTTATTTTTCATTCTTGCGGTACTTTATGTCTTTCTATTCTTCATATATTTCTCCTAGGCCTGGCGCTCTGTCATACATTTATCAAGAACCTACTGTTTTTTTTCTTTATTGGTGATTCTGCGGTTTTTAGGTTTTGTGTCTGTTCTCTAAGTTCTTTTTCTTCTTTAAATTCTGCCCGTTGTTCTGTCAGTAATTCTTCGGCATACTCTACCCATTGCTGGCGTGTAATTGTGGTTATACAATCCTTGAGTTTTTTATCTTGTTGTTTTTCACTTTTCTGTATTTACTTACCTCCCAGCCAAATAAGTATTATTATTCGTACAGTTTCTTTCCCATGAATCATTCTTCTTTTGTACTATATTATTCCTTACTCTTTCTTGCTTGTGCTTTTTTATTTATTTGTCTCCTGTTTTATTTGAACTTGGATGCTATTGGTTATTTTTCTTTCGCTTGCTGACTTTCTCGATTTCTTCATTCCACCAATAAGTTATTTGCCTATAGGGCTTCAAATGATGCATTGCGAGTACTTTCTTTGATAATGCTGTAATTATGTTCAATGTATAACCAACCCCTTTAGGCTTTATTCTTAATAGAGATTTTAAGTTGTACTCCTTAGGCTCAATATTGTCTTCTTGTTTTTCCTTTTCGTTGTCCCTCGCGAAGCTACTACTAGGATTAAAATTTTTGTTTTCAGAAGTTATCTACTGGTCACTACCACAACTCGCTTTAATCCATCGAATCACCTCGTACTATTTTCAAGACTTTGTTACACAATATACATTCTAATACATTTTTTTCCATATTTTCTCCACTCTAATTAGTGTCAAAATTGTTTTTTTGATAAACCGCTTAACGGATGAAGTGTTTAGACGTATATCGGTTACATAAAAACTAGACGGTTTTTCTTTTCGAAAAATCTGGATCAGCCTGATGCTAGTTGACAAACGAGAGCGTTGCAGATATCCCATCCCATCAGTTTTATTTATATGAACGTGTTGAGAAATAGACTAAGGTTCGTTAAAAATAGGTTCGAACCAAGGATTTTTCAGGTGTATATTTGTCAATAACATCGACTAATTATTGAAAAGGAACCGGATAAATTATAATAATAATATAGATAATAATGAGGATTGGGGATGGCGAAATAATTGTATTTTTTGCTTTAAGCGAGTCCATTAACTTTACGGTTTTGTAATAAATTCAGTTAATTATAAAAGGTTTTCACTGTAAAAATATAATTTTTTATATTTTACGGCTTTTCCAATGGTAGATTTTGAGCTATCAATAATTTTAGTTGATGTTTTGTCGATTCTTTATAATATAAAGATAACGATAACTTTTACGGCTATTAAAAAAGCAACAAAATAAAGGGCTTAATATCTTGTAGCTTTGGTATTGATATCGTGAACATGGGTAGTATTTAATGTTAGTTCCTTAAGTTTATCAACAATAAAAGTTCTTTTACTCCTGAGTCCTGGCTCTAACTCTATATAGCGGATAGCGATCGTTATCGCCCTATAGCTGTCGTACCTGCCGCCTTCTTCAATATTAACGAAATTAATTGAGATAGGAATGATAGGATGACGATAAAAAATTCCACAAATATTGCGGTTCAATACGTTACTAAATAGTTAAAATGTAATTGATGTGTTTCTTGGTTCCAAAAGGGCATTTGAAAATATTGATAGGAATGGACCTGTGGACAATTTTTTCGAGCACTTATGGCATAAAAGACTCAGTTTCAAATTTAAAATAATATTATTTGGGTAGAAGAAAGTGAATCCTCTTCACCAAGTCGATGAGGTATGGCCCTTGGCACTTTGCATTTGTAATTTCAGGCTTGGCCTCTCTCCTCGATTTGGCTGATACAACTAGACGGTGTCTCCCTTATTTAGGGGATGGTGTTCAATGAGTACCGTTTGTCGAGTTTCATCTTCCTTCAGTCACTGTTCAAACGTGATCCATTCCTGGCAAAATTGTGACCGAATCTGAGTTGGTCCTGTAGATCAGTCGTATAAACTGGAAGTACAGCTCCATTTGTGGATTGGTGATGAGAGCTTCTATAAGCGAAAACCAAAAGAGACACCAGTTTATTCCAGTCTACCTGGTGTTCATTCACAAACATCGACAGGACTGTGGATGAAGTGGATTCGCTTTGAGTCCTCTTATTTCCAGTAACTTCATCAGTTTCCATTGTTTCCATACTCCGGGCTCAAAATAACTCCCCTGATTAGTATGGCGTTCAATCGGTACCTACCCCGTGTGGATATGATGTTTTTCAGTAATTCCAGTAATGCTTTTGCTCAAAATACTTGTAGTTGACTTATCCCAGCTCGACTTTACCATTAACTTAACTAGTGATTAATTCATTTTGCAGGTATAACGGATTTCATTGAAGCCGGCATCTCCATCGTTTCACCGAAACTGGAAATTTCTTGCCGATCAGGTTTTGTCCGTTTTGTAGTCTGTCAGTCTTCATCTGTGTGGCCGGTCCAGTTCGATTTGAGAGTGCATATTCTATGTGTAATGTCTTCAACCTTTATTGTATTTCTTATCCACTCGTTGGTCTTGTGATCCCTTAGTGTAATACCTATCATTCTCCTTCCGATTGCTCCCTGATGTCCCCACTTGCATCTTATTTAGGATTTTCTTTGTGAGCGTCCATGTTTCGATCCATGGCCAAGTCAACATGCTATTATAGGAGATCCATATATGAGTAAACATTAAACTTCTTCACATAGAGGAACCTTTTTTGAACTTTTTCTATCAGATCACTGCTGGATTCGGCTTCCGGCGCCCATAATATGACAGATGCATATTGTTCTGTGGGCCTTACTAGTGCAATAGTACAATAGTATAATTGTTTCAGTTTTTATTAAATAATTCGAGTTCCGGATGATGAAACCAAGTGTTCTGTATGCCTTTCCAACAATAATCTGATGGTGCTCATTGACTTTAAAATTTTGTTGAAAGTGTACCCCCAGATCTCTACAATTACTTTTTCTACATATCACAGCGTTGATGTCAATTATGTATTCGTTCTCTATATAGAAGTTGTGTTTTTCGTGTGATTGTAAAATCCTGATATTTAGAAGTGTTGAGCATCATTTTAATATCTTTGAACCCTTGATAAGTTGCATCTAAGTAAATCGCATTGTAGCTCCTGTGAGTCCTGCAATGTTGAGATCACTTTGAAAATTTTAAAATCATTAGCAAATAGAAGGCTTTTCGAGTATTTATCACATCTTGGCAAATCATTGATAAATATATCAAAGAGAAGGGTACCCAAATTGCCCTGGAACACTCCCGACGTAGATATGAAAGACTCAGACCGGCTCTTTCCCACTCTAACCTGGTTTAACCTGCCAGAAAATGACCCCATACATACATACATGCCTTGAAACCAAAGTTGAATTTACTCAATTTTTGAATAAGTACATAGTGATCCATCTTGTCAAAGCCTTTGGAACAGTCCGTCAAGATGACATCTAGCTGAGCTTTGCGATTAATAGCTTCTGCTGCTGAGTCTGTAAAAACACACAGATTTGAGACAGTAGACATTCCCGGCAAAAAACCATGCTGTTCTGGGAAGAAGCTGTCTCCTATAGTTCTCAACATAGCTAGAGTTGCTAGATTTGTATATGGGAGTAATAACCGCATGCTTCAAGCTACTAGGAAATTTGCCCTGTTCAATTGACAAGTTATAGATTAGAGCAAGAGGCAAACAGAGCCCCTGCATATTGCTCAAAAATAGAGGCTGGTACACCATCCTCACCCGTGATCTTCCACTGACAGTCCAATATATTCAAATTATTTGTGTCTTGAAAACCGGAGCCAAAGTATTTTCCAAACGCCTCAGCAATAGCCTAACAGCCAGCTATGCTTTCACCCGCATAGGAAACCTCTAATACAATACCACTACCACAGAATATATAGCTGAACCGCTACCTATATATTCTGTGCCACTACTCACACCACGAGATCTCACATAGGACCAGAAACTATTGGGGTCAGTGTATACATTGTTCTCAATATTTTCATTACAAGACTGCAGCGCTTCCTCTACTAAGACTTTTCACATTGCTTCTCAAGGTTCTGTACTGATTCACAATCGAGAAATCTGCATTACCAGCATTAATTTGCCTATGAAGATGGCTCTTACGTTTAATTTTTAAAATAAGATAACGGCTAAAAAAATCGGATACCGGCTTGATGCTTTTCGTGACTGTTTTTTGGGAACTGATTGATCAATACAGGCATACAACTTGTTATAGAAAAGCTGCATGCATGCATCCACATCAGAATAGCCTTCCAATTCTACCCAGTCAGCATCTTGAATCAGTCTATATACCAAGAGAAAATCACCTTTTGAGTACTCATAAATAAACGACTTTTTTATGCAGTCCATGATTGAGTCAGAGAAATGGATTATTACTGAAAACTCGAATGGAGGATAAGCATCTTCATTCACAAGTGGATTGTTGCATTTCATTAAATTACCAACGTTCAGGTTCGACAGTACTAGATCCAATTTCCTTTGCTTGTGATTGAAAATAACTTTGAATTTTGTCTAAAAATCTGTATAGGTACAGTGGGAATCATTGCAATTGGCACACACTCTTTCAAATCCCTCGTATTAAGTCAAAATTCTAACCAATAAATCTATTTAGTGCAGCATTTTGCCATTACTGTGTGTCAGATTTGACATATCACGAGGGATATTTACATAGTGTGTGCCAATTGCAATGATTCCCACTGTACCTACTGTATAGGTACCTATATGAAAGTTCGAGTGTCTAGCAGTATATTTGAAGAAATATATGTAACACACAAATAAAATAACAATTTCTTAAATTTACCTTTTAGCAGTGAGCACTCAATATTACCACTAATATTTGAATCGGTTCGACTTTAAATTTCTTTCTTATTGCTAACAAGACACCACCGCTACTGGTTTTTTCATTAGATCTGTCTTTTCTATGAACTGTATAGCGATTATCTACTAGTGCAGCATTTTTCACCTTTCAGTTAACCCTGACTCGGTGACTGCTACAACATCATAATTTTCTACTGTAACGGCAGTGAAAAACTCATGGCATTTGGTCCGCAAACCCCTTACATTTTGATAATAAATATTTAATTGTGAATGCTTACTTGGGGAGTTCCTCCTGTTCGTGCCTGCACTTATTTGTGAGGGTCCACCTGGGTCAATGGCACTCCTCTGGAAAAGCCGAGACACTAGTGCTCCACTCCTAGTCTTCCTGTCTAGTAATGACTTTCATTGACGAGTAAGAGTCTGGATGCCTAGACTCATGCTCTACGCAAATAACATCTGATTTGGTTATAGAAATGTCCTAAGTTGATCAGGCTTGGTCCCTGGGTCTAGCCTTGTCACATGCAGAGAGAAATACTCTATGGGTCTCCTTTTTTGTATATCAGAATGATGATGGCAGTCTCCGTCGTGTGGTATTTTTCCCTTTGTTAGATATTTATTGAAAAGTGTTTTTAGTTGTTTTACAAGGTATTCTTCTGCTTCCTTCAGCATTTCTGGTAGTATATCGCCCCTTCCTCGGGCTTTTCCGTTGTTTAATTGGCGCTTTTACAATTTCTTCCTCTTCTATATGAGCGATCTTGTCTGACCCAATATTTAAAATTTTGGATGTTTCTTGTTTGCTATTTTCGTTGTTGCTTTTTGCGTCGTATAGTTCCCTATAGAAATTTTCCGCCATACGTAATATTCCATCTCTATCTTCTATAATGTTTCCTTGTTTGTCCATCAGCTTTGTTATTTCTCTTTTCTGTGCGTTCTCCCGTTTGAAAACGTTCAAGGCTTTTTGTTGTTTTATCAGTTTTTCGAAAGTTGACGTCACTTGATCGAAATTGAAGCGAAAGTGGTGAAATTGGATGACATTGGTAAAAGCGGCACAAAAAGTTACCCAGATCCTCAAAATTTCAATTATATTGGATAACGCGTTCCGAAGTTATTACCTGGGAAAAACGTCGTGGGACACCCTGTATAAAGAGCCTTGCTAGAGACCTGAATAAAAGGTCGAAAGGTCGACGAATTTATAAATAAGGAAGTTTTATTCCACTTCGTCCTTAACCTACAACTTCTCTCTACCATAGTTATCTGTGGTATTTTAAGACCTAGGGGGTTTGAGACTCCGCATTTGGGTGTAATTCCAGGGAACCCCCCATGGATTGTTGCCAGATTCTGCACAAATTTTCTAACTTAGGGGAAAAGTCAATCTGGCATTGTAGCATACTCACAACAACTATTTAAAAATAATTTAAACGTAGCAAAAGTAGTTTGAATTGTCGACCTCATAGCAGGTAGCAGTTGAAGGTTGTAACCATGCGAAGGGCCTCAAGCCCCATTTGCGCCTGTGATACATACATATTTACGACCTCGAGTAATTAGGTTTTAATTCAAAGATTATTTTTTCAAAAAAAATTTACTAAATAAAGAACACACCTTCAAAGTTGAGTTCAAAGTCAAATAAAAAAGAAAACTGGTGGTTTTTCGTAAATTACTTCTAGAAACTGCACTAACCATCCAAGCAAACATTCATTTTTGTGCAACCGTCCGCGAAATGAGCTTTCACGGCCGCTACACAGGGCGCGAACTTCAATTTCGCGGCCGCCACGCCTGACGTGCAAAATGTGCTAAATCCTTGTCAAATCCAGTCAGTTTTTCTGTAACTTTACTTAATTTTTATAGTTGCACAAAAAATAGTGTGTATACCACGACCGCGAAACTTTTTAGTGTCCTCGAGAATATCTTGCCTCGGCCGCAATAACTTTTCTCTACGTACGCTAAAAAGGCATTTCGCTTCCTTGGTATACAAATAACTTGAGGAAAACCACCTATTTAAAATATTATTTCTTTGAATTTTAATTTTTCGAATAAAGTTTACTGAATAGAAGTAAATGTTGCAACCATGTAATGCTCTGTGGAATTGATTAGAACGAGAGCGCGCTGCAACAGAAATGTACCGAAGCGAAGGGTAGGTAGAGAATACGCAACTGGACTAGAGAGAAGAAGCTGGGCTGGTCCCTTTAAGACCATTCGTCCGCCATTGTTCATTTTTCAGTTGTTATTTTGTATTGAACTGATTGTTCAATCCAAGTTGTAATTAGTGTGTGTGTCATGGAGCGATCACAGATCAGTTGAATAATTGTTATTTTGTTTTTGAGAGTTCAATTATTTATACAAGTATCATTTTTTCATATTTATGTTTTTTTGTTTGTTTATAATTTTTTTTTTATAACATGTGCATTGTTCATGTATTTAACAAAAAACGTTTCTTGCTGTAAACAACACAGATAAAGAAGTAAATTGAAACCTAAGAAATTATGTGCTGTCTTTTTTGTGATGAAATTTTGATTTTGTGGATTTAGAGCGTGCATTAGGGCCTTGTTGAATTTACTAACATTTTCCTACCCTGACGAGAGAATATCCTAGCAAATTGAAATAATCAATCTGGCTCAAAAACAACTATAGCTGAGTAGCTTCCCGTAAGGGACCTCAGTACCTGCTGGGAAACTGGCTAACTAACAAAAAAAACTCTTTAGTATTGAATATAGGTAGTGTTGATTGAATGTTGTGTGTGGAATTAAAATTGAAAAGACAAAGGATGGTACCTAATTTAAACTTTTATTGATTTAAAATATCGATTATTGACTTACAATTATTATTAAAATTACACAGTATGTTTCGATTTTTGAGGAATGTTAGATCGAGGGTTTCTCTGCCGTGCTCTTTCCCCTCGTTAGTTCCGGTACGATTTACTTTAATAATAAAGTAGACGTTTCACAAATTTTTTGTTTATTTTACGTATCACAACCTCCCTTAAATTTCCCTAATATTTGCTATGTCAGGCGCATGTCCAGTAAGTAAAATTGAGTGAGTTTCCACAACGTAGGTCCTATTTTAGTGGAGAGCCTACACACAAAACAACGCCAAATTGGGTTACAAGCATGAAATTTGGCATAGTTGTCAGGAAGCTCATTTTAAGAGATCTGACCCGACTAGCCAGGCTCTACGACCCTCAAGACTCCCAATCTCGCATTTTTTTTCAAAATGGCGGACGGGAATTTCCTCAATTTCAAAATTAATTCACTTGGGCATGATTATACATTTTATTATATAATTTGAGGTCAAAGAATTCTAAAAAAAAAAATTTTCAAAACGATATGACCTTCAGTAACCTTGAAAATTACAGTTTAATTCGATTTTAAAATAATTTTTATATAACATGTTTGAAACCGCCAATAGAGGGGGGTTAAAAATCAAAAATGATTGCTTAGCATAACAAAATTAAAATGTCTTATGAAAGACAAAAAGTTTCTACTATAATAGATCAGCGCTGGCTGAAGCGGTAGTACTAAGGTACATGAAGCCATGGCATTACTTTGTTTTTCACAGAAATGTTTCAAAGTATCATATATGAAGGTTAAAGAATCTTTTTTTTTCAGAAAAATAAGGTATTGCCATGGTTCTGTGGCACCATGGCACTACCTCACCAGACGCTGCTTTAATAGATACTGCAAACTATAGGGATCGTCGGTTTTGACATTCGCCATCGCAGTTAGTATAAGGTAGACCAGCCTTATGATACGAACATTTGTTGGTTTCACTTTGACTTTCACATCCGCACTTCTCTAGTCTTTTAGAACTCACCAAATTTCTGCTAGCTGGCTCCCAGCGGTTGTTGGTTGAATTCCAACTCCATCTTCCAGGAGATGGAATAGGTTCACCGGGTGACAGCGATCGACCCCGACCCCATATTTGACTGGCTCGATACGCAGCTCTTCTGTAGTCTTTCATTAAACTGTTTTGTGACGGTGAACACATGGTTATTGGTCGTTCTCCACTACGAAACTGCACCTTTCTCAATTTATTAACTTTTTCAAGTTTGCTTTTTGCATCATATTGATCATCACTGGTATAGTGAATTTCTCTAAAATTTTGAATATTTTTTGTGCTATATCTGTGCTACTATCCATTAGAGATAAATGATGGATGGGCAAGGTTGCCTCTGTATAATCTTTCCATGTGCTTTCCATTCTCTGTTTTTTCTTTTGAATGCAAAAAAGAAAGTAGTTTCGCACCCCCTAAAAGCATAAAAGCCACGCAATGCTAAAGATTATTCAGGTCCCAATAAATGATTTGCAATGTTATGAGCTGCAATATATCTTTGTGATTTGTTAACCCCATATACAAGCTACCATAATTCCTCAAGGGTCAAGGACTTAACATGTAGAAACATTCTTCCATCTGCTTCCTCCATGTCGGTACAAGATAGACCATCCAGACTGGTTTTGACATTATGTCCATAGTTGGCCCAAAATGGAGCTAAATCCGTTTCAGTACGATTCTCGGACATAGCTGCAATAATAGGAATATAATTTTTTTATATATTGAACTCCTCAGGCCTTGAGGAATGATGGTATCTATATGGGGTTAGCAAATCACAAAGATACCCAATAAACATTTTTCGCAACTTATAGTAACACCAAGTTTTATACTGGTTATATGAAGTAGTAGTTTTATAATCCGTACCTTTTGGTGATGTATTTATATAACTATTATACGAACAAAAATGTTTATTGGGTATATTATAGCTCATAACGTTGCAAATCATTTGGGAAAAATCGTAAGCACTGCGTCGCTTTTACGGGGTGCGACATTACTTCCTTTTTTGCATTGAAAGAAAAAAACAGCATGGAAAGCATGGGAAGATTATCTGAAGGCAACCCTGGCTTTCTATCTTTAATATATAGTACCACAGATATATATACCACAAATTTGGTGAGCTTTAAGAGGATTAGAGAAGTGCGGCTGTAAAGGTCAATGTGAAACTAACCTAACAGATGTTCGTATAGGAAAGCTATAGTACGGCCGCATATACTAACTGCAAGGGCGAATGTCAAAACCCCAAAAATAGGTTTTATAACCTAACCTTCATTCTGAATCTGTTCCACCACCTGGAGGATGGGATTTGAATTTAACTAACAACCGCTGGGAGCCAGCTAGCACAAATTTGGTGAGCTCTTAGAGTAATAGAGAAGTGTGGATGTAAAAGTAAAAGTGAGACCAACAGATGTTCGTGTCAGAAAGCAGGTCTACCTTGTACACCCGCATGTACTAACTGCAATGGCGAATGTCAAATCCGACGATCCCTATAGTTTGCAGTATCTGTTGAAGCGGCTGGTGAGGTAGTGACACGGTGCCACGGAGCCATGGCAATACCTTATTTTTCTGAAAAAAAAAGATTTTGTATCCTTCATATGATACTTTGAAACATTTCTGTGAAAAATAAGGTAATGACATGGCTTCATGTACCTTAGTACTACCGCATCAGCCTGCAGCGCTGATCTATTATAAAAAAAACTTTTCGTCTTTGATAAGATATTTAAATTTTTATGTTATGCTAAGCAATCATTTTTGATTTTTAACCCCTTCTTTTGGCGATTTCAAACATGTTATATTAAAATTATTTTAAAATTGAATTAAACTGTAATTTTCAAGGTTACTGAAGATCATATCGTTTTGAAAATATTTTTTTTGAATTCCTTGACCTCAAATTATATAATAAAATGTATAATCATGCCCAAGTGAATTAATTTTGAAATTGAGGAAATTCCCGTCCGCCATTTTGAAAAAAAAATTCGAGATTGGGAGTCTTGAGGGTCGTAGAGCCTGGCTAGTCGGGTCAGATCTCTTAAAATGAGCTTCCTGATAATTATGCCAAATTTCATGCTTGGCGTTTTCTTCCAAATTTCGTACGAGGGAACTCCACTATTTGTTTTTTATTTCGTTTTTCAGAATATTTATTGTTTAAAAGGTGATATAAATTCACACCGTTCAATCTTGCTGAACGAACTCGGGTATGTTATACTACAAAACTATTTGGTTCGTTTTGGAGGATAAAAATAACCAATTTGTACCAGTCTCATTGTACCAGTATTTGTTCAAATTTGACAGTTACACCAAAATACACCATGGTGGAACTCTGCAGTCCTGCGGGCCGGAAAATATCAAAATGCGCCCGCAAATTAGGGTGCAAATAGGTACTTTGCGGCCCGGTCGTACATAGATAAAAAAAAAATTGTTTAGGAACTGAGTGTATTTAGAAATATTATGTCGAAGCTAATCTCTGCAAAAGTTCTTGGTCTAGAAACGAACGTTTGATCAAAAAAGTAGATACATTCTGAGGATATTTGAGATTTTTTTTTAAAGTTTAGTTTACCCTGTGAAAAGTTCAAACTCTCATTCATATACAGAGTGTTTTCACAAAAATATGTCAAAAATTATTTACCAAATTACTCAGCATGTCAAAAATGTCAAAAATATGTACCTACCTATACTTTGAAAAAAAAACAAAACAAATACGTTTGCATAATATGAACGCTGATAAAATCCAAGGAACTTCGAGTAGATACCTACTCTCATATTTTTGAGCTTCATCCCGTAGAAGCTTCAAATTATTGGAAATAATAAAAGCTTGAAATATGTACAATTCTTTTTCCAACTTTGACTGCATCACTCCTTCAGTCCGAGAAGTTTCATGTGTGTGTATTCAACATATGAAAATAGACATTATTAAAAATTACGGACTAAAAACTGTCGGTGAAAAAAATTTGTCACTGGCTCTCCGTCTAAGAAAACGTTGAAAATTATTCAACAGAAAAATGATTCATAAGCTGTTTACCTACGCCTCTGATCAACAAAAATCTGTTCAAACCATCTATACCATCTTGATAGTCATGATTTATGTATGATGTCCACTCATCAATTCGTGAAATAGACGCAAGGCCAGACGATATACCGTTAGCTGCATGGTATTTCAACAATTTTGGCATCTGCATAATCGAAATCGATCAATTATTTATTGATTACGGCAAAAAAATGGCGGATCGGCGCTTTTGATGACTTTTTTTTTTCGGGAGAAAAAACTCTTTTATTATAATGCGGGTGTCTTTTTGGGGATTATTCGCTTCGTATAAATATATCAGGACGGACCTCTTTGTTTAGACTTGTTTAGGATCGAGAATGCATTCCTTTTTGGTGGGTAGATAAAAAAAATTAAATCATTTGAAAATTCCTGAATTTTCCAGGTTAAATTGGCAAATTAGCACAACGATTATTTGTAAATATGACCGGTGTGTTTTGGAAAACGTAACTATAACAAAAATACATCAGTGAGTTATTATGTTCTAATACTTCAAGAGTATCGCGTTACTTGAAAATTATTTATTACTCCATCCATTAAGATAATTTGATTTGTTGGTCAATTCAATAAATAATATCGATCTGATTATCAGAAACTGTAGGTATATTCTTTCATAGGATTTCACATTATCAATAAAAATAATGTAAGATTAAAACATACAGAGTGGAGCATTGAGAAAGGTATTTGTAATATGTAGTTGTAAGGTTTTTATTGATTACTGTCTCTAGTATAAATCGAGCGTCAAACGGCTAATAAACTATTGAACAAAAACAATAATTGAACAAACAAATATTTAAATAATTATTACAAATTTACTTGAAACTAAATACGGTTGAGCCTTGCAAAATCTGCTACCAATTAAAATGCACTTCTCATAAGGCCAGTATCGCACCTAGATGCCAATGAGGAATCATGACTAAGCGTGTGAACTATGTAATACTCTACATCATGCCAATTCTTCCAAGTAGATGATTTTCCATTCGCTTAATTTTTCCAAGGAATCCAAAATAAATTAGTCGGAAAAGCGGTTCCTCCGATCCGATCAAAACTTTTCAACATGTAACATTAGTTAAGGAAAACATAATTTTTGAGAGTAATGTACTGAAACAACCTTCGAAAGATGCACGCACATGTGCGTTACTGGTGCATGGCAAGTGCTCATTTTTTGATATATTTATGCCAAGAAATGTAAATGCAATTATTAAATTTTCAAGTGATGATTTTGATGATGATGAAAGTGGTGATGTAACATTGGGAGTTTTTGGACTGACGGAAGAAGTCATATTTTGTGTAAGGTTTTTGTTCCAATGGTCATTTTTGCTGCTCTAAAAGTAGAAAAAGGAATGGCAACGATAAAACTATTTTTTTTTTTTAAATAATGCTCGTTTTTGAAATGTTGCTGCTTTGGATAAAATCTCGCGCTCAGAATGGTAAATCCTGCAACTAAAGACAAAACAAAGCCAACAGGATGAAACTAAAATTGTTCTGCATACACAAAGAAATGTCTTGCACATAAACTGAATTTCTAATATTATAAAATCGAAGCGTAAAATTAAAATCCGGATGAAATAGGAAAGCGAGTTTCTTTGCCAGGTAGGACGGTAATAAATAAATAGAGCGCAACGAACGAAGGAAATGTTGCGGATAGAGAAACGACGAAAATAGTTCCATTTGGGAGAAAATATATTATGTATATCACTTAGAAAAAAAAAATAGACTCCATCCGAATTCATCGGGCTAGACATGCGCAATAAAATTGTATTTTTGTGGCGATCTTTTTCATGTAAAAAGACAATGAGCTTTTAGCTGGGACTAGATATGCCAGAGAAGCTTCTCTAAATATCGGAAGCCAAACGCGATCGTGCGTGTTTATTTTTGATAAGAACAATGTAAACATAACAGTCAGCAGGTGCGGCTTACTATAAAGAAAGTTATTGCAAGAACTTTTAAATATTTATGTATGTTTTTATACAAATTTGGTAATAATTACACCAGAATTGTACCAGATAGTGCTTATATTAGTGGCACACAAACACCGTCTGTTTCGGTTAAAAATTATTTATGAAGAACTTTTTTTTATTAGTCCAGTTTTTCGGTAGAAAGGTACTACTGATGTTAATTTGTTTTTTATAATCTAGTCTCTGTATTTGTCTGTTGTAGGTAAGGTCAGCGCCGGTTCAAGGCTCTACCGGGCCCTAGGCGGCAGAAGGTATGGGGCCTTAGCCCAAAGTAACTTTTTACTGTTTTTGTCCAAATTGAAAAAAAAAAGCCTTTCAAAATGCTGCTGGAAAGTGTTTTGGATCGTTCTTAATGGCTTTTTGCAGTTCTAAAGTGTTCTAACTTGGCTTGAAGAGTTCTGGAGCATTCTAGAAGTTTTTCAGTAATTTCTAAATTGTTCTGACAGATTTTTAAGTATTTTAGAGCCCTAATGAAGCTCCAAAAAGTTCTAAATTGGTTCAATAAAGTTCTAAAAGGTTTCCAGTTCTAAATTAGGATTAAATTTAGAACTTTGAAATTGTTCTAAAATAACTCTGAAGTTTCTCAATTGTTCCAAAATGCTCCTGAAAATTCTGATTTAGATTTGAACTGTTTTAAATGCCTTTAAAGAGTTCTAAAGTTCTACGCAATCAAAATTTGCTCTAAAAATCCTTCTAAAAGGCGTTTTGTAATTTTTAATCTGAATCCCAAGATTCTGGCGCTTTTCAAAATGTTTCTGGGGATTCCAGAGTGTCTGAGTTTGAGTATTTTGGAGCGTCCTAAAATGGGTTTCAACCTTCTGAGTTGTTCTAAAATGGTTCTGAAATTTCCAAAATTTTCTAAAGCGCTACAGAATGCTTTTGGAAATTCTGAATTTAATTTTAAATGTTTTGAACTTTCCAAAAGGTCTTTTAAAGTTCTAAAGTGTTCTGTAGCATTTTAATGGTTTCCAGTAACTTCTAAATTAAATGAGAAACGAATTCTGTGGAAAATTTTTCCCAAAGACGTCCCTAAGATGTCCATAAACGACATTCAAGACATCTTGCCTACGTCTCAAAGACATCTTGAAGACGTCGTAATGTAACAAAACCCAACATCTTCCAGAGATGTCTTCAGCACTAAGGTATTCTAAATACTACTTCAAATCTTCAAAGAGATGTCTCAAAGACGTTTTTGAATATCTTTTCAATACATAAATCATTATTGACTTTTAGGCTTGAAGAAGAGAAAGATATGAATTTACGACATTTTATATGGACATCTTCAAAACAACGTCTTCTAGGCGTCTTTTTTTGGTCTTCAGACGTTCAGACGTAATACTAGGGTTGCCAGATTTTCAAAATTGAAAAACGGGAGGTAGTGAATGGGTTGAATGGGAATTATTTTTTTTTTGTTGAGGTGCCACGCCCTAATTTTGTCACATTTTATCACATACTATACAGAGTGTACGAAAAGTAACGGGACGGTCCATTATCTCTGAAACCAGTGGCTAGTGGTGCAATTTGAATAAAATCTTACGAATTCAAAAATTGTATCGACGTTGTTGCCAGACTTACCAATAATAAACTGCTGGACAACTGCTTTCGAGCACCTAACTTTCAAGCTCAATATTTTTGGGACCATACCAGATATCGCCATCTGGTATTCACGGGCTGACAGATTGACTTTTTGTGAAAAAAATTGCTACACGGAAACCAGAGGTCAATATTTTGGTTTCAAACATATCCAGCTTGAAAGTTAGGCGAAATTTTCCTTTTGCTTGAAAGCAATTGTCCAGTAAGTTTTGTTATTACAAGAGGAACTGGCTGAACAACTTATACTTGGACCAAGTAAATTGGCAGCCAGCCTACTTACTTGGATGTTAGGACCTATCCTGGACTTGGATAAACAGTTAATACAATCCAAGTATCGTCCAAGTGAGGCGTGCGCAGTGTCCAAGACTCCAAATATACTTGGACCGTGTCAACCGAACCTGGCTTAAATAAAGTGGAGCTTGGCAGAGAATTTCTGGAACTCAAACTCCCCTTATAATATAAATACATTCAGTTCAGATTAGATGCCCAAACTCTCAGGCTTGAGTAAATCTATCTTCGTTTGGTATTGGAGATAAAGAAAGATGCAATAAGCTCCCTATTTGCGTTGGGTTGCCAGATTTATAATGAAGTATTAAAATTATGGTAAAAATAAATAAGGGCACCTGATTCGGAATTATATTTCATGAATTTCTATTTTTGAGGAAAGCGGTTTAAGTGCGCGGGAGGCAGGAGGTTTAGTAAAAAAGCGGGAGACTCCCGCCTAAATAGGGAGGGTTGTCAACCCTACGTAATACAGACCCTAGAAAAGACGTCTTCAAGACTTTGTGTGCTGTCTGGTAAGTAGTGGAACATCTCGTATATATTATCTATTACTCGTTTAACGAATGTCCATCAGCAACATGACATAAGGTTGGATGGACTCTACCTGAGTTGGGAATCCCACAGCTACAGAACAGTGTTGCCGATAGTGTGCGTAATTCGGGTGGTGTGGTGCGTCTCAGGGCGCAAGGTTGCCAAAATAAGATATTTGATTTCAGAGTGAATTTCAGGCTCCATTGAGCGCCCGGGCCCTAGGCGGCTGCCTAGTCCGCCTCATGCTTAAACCGGCGCTGGGTAAGGTAGGTACCTACTTATTTTACCAATAAAGATTTTCTTAGAGGCTTGTTTAAAATCATTGACAGTTCTAATTTCTTCAATCTTACTTGATATGCAATGTTCATAGCAATGCGTTTCAAATGCATTCTTGGAGTCTGCAAAATAGAAGGTTCAGTGTTCAGACCATTTATCATTGATGTAGTTGTTTGAATACTTTTAGAGACTTTGCTTTTAGCAAACCACTCAGTTGTTTCACTATGTTGCATTCTCCATTGGAAAATGTATCGTTTTTGTCAAATCTGGCATGACTTCTCTGAAGTTGCTGGGGTTGATGACGATGAAATTCTGCCAGAAAGACGCACCATCATAAGATTATTTCGTTGGTTATTCTGGATTATCGTTTGCGGTATTTAATAAATTTTTTTATTTTGTTGTTTCCAAGCTAATAAATTCGTTTGTGTTGCCATCGGGTCCCGGATCCATGTTCTCATTTGTATTCTTTATGGTTTCCAGGTTCTTGTCCGTCTTATCTTTATTTTATGCGGCTTTCTGCAATTTTCTTATAATTAGTTTATCGAAATTCCAATGATTCCCAGCAACAACAACAACGCTTAGGTTTATGCATCTCTCTAATAGAGGGCAACACTAATCAGACTTTTCTCCAATAGATGAACGGTTCTTCTAGTTAGGCTCCCCATTGATGGGAGGCCCTTATAAAAATGTATTACATCAATAGGTAGGGCGACACGCAGTTTTTACTTCAGTTGCTAGAAACTGAAAACAACAATAGCCCTCAATACCACATGGGTTGAGTAAAAATTTATTGGGTAGCATTTATCAATATCTTTTGTATGTTAAAATGGATGATAAATAATGTAGCTTAGTCAATATTAATAGCTGAAGAATATGTTTTTTTTTTCATTCATAAGCTTCATATATTATCCAACACCATGGGAATAGCCTAAGGGAGCGTATTTGGACCCTGTTTGTTCATTGTTTTTTTTTTTGAACGACCTGAGTGGTATAGGTACTGCCGAATTTGGACGCAAATATAGTCAACTGATGACACCAATTTAATTATGGGTGCAGAGACCTTTTGCAGCCTGGAAGAACGGGCTTGTGACATCTACATGAAATCCAAAAAATGGTTTGATCAAAATAAATTGATTTTAAATGAGCAGAAGACAAAGTTAGTAATTTTCGACACAAACAGATAAACAAAGGACAAGTTTGATAAGGTGACCTTCCAATCACACAACTTTGATATATCAGAGTCCACAAAATTTCTAGGAATATATATCGACAAATTTTTGAACTTTAATGAACACATCACTGAACACCTCAGGAAAAAACTGAATAAAACCTGTTTTGCCATCAGTGTCGTCTAGATACATGAACGAAAAAACTTTGATAACTTTATATATCTAGCAAACGATGAATCAGTATTTAGGTATGGCATAATCTTTTGGGGAAATAGTTCAAATTTGGAAAAAGTATTTTTGTCACAAAGGAGAATGTTTCGAATAATATGTAGGTAAACCAAGCTTTAGAGAGTCTTGTAGATCAAAATTCAAATAGAAAAATGTACTTACGGTGTATAGAATATATTTGTTGGAGTGTTTATTGTTTCTTGACAAGAACAAGGACAAATTAACTATAAATAATTTCAACTCAAGATATGACACACGTACTCTAGACATGAATTTTCCAATCCATAGACTTGCTCCTTCCTATATGTGTATTAGAATATTCAATAATTTGCCAAACAACATAAAAATATTAGAAAATTTTAACGCCTTTAAGAAAACAATCAAAACATTATTAATTAATTCAGAACCATATAGCCCTAACGAATATTTTGATACAAGATGGCAAACATAGGGCAACCTTTCGAATTGTATACACTTTCTTTTGACACTATTTCATTTAAGCTTGGGTTTTATGCATTGTATATTCTGGAATTACCTAAAATAAAGAATATTATTATTATTATTGTGACAATAATGCTAAGCGCTGGAGATTTAGGGATATATAAAAGACCGCTATTGCTTTGTGGTTGAGTTTTCAGTTCGACTGTGATACGATTTAAATAGTGATTGTAAAGAGTTTAATTGTTGAGTTAGTAATTAGTGTCAGAGTGTATTGTTAAGTGGAATAAATTATTGCTGTGTTAATTGGACTTTGATTTTTGGAATAAACGAAACGAATGACAAACCCAAGATTTCTGTCAGGCAACCCAAAGCCGCGACAAGTGGTGTCAGGAGTGGAATATAAAGGACTGCAGAGTGAAATCTAATTACGGAAGTGCGGGGACACTAGTGTAGTATAAAAACTGAACACTAAGTGAACACTGAGACAGTTAGTGCAGTGCAAATAGTGACAATCACAAAAAGAGACTCAACCGATCGTGTGTATTACCCCGGAAGTGACTCTATACCCGATTTAGACTTTGATAGTGAATCTTCGAGTGAGTTCTAGAAAATTCTATTTGGAAACTAAGGGAGATATCGAATTTGTGACTTCGCCGACGTATTCGGAACATCAATCGTCATTCAGAAGAGGTTTTTCGAGGAGTTTCGGGAAAATTCTAGAACATTCTATTTGGAAACCAAGGGAGATATCGAAATTGTGACTTCACCGACGTGTTTGCTGTATCAATCGACATCTAGAAAAGAAGTTTCAAGAAAATTCCAGAACATTCTATTCTAGAATAAAGCAAGTTATCCAATTTGTGACTTCACCGGCGTGTTTGGAACTTCGAGTAAGGACCAGAAAAGTTATTTGAAGAAAGTTCGAGGGAAATTCTAGAACATTCTGTATATGCCTATCACAAGACAACAAGCCAAAATGGACGAACAAAAAGTTGAAGAACTCCTGCGCAAAATGTTGGAACTTCAAGAGACCAAACGACAACAAGAAAAACAAGACGAAGAAGCTAGACGACAACAAGAAGAGGCTAGAAGACAACAAGAAAAACAAGACGAAGAAGCCAGACGACAACAAGAAAAACAAGACGAAGAAGCCAGACGACAACAAGAAAAACAAGACGAAGAAGCCAGACGACAACAAGAAAAACAAGACGAAGAAGCCAGACGACAACAAGAAAAACAAGACGAAGAAGCCAGGCGACAAAAAGAACGGCAAGAAGACCTTGAACAACTACAGAAAATATTTCAAAACATACACGGATTTGTCGCTAACCTAGAACAAAAGATTACGGAAGTAAAAGCCGAAGTTAAAGACGATGTTCGAGAAGTTAAAGACGATGTTCGAGAAGTTAAAAACGACGTTCAGGAAGTAAAAGCTGTAGTCAAAGCCGATGTTCAAGAAGTTAAAGACGATGTTCAGCAATTAAGACAAGAAGTGGAGGACCAAGTTCAAGCACTCGAAGATAAGGTGCGTAAATTAGAAATACAGTCCATCAATCCAGTTAGTGTTGGAGCATTCTCCAGTATGAAGATAAAACCACCAACTTTTGACGGTTCTACATCCTGGACCATGTATATTCGACAATTTGAAGCTGCTGCAAACACCAATGGATGGAACGACCAAGGAAAAGCTACAGCACTAATTGTGGCGCTACGAGGACCTGCCTTAGACCTTCTTCAGTCCATTCCTTCAGTCTACCAACAGAATTACCAGCATCTAAGTCAAACTTTAGAACTGCGCTTCGGAGACCATTACAGACAAGATGTATTCAGAACTCAAGTCAAATCAAGAGTTCAAAAATCCGGCGAGAGTCTACAAAATTCGAATCGGAAGTTAAAAGGCTAGTGAGTTTGGCGTTTCCTGCAGCTGGGGAAGACATGCAGGAATGGATGGCAGTATTTGCGTTTATTGATGGTCTCAGAGATTCGAAGATCCAGGAAAACCTAAGAATGTCCAAGTTCAGACAAAGTAGCGAAGCCCTTGTCCGAGCATTAGAACTGGAAGCAATCTTTGGTGCCTCACGACCCAGAATACGAGCAGTGTCCATTGAAGACCCAAAAGATAAACAGTTGTCAAAAGAGGATGGTAGCTTCGAAACTAAAATGAGTAATTTCATGGAGAGAATGGAGAAACTGTTACTAGAAGATAGAAAAATGGGAAACGATTCCAGACAAACACCAACCCCGAGAAACCGAATAGAGAGCTGCCATGAACTTGGGCATATTCAACGAGATTGTAGAGTGAGGATGTCCTCTCCATCAAGGGATCGTTTCCAACGCTCTTCGAGATCGAGAGACGCCAGCCCTAATAACAGACAGGGAAACGAGAACTAACCAGTATGGAGGGGCGAATGCTGGTTAGTAATGACGAAGCCCCCAGGGTTGTTTACATAAAATCATTGGGCAGTCATTATAGAGGATTAACATTCGAAGGACAAATTAATGGAGAATTGAAAACCATCACTTTTGATACGGGTGCTGAAGTTTCCATAATTAGAAGAACATTAGTCAAGTCTCGGGCAATCCAACCGCTCACTAGAAATCTGTCACTACGAACAGTCACCGGCGAATCTGCACCAGTTCAAGGAGAAGCTATGATTGAGCTCACTTTTGGATCTACCACCTTCAGGCACAGAACATTAGTCGCCGATATAGAAGATGATTTCATTTTGGGAATGGATTTGATCGGCCAACATGGTTTCTCTTTTGATCCTTCCATGAACATCCTCAAATTTGGTAATGAAGAAATTGTCCTAACAACACAAGAAGAATCCGATGCCGTTAAGATCTTGGCCACAACTCCAGTGAGGATTCCTGGAAGTACTGAAAAGATCATTTGTGGAAGATTAGAAACAAACCCTGGGTGCTGCGTTGGGCTAACACGAAATTTAATTGGAGATAAACCAGAAAGATTTCTTGTTGGAAAGACTCTAGTAAGAACAAATGGAGACATTATGATAAGAATTGCAAATGTTTCTCCCGAAACAGTAAGAATAAAAGAAGGAGACATTATTGGAGCTCTCGAACAAGTGAAGCAAATATCGAACTGTGACCTACCAGATAAGCGACATTTTGTGAAATCCAAATTGGATACAGACACCTTGATGCAGACTTTGGCGAAATCATGGAGACATCTCGATCCAGATAGACTTCAAGAAGCCACAGATTTCATTTTGAAAGAAGCAGAGGTATTTGTGATGGACAATCAAACCGGACGGACCAGCTTAATCCAACACAAAATTGATACTGGATTGGCACTCCCAATTAGACAACCACCACGACGTATGCCAGTAGCTAAGCAACAGGAAGTGGAAGACCAGATTGATAAAATGCTTCAAGAGGGAATCATTGAAGAGTCAAATAGTCCATTGTCTGCGCCAGTAGTTTTGGTTACAAAGAAAGATGGGAGTCTTAGATTTTGTGTGGACTACCGAAAGCTTAATGACGTCACCAAGAAGGACAGCTTCCCTCTCCCAAGAATAGACGATACACTAACAACTCTATCGGGCTCCAAATGGTTTTCCACCTTGGATCTCAAAAGTGGATACTGGCAAGTGGCAATACATGACGATGACAAAGAGAAAACTGCCTTCAGTACCGGAAGCGGGCTATACCAGTTTAATGTAATGCCTTTCGGATTGTGTAATGCTCCAGCTACGTTTGAGCGACTGATGCATCTTGTTTTGCGAGGCCTTACATGGAGAACTTGCCTGGTATATTTGGATGATGGCATGATTATGGGAAATTCGTTCCAAGAACATCTCAATAACCTTAAAGAAGTTTTTGACCGCTTCCGGAATGCCAACTTGAAACTCAATCCAAATAAGTGTTTCCTATTTCAAAAGAAAGTAGAATTCTTAGGTCACGTGGTATCTGAAGAGGGCATACAAGTTATGGAAGGAAAAATAGATGCTGTCAGGGACTGGCCAAAACCAAGCGACAAACATGAACTAAGGAGTTTTCTAGGATTATGTTCTTATTATCGAAGATTTGTGGAAGGATTCGTCAATATAGCTGCTCCACTTCATCGATTAACAGAAGAAAAATCAACATTCAATTGGACCCAAGAATGCGATTCCGCATTTAGAAAATTGAAAGGAGCATTATGTACGAGCCCAGTGTTGTCCTATCCTGATCACAAATGCATGTTGATTTTGGACACAGATGCAAGTAACACCAGTGTTGGAGCTGTCCTTTCACAAATCCAAAATTCACAAGAACATGTCGTGGAGTACTACAGCAGAACATTATCAAAGCCGGAACGAAATTATTGTGTCACCAGAAGAGAGTTGCTTGCCAAAGTAAAAGCAGTCGACCATTTTCATAAGTATCTCTATGGTCGCAAGTTTCTAATTCGAACAGATCACGCAGCTCTAAAATGGCTTTTAGAAATGAAAACTCCTGAAGGACAGCTTGCTAGATGGATTGAGAAATTGCAGCAATTCGATTTCCAAATCAAACATCGACCTGGAAACCTGCATAAAAATGCTGACGCTTTGTCTAGACGGCCATGTAAAGAAGATTGCAAGCATTGTCAAAGAATCGATATACATGAGAAAAACACTAGTCCAGTTGTAAGAAGAACAGGCCTGATCGTCGATGACAAATGGACTACCAAATAAATGAGAGAAGATCAGGAGGCAGACCAGGACATCGGACAAATTCGACATCTTAAAGAAAATGATGAATGTAGGCCAGAATGGAGGGAAGTGTCAAACAAGAGCTTGATTTACAAAGCGTTGTGGGCCCAATGGAACTCTCTGGCTGTTGAAAATGGTTTGCTCAAAAGAGTTTGGGAAAGTGCCGATGGGAAATCCACTAAGAGCCAACTGGTTATCCCAAAAGACCGAGTGGAAGATATATTAAAAGAGATACACGACGGAACTTCAGGGGCACATTTCGGAGTTAACAAGACTTTGGACAAAATTCGGGAACGTTTTTACTGGGTTCACTACCATGAAGACGTTAAAAGCTGGTGCCGAAAATGCCACATCTGTGCTACCAGTAATGCCCTAAACTAAGATCTCGGGGGCCCATGAAACAGTACAACGTCGGTGTCCCATTTGAAAGAATAGCGATAGATGTTGCTGGACCGTTCCCAGAGTCAGAGCGTGGTAACAAATACATCTTAGTTATCATGGATTACTTCAGTAAATGGCCAGAAGTTTTCGCTATTCCCAATCAAGAAGCCATCACTGTTGCCCAGGTGCTAGTGGACGAAGTTTTTAGTCGTCATGGTGTGCCACTAGAGTTACATTCAGACCAGGGACGAAACTTCGAATCTGCCATCTTTAAGAAAATTTGTGAGATCATGTGAATCCGTAAGACCAGGACAACAACTTTACATCCACAGTCTGATGGCATGGTAGAACGATTTAATAAGACCATAGAGGAACACCTGACAAAAGTGGTCGCAAAGAACCAGCGTGATTGGGACAAACACTTGCCTCTGTTTTTAATGGCTTATAGAGCAGCAGTTCACGAGTCAACAGGTGAAAGTCCAGCCAGAATCGTCTTTGGAAGAGAACTCAGGTTACCTTGCGATTTGATGTTTGGGATACCTGAAGAAGAACGGAGAGAAATCCGGGATTATGCCGACGAAGTAAGGGCACGACTTCTGGGTATCCATGATTTTGCTCGAGAGCATATTCAATTAGCCAGTGACCGGATGAAGACCAGATACGACCTGAAAGCCAATTCAGCGGGATTTCAAGAAGGTGACTTAGTGTGGCTGTATAATCCAGCTAGAAAGAAAGGAGTATCGCCGAAGTTGTCTTCACCATGGGAGGGACCCTACAAAATAATCAAGAGGATCAATGATTTGGTTTATCGAGTCCAGCGCAACACCAGGAGTAAGATGAAAGTTGTACATCTGGACAGATTGGCGAAATATCATGGGCGCGAAGTTGATCGGGACGATCAACCTTAAGAGGAGGGCCGTGTGACAATAATGCTAAACGCTGGCGTCCGCCAGGCTGTCAAGAATCGATGTCGAGTATACTAGAATCTAGCGAATTATTCTACTTAATTCGGGAAAATGAGATTATCGTGTGTATTCTAGATTTTACAGGAATAGATTTAGGGATATATAAAAGACCGCTATTGCTTTGTAGTTTAGTTTTTCAGTTCGACTGTCATGGAAATTTTGCCGAACCTATCTTTGTCGATAGTAGGGATCTTTTTCATGCATAAGATCACTGATACACGGGACCAACAGTTTTTCACATTCCGAAAGATGGCGTTTCTTGCTGATAACAAATTCCAAATATTACCTAACATCGACGTTGACCGGCCCGGGGCCTGCTGGCAAACGGTAGTAACGCTAACTTCCAAACAAAAACACCGATGAATATTAATTTGGATTCTACAATAACTGAAAGCAGAAGGCGATTCTGCCATGCCTAAGAATTTAGAGTGAAAATTCTGAAAGTTACACATATAAAATATTTTTTTTACTACTAACCTGAGAAGTAGTCATTATTCAATCTATTTTTCTGGGAAAAAATTGAATTTCTCTCCCTAGGTTAATAATGAAAATAATGAAAAAATACCTAGGTCAATAATGAAAATGACGTCATGACGCAAGGATATTGCCCTAACGTTACAGGTTTCTATTTGTTTAATTTCAACTTCAAACTGTCATTTAAAAAAAAAAAAACAGGTTCCTGTATGTATATCATAGGAATTTACTATAAGCTGTTGATAGAGGGCAGGCCTTTCGACAAGAAAAAATAATTTGAGCACAGATTTCAAACCTAGTTTTTATTTTCTACTAGCAGTAGTAAAAAAAATTCTATATATTCCTCGGTAGAGAAAGTCATTATATACCTTACGCATTATAAACCTCGGCGCTTTGCGCCTCGGTTTATAAAAGCGCTCGGTATATAATGACCAACTTCTCTACCTAGGTATATAATGTACTATTTTTCTTTTGCTTCTTTTTCGCTCGCCACTTTAACCCATTCGAAGGGAAACTATTACAGAATGCCATTACCGGAATGGTAATCTCTAATGCTATCCGGTGAATCGGTGCACCAAAAGTTAAAGATTGAGAAAATACAGCGTATATATTTGGATGGGTTAAGTTTGAAGAATAGTTCGAAACAAATTGCAGTCTTCAAACGGATTAGGCTATTGACTATGTCATTCAATAAGGAACTAAGACGTTAGTGGAATTTTATTGTTTGATATGATCAAATGGTCTCTAGAGATGATAAAACCGCGGAGTGCTACCAGATATAGGGGTGCATTTTTAAGAGCAGAGTGAGTTTGTCAGCTTTTTGAGTTTTCAGCTATAACTCAAAAACTATGCATTTTTGGTGAATAAATGCATTGAGGTTTTTTGTAGAGAATAAAATTTCCTATCGAAAAGATATCTTTTGAAGTCCAAAAACTTGTTTTTTGAACAAAATAAACCCAAACAACAACTTGAAAAAGAATCAAAAAATTTACTTTTTTTTTTCTTCAATTTTTGCCTATAACTTTTTTCTGAGTTGACTTAAGCATAGGCACTGCTTCATGAAAAATGAAGCTTATGTTATTTCCATAAAAATGGCGGCTGGTAGAAGTTCATACAAAAAAAAATAAAAAAAATTACGAAGATAGGAAATTTTATTCTCTACAAAAAACCTCAATGTATTTATGCACCAAAAATGCATAGTTTTTGAGTTACAGCCGAAAACCCAAAAAGCAGACAAACTCACCCGCTCTTAAAAATGCACCCCTATATCTGATAGCACTCCGCGGTTTTATCATCTTTAGGGGCCAATTGAACATATTAAACAATAAAATTCCACTAACGTCTTAGTTCCTTTTCCCCCCGTTTTTTTCGACATAGTCAATAGCCTAGATCACAGAAACAGGATACCAATTTGAAGTTTCATATTATATAAATCGTCAAATCTGGCAGTATAAAATCACAGTTTTTATTTTAACAAGTACAATAAACAATATATTTTTTTTTTTGCTTTGGACTGATCAGTTATGCAGCCAGTCACAAATAAAGTACCTGATTTTTCCAAAAAAAGCTATTTGTTTCGATATCTCTTTACACCACTGGGGTCTATCCGGGCGACTTTTCAAATTAGACAAACATGAAAGACCACAGGAAGTAAAAGAGTAAGCATTGGGGTAAACATTAGGACATTTTTTATTATCAAATTTTTAAATTGGTTTCATGTCATTATTTCATTATAAATATCAGAATTATCAAGGGCTTGAGTGATTTAAATTAAAAGGAGCGGTTACTTTGTTTTTTTTTTTATTTATTAGAGCGTCATATAATTGCTGGATTTGATCTGGATATTTGGCACATTGGAAGAAAATGTGATCAAGGTCCCCTCTTACTTGGCATACTTCACACTGATCAGCGGGTAGAACACCTATTTTGTTTAAATGTGCTGGATAACAAGCATGCCCAAACTTTAAACGAGTTAATGTTGCAATATATCTTCTGCTGACATTATAATTTTTATGCCAATATTTATTTGGAATACTTGAAACAAAAATAGAGTAGGAGAATTATAGGAGAATTTCTACAGTAACTTTGTCATCTTTGATTCCATTTATGATTTATCACTGATTTAACATAAACACTTGCATCACTCAGTAAGATCAGTTTCTGTAGGAGACCCATCCTTAATACTGTCTTCTGCTAAATCGTCCACAAATTCATTTCCTTCAACACTATTGTATGCTTCAACCCATAGAAAGGAAATGTAATTATGCTTCAATATATTGCGTTTGTAGCTTTTTCGCATGCTCCATAAGGCAAGAATAGATTTGTACGACCAAGGTTTAACTGTGTCAAGAGACTTAAGGACATGGAGTCAGAAAGAAATAATTTTTATTTTCTTCTTGAAGCACAAAGTTCAGTGCTTCCTGTATAGCAAAAGCTTCAGATGTAAAGATGCTATGATTACTGTCCAATTTAAATTTAAGCTTTACATTTAATTGTGGAACATAAAATGCTGCACCATTTCCTAGCTCTATTTTAGATGTATGCGTATAAATAAGTATTAAATCCTTGTAGTTTTCAAGCTCTGTTTTTAAAATATTTTGATTAATGTTCTTGTCGTTTGTAAATTTTGAAAATTTGATTGGAATTTTTTCATAGGTACTTTTAAGGATGTGAACTGACAGTCATTTATTTTTTGTGATAAGTGACAGTCATTTTTTTGTAATTTTTGTCATTTATTGTCATTTATGGTCATTTACCGTCAATGTAGAACATAACCTAACTTAAATCAATAATCGGATATTTGATTGGTTGACTATAGTTCTTCTCCAGTTTCACAGTCATCAGCATCAAAGTCATCTAATGAGTGTGACTGTGACATGTCATATATTTCAATGACGGTCATATATTTTAATGACGGTCAGTTATCATTTTGACTGTCAGAAAATTTAATGCATAGAAAAATAAATGACCAGAGTATCATAAAAATAAATGACGTGACCGTCATTTTGATTTTGACTGTGACATGACACTGTCAGAAATAGTTGGCTTACATCCTTAGGTACTTTGATATTCATATTTTGAGGGGATTAAAGTTGATATGGTATTAAGTAGATTGTTGAAATTTCTAATAGCTTCACATGATGGCGGGGATACTTTATGTTCTGAGTACTTACTTACAAGATCAGATATACTCCATTTAAAAGTACTGTTATATAAGTCGGTATTAAAAAAATTATGTTTAGCTGAGAATTTAGTACTGAGGATCTCTCTTCTTAAGCTAAGAGGTGGCTCCAGAGCTTCAACCAATATCGCTTCCGTTGGAGTGGAACGCATAGCACCAAGACAGATCCTGATAACCTTAAACTGAATACGATCAACTTTAAGTAAATTGGTTTTACTAGCAGATACTACCATAGTCAAGTATGGATCTTATATACGATTTATAAAAAAGTAGCTCAGTTGTGATATCATATCCCCACCAAGTTTTGGTGACAACGCAAAAAAATTTAACATTTTTCACAACGTGCGGTTATTTAATCAATGTGATTTTTCCAACAAAGTTTTTTATCCAATATTACAGCAAGATGCTTGACTTTTAAATGCAATTCGAGTATTGTTTAGAATAACATGATTAGTGTTTGGAGTATTATATCTTGAGAAAACACAAAGAGCTACCTTTTCTGCAGCTACCTCAAAACCTCGCTCAAAACCATTATCTCGGGCCCAATCCAAAGTCTTTTGAAAAGCTGTTGATATACATATATCATTGATCCCCCTATCATAGTTTTAATTTTGATTAAAAATACAAAAGTCATCAGCATACTGGACAATTTCAAAGGATGTAAACTTATGTATGTCGGCTGCGTAAGGATTAAAAAGTAAAGGACTCAAAACTGAACCCTGTGGTAATCCTGTGTGCACATATCTAGGTCCAACCTTTGCATTGTTTTCGTTACGAATAAAAACATTCTTTTTTCTATAAAGATTAACATTTGATCTTGAGAGATTTATGGGAATGTTAAAATGATTGACCAATTTTTTTCCAAATTGACAGAATCATACGCACCTTGTATATCCAAAAATAGGCCGTATAAATATTCATTATCTGTAAGGCAGTTTTAAATATTTATAACTATTTGAGTAACCCTACCTATTTAGCCAAAACCTTTTCTATACCTACTCAAACTGATTCTTTGGTAAAAGATCATGATTTGAAAGCCAGAATTCGACTCGTTGTTTAATTAGGCGTTCTAAGGTTCTTAGTATACATGATAATAGGGATATAGGCCGATAGGAGCTTCCCTTATTGGGATACTTGCCAGGTTTCTGAATTGGCACGATTATTACATGTTTAAAATCTTTCACATGAGAAGAATAAAGGTATATTTGATTACATATTTTTAACATGAAAAACTTGGTATTCAAAGGTAATTGTTATAACATACAGTATTGTATGTCATCGTAGTCGGGTGCTGTATACTCAGTTGTCTTTAAAATACACTCTAGTTCATTAATAGAGAAAGTCTTACACAAGAAGTGATTTTTATTAAGAAGCCTTATCAAAAAACTCATCTAAACATTGATTATTATTCGGTTTTAGATATACTGGTTTCCTAGACATTTTTCGTGCTTGTGACCATAGAGATACTGAGGGTGTATTTTTATTTAATTTTGAGTACCATGATATCCAGCTGTCTCTTGCTTTTTTTTTTTTTAGGAATTTTTTTTGTTTCAGCTTCTGATTTTTCACTAAATAATTTTCAAGTGTTGAATTATGTTTATAATTTGCTAGGCTTTGTTTACGTTTTTGAATTGCTTGTCCGCATTCTGCTGGATCCCACCAAGGGCGCCTAGTATACGGAAAATACTTATGAATTGGAATACTTATTTGTGCTCCTTCATTAATAGAATTAATTAAAAAATTATATTTTCCTTGAGCATTCAAAAAGTTATTAATATTTGACATTTTTTGTTCCATATAGCAATCAAATACTCCAAAAAATTACTTTATTTATAAACAGGGAGTTAAAGAGATCAACAGATCAAAAAGAACTCCAAATTCCGGGACAAGTAAAATAAAACAAAAGCTTTTGTTTATCATCAAAATAATTTCCGATCCTTCCGAAAAACCATTCAAAGAATTCGCATTCCAATTAAATGGCGATATAACGCGGTGGCCCCCCTTATAACATTGTGTTTATTAGATTAGAAGTCAAACAATAAAACAGACAATTTATGCCGTCCGTATTGAAAATTTATTGTTCGTCGGCATTTTCGAAAACTTCGTCGATTTTCGATTTCTGAATTCGGCATAAATTTACGAATTCCCGGTAAACCAATGGTCCTCTGGAAGGCAAACGCGTGCTGAATATTAATCGAGGGAAAACAATGCGATGGAATCTGCTAATAGCTTGTGCCAAGTATGTGGTAGCGGTGCCACCGATTTTTTCGGTTCCCAGTGACGTAGAACACATACTACACTTACTTTATAAGTTTGAGGGCTATGTGTTCTCGGTTTTCGACATTTCTATAAAATACTATTCCTATAGGTACCCACAAAGCGACTTTCCAGAAAGATTTATCTACTTGTCCGTAATAGTGCGTAGTTTTTTTCAAATGTACTAATCCTAAAATTGATACTGCCATAGAGAAAACAGAAAACACTGACCAACCTGGAGCTTATACCCAATAAATCACCAGGTTCAAATTATTTGTGAAACTATCTAAACTAAAAAGTTAAAAGCGCAAAAGAAGAGATATGAGATCAAGATGAACTGAAACCGGAGCTAAATTTCAATAATTTGACAAATTATTGTAACTTGGATAATCATCACCATTATAATTAATATCTTTGACACTTGTATTTTTGTAGGCTCTGGAATGGAAGAGCGCTGCACAAAAGAGCGCTGTAACAAAAGAGCGCTGTGACAAAAAAGCGCTGCACAAAGAGCGCTGCACAAAAGAGCGCTGTAACAAAAGAGCACTGTAACAGCAGAAGAGCGCTGTAACAAAAGAGCGCTGTGACAAAAAAGCGCTGCACAAAGAGCGCTGTCTGAATTTCAAAAAGGTAAATTAAGTAAAAAAGGCAGAGATTGGGTCGCAATCCGAGGTCGGGTCAGTTTGGGTTAGATTGGGTTATTTTGTATTCATTTTCTGTTGGAGAAATTTGATGAAGTTCAGGAACAGAGATTGGGTCACATGCTGAGGACGAGTCAGTTTGGGGGTCAGATTTGGTTATTTTGTATTCATTTTCTGTTTGAGCAATTTGATGAAGTTCAGAAACAGAGATTGGGTCGCATTCTGAGGACGGGTCAGTTTGGGTTAGATTCGGTTATTTTATATTCATTTTCTGTTTGAGCAATTCGATGAAGTTCAGAAACAGAGATTGAGTCGCATTCCGAGGACGGGTCAGTTTGGGTTATTTTGTATTTATTTTCTGTTTAAGTTTATGATGAAATCCTGAACATATTTTAAATTTCAAAAAAGATGCTATTATTTAAAGTATGGTTTTTACTTTTACGTTTTTGGGGGATTCACGTTTCTGAGGATCTTCTCTTTGAGATTTGGCGAGCGGAGCGAGCAATCCAAGAAAAAAAAAAAAATTTCAAGGTGTTATATTCACAAAAATGTTTTTCACGTTTTTGGTGAATTTTTGTTTTGTTACAGTGGTCTTCTATTACAGCGCTCTTTTGTGCCGCGCTATTCTGTTACTGCGGTCTTTTGTTACAGCGCTCTTTTGTTACGTTACAGCGCTCTTTTGTGCAGAGCTCTTACATTACAGAGCCATTTTTGTAAACTCATCAGAAAATGCTTTTGATATTGGAATAGATGAGATACATTGCCAACAGGAAGAAATAGGTACTCTTTGTTTCACGAAGGTTTGTACTTTTGACATATTTGCCTTCCTTTTTTAACAAATAAAATTTGACTGAAACAATTAGGGCGAGTTTTCATGAGCGTAATTTGACGTTTCTGGCGTAATCACATGATAATAAGGTGTAATTTGATTGGTAAAATCTCTAGCATGGCGAATATTTCACCAATAAAATCCAACCATTTTATCACGTGATTACGCCAGAAATGTCAACTTACGCTCATGTGAACTCGCCCTTAAAAGTACAAACCCTCGTGAAATAATAGTATATTACATACCGAGTAGGGAAGTGTTTCATTACTGTCGAGAGATTTATATAGTCGCGAAGCGTCGAGATTGACTATTAATCTCGAGACAGAAATGAAAAATTTCCTTCGAGGTTTGTATACTATTTTATTTGCAAGCACATCATTAACTATGGTTAGTCATTTAATTTTTTTAATATTAAAAAAATAAAACGAAATAAAACAAACATGCCAAAATGTGTCATTCACTGTTTTGACATTTTTACCTGACATGTTCTCATTGTTGCCAGCAAAGGTAAATAAATTAGAGTGAGGGAAATCGGTGGGGGAAGTCGAATAGGGAAATCGGTGAGGGAAATCGAAGAGGGAAGTGACACAGGTAAACTGACACTTCCAAATTTTTAAAAAGTCAGTAATGTCAAGATTACATGTATGATTGCAAATAAACATTATTTAAATATTGTTTGAACTTGTTTCCAAACGCCCGTAGGGCAAACGTTGTACCTTATGCGTTAGTGCGGTCGTACACCAATGAAACATCATCATGTTACATGTTTGAAATTTTCTTAGTGTACGACCGCACTTAGTGGGCATTCACACCAAAGTAACATGCGACGTGGGACTTGCTGCCGTGAAGCAGGAAGCACGTTGCAACTTGCGTCTTCCAGGTTTACTTTCATACAAAAGTCGCACATTTATCCCATTTATCAGCAGTCCTCTGTCAGTTTCATCACAAAAAATGTGCATATCCACCCCCTAGTTAAATATAATTTAAAACCCGTTCTCTTGTATACAGAACATCTAAATTGTTGACCAGAGTAGAAAGTATTGAATTTTTGAGATGTGGCTATGAACAAAAGTCGCATGAAGTTAAATCGCACGATCTGCGAGGATAAGGAATGTCTGTCTGTATTTCTGCTGATAAGCCGGTCATCACAATATTGGTGAAGCATATCCAAAGTTTCGTCGTGTGAAGTTCATCATTATGAATCTCTTCGAAAAATGGTTGCAGAATATCTTCGCGGAGTGCATTGATATTTCCTTGAAGCTTACAGATTTTTTTATGATATTGATCAGAAGAAAAATTAGTTAACATTGGAAAATATGGGTTCAGTATTATTCCTCTTTATTTTTGCTGCCCAAACACCTTTACTTTTTCAAGATGCAAAGGCATTTCAAGTATCGCATGAGGAATTTTGGTGCTCCATATTCTAGTAGTTTATGTAGCCAGTTTTGTGAATCCATGCTTCATCGGTAACAAATGTTTATGAAAGAAGATGATGTGGATTATCGTACACAATGTACAGATTGGCAAGAAAGAGTGCGCAGCCAGGATAAGATCTGGGGGTTTCAACTCTTGCACTGTTGTAATCAGACTTAAAGGCCTTTTCTTAAAGTGGTATGACTCCAAGGAAATTCCGAAACATGTTTTTCGTTGATTTGCCAACATCTCCCTAATTCGCTCAATGTTTTCTGGAGTACTTACTAGCTGATGTTGGACGACGATACTGCCATTCGAACATGCCACGCCTTCCGTTTTATAGAACAATTGCACATATCTCTGAGGAGTTTCTTGAAAATTTTTATGGTCCAACTTCATGGGGGAATTGCTCCAGATAATCATTACCAGAGGATTGAATTGAATAAGTCCACACCCCATTTATTTTTGTGGCATTAGGCAAATAGGCTTCCGCCATTAATTTACTTTGTTTGAGGGGAAAAACCATTGAAGAGCTTATGTGAAAAATTCAGAAGACAAGAACGAGAGCAGGCTCAAGTCCAGCTAAGACAGAATCGTCAAAAAACACGCACACGCGAAAACACGTGTAGGTTCTGAAAACAACTCATTTTGATTCGCGAACAGGCACAGAAACTCGAAAAGAATACATGAAGTTAGAAAGTGCAGGACAGAGGTGGACGATTGCCAGATGAAGGCTATCACCAGAACTGTCGTAATAATTTTTATATTCCGGCATGTCAAAATGACATACTTTATTGGATTGAGTACCTACTTTAATGATTTCATTATAGTCCTAATGTATATAGGTACAGCAGTCAAAAATATGGAAAATTTTTTAAGAACAACAAAATTCAACGATTAAAATGAATTACAAAATCTTTACAATTCAATAAACTGATCTTGGACATAGGTGTCGAAATTACGGCATTATTCTGGTTATTTATTTGTAAGTTTTCGGTTTCTTGTGGGAAGAAGAAAATCGGTGGAGTACCCAATGATGTTTTTTTTTTTTCCTAGAATGACTGCAGAAATTCTTTTTTTTATTTTCGTGTGAGTTCTCTATATCCTTCAGCTACTGTGTCACTTTTCCAGCCACCATGGCGTTTAATAGTGTGGAGGTCAACTCCGGAATCAGCCAGCAATGAGGCCTAAGACCTTGGGAACAGTGATCAGTATATTCGGGGGAATGAATCAAGAGTTTTCTTGTTACATCAACTTTCATAACTGACATAGGTTTTTTCATATGCGCTCCTAGACTTTTCAGGCATTAGGACAGCAACTACATTATCAGCCAAATTTTCAATTTCTGGGGGCAAATCCATCATAGAATCATTCATTTTCCACTATTTGATGAACATTTCAGTGAATTTAACTTTGACAATATGAAAATACAAACAAGCAATTCCGTTGTTACCGGTTGTCAAATACATTACTAAAATTAGCCTTCTTGAATTATTTCCGATAAACTCGAATGCAACAGAAACAGTATATTATTCAATGAGCGGGTAATGATGGTTATTACCCACGAAGGATGAAGTTCACAGAACATATCATCTCTAGAAAAGTATCTGCAATGTTATGTACCGGTTATGAATTACAGCGCCATCGTTGACTGAAAACCCAACTAATCGAGCATTCTTGACAAAAAGGCGAATTGATTTTTTTCATATATTTTTATTATTTTTAAATAATTTTTAATGTTCAACTGCATTTGGCTTGCCGACTCCTTTTAGCTCTTTTCGCCTCTTTTTTTTGAAAACTATGACTGGCAGGAAGTTTCGGATGTCCAACATAGTGCAAAAAGAGTTAGTAAGTTAGCAAGCGACACGCAGCTATAGGTAGATCGCAAAGTAAATACGAATAATAAATACAAATACGAACGAAACGAAATAAACGAGTAAATACAAAAAAATACGAACAAAAATTAGGGTTTTTTTCAACAAAAACTTTTTGAATTTTCACTTTAAAGCGCGTGGGGACCATGGTTTACAACAACACAATTTAAAAATTCAAATATTGACTTTTAAAATGACAAAATAAATGACAAAACCAACCAACACAAATCACTGTCCACACCACAGATACCTGTAAATTTCTCTTATCTCCCGACAGTGTCGCCATCGTTGACTAAAAACCTAACTAAAAACCTTCGTCGCGATTCTCCCATTTGAGATATTTTTCTATAGGTGATATGTTCTGTGATGAAGTTTGCACTACGAGCCGCAGGCGAGTAGTGTAATCCTCCGAGTGAGTAATAGCCATTACCTACGAGTAGAATACTATACTTTTTCTATAATTAATAAATAGATAATAGGCACGAGTTATGCGGTTTTTTATTTTATTTTCGTACCAAAATTAATTGACAATGCTGACTGACAGCTGGAGGACAGAGTGAGGTTAGGTTAGCACAAGTCTTGTCCAAATCAGCTATCAAAATGACCGATTAGAAGGTTGAAGTACGTTGTCACCTTGTCGAATTTTCTGATTGGCTCTTAAATAGTGCAGTAATGAGATCAGGATATTATCATTAATTGAAAACAATTTTAAAAAAAAACTCACTGTATGAGTAATAATTCACATTGTTCAATGGAAAATGGATGTATATTACGCATATTATTCAATACTCATAGATAATATAATATATTGACTATAATCGCCTGAATATAAAATATTGTATGAAATTCGGATCATAAACACTCTTTATGATCCTTATAACATAAATATCTATTGTTATGTCAGCCAAGACATACGTTTTTGGTGACAATTACCATCCATAGGCGATCTGAACATAACAATGATTGAATAGGTACCCGTTATATAAAATAAAGATAAAACAAAAGAGAACCAATACTAGAATGGGAAAAGCTTCTATCGTGACTATTGTACAAGAACTGGGAGTGCAAACATAAATCAATAACCAGATATCAAAAAATTCGAGGTCAAGAAAACAATTAACGATCTGAAAAACAACAGGAGAATATAGAGTGACAGCCGAAATGCTTAAAGTAGGAAAAGAGGCATCCAATTCACTGAACAGAATATTTTATCCAAGTCCAAACAGTACCTATGCTCTTCAAAAAAGGTGATAGAACTGACATCAGAAACTTCCGTCCAATCTCGTTGTTTTTCCAAATATACGCCCGTTGAACAAGCTGGGTTTAATGATGGTATCAGTTCTTCTGACCATCTCCTTGTCGTAATAATTCTCCAATAAATAATATTTTCCCCTATACCTGTCTTTCGGGAACTACGAGAAGACATTCATTAGCATTGAGCTATGGGTGACGGAAAAATCATTGAGCACCTCTCGAATTTACTCGCGATACTAGACCGTCAGCCAATGACATATTTTGCTGACCGATTTTCTCTCTTCGGGGATTTCAACCACTGGCAATTATGTCAGTGCTGAGCTCAAAAAAATTAAATTTAGAGACCGGACGACTGCTAGGCATATGGAAAATTTACTTTCCTTTTGCAGTGGCCGTAAAACATACCTCAACAGCTGACCGGCTTATGAGAATTTTTTGAGCTCTGCCAAAAAATGAAAATTTAACCGCCGGACGTCTGCTAGGCATGGAAAATTTATTTTCCTTTTGCAGAAAAAAATAGGTTATTTTTTCAATTTCTCATTCATGGCATTTTAGCATATTAACATTATAGAACAATCTAATAGTGAAAAACCAAAGCCATAAGGTTTGCACGAAAGGGTTGAAATTATGGCACGATCTTGTGAAAGAATATTCGGTATCTGATCGTTTTCTCGCTTATGGCAATCGACAGAATAAAATTTGATATCATTAGGAACCAGAAAAAAAATTCTCATAAGCCGGTCAGCTGTTGAGGTATGTTTTACGGCCACTGCAAAAGGAAAGTAAATTTTCCATATGCCTAGCAGTCGTCCGGTCTCTAAATTTAATTTTTTTGAGCTCAGCACTGACATAATTGCCAGTGGTTGAAATCCCCGAAGAGAGAAAATCGGTCAGCAAAATATGTCATTAGCTGACGGTCTATACAGACAAGTTATTCAATTCATGTTGAGAAATGCCACACTGGCATATCATCTCATTCCAATTAGGGAGATGATATCACCGAAACTTTTCATGCTGATAATGGAATATGTATTCGAGTCGCAACATGGCATAAATAAAAAATTACCGGCAATGAGTGAAATTATCTATACGGTTTAAAGAACTACAGTTGGCAAAAGCATTGGAAGAAATGTCTCTGGAGATGAATTATGGAATATAGCATTAGCTTTCAATTATTGCATCAAGCAGCAAGCAGCACAGTTATTGGAGATTGTGATGCAGTATACCTAACTTGAGAAAACTGGAAAAAAGTACTCTAGAATGTTGTGATAGAAGATCACAAATTTTGGAATCTTCATGACAGATGTAGCATTGGAAATCATTGTTCCCCAGATGATGGACTACCTCTTCGGAAATTGAAGGTGCAGACGAATTTTTTCACTAATATTCTCAATTTAAACGGTGTATTTTTTAAAATGTGCCAAGTTCGAAATGTCCTTGTTACCTAGTTATTGTCTCACCATGTCTTTCTTGAGCTTTGGCGAGCTGAAAACCTTTCAAAAGTAAATTTACCATAGACGACTGTATGTTTATTTATTTAAATGTTGTCGATGCAGCAGCAAAATATAAAAATACTATCGTCACTCTTTCTCTCCGGATTCAGATCACGGCAAATGCTGGCTGCGACCATATTAAAAGTCTTGATGGAATGTTACAGCAGGCTGAAAAGCCCGCAGTACCGTATGCCGAAGAAGGACGTCGCCGCGGCGACAATGTCGCCTTTAAAGGGGGGTCGTACCCGTTGGTACTCAAAACGGCTGCACAAAAACCTCATTTGCACATTGTGTGTACGCATTGCATTTGTCTTGCTGGCTGTACAGATTAAAAGGTGCCCTCTCTGGTTCGATAGTTTCCCAGACCTTTTTCCGCCAGCTTTAAATAAACCTATATGGTGGTCTTCTTAGGAATTCACGCAACATTAAAATAAGGGTTCAGAAAATGAAGGAGTATCATGTTACCAGCGTTCAGCCGGTTCAACATTATTAAAGTATTGAGTTCAAATTGAAAAAATTGTATCGCATGCCTAATTTCTGAAAAAAATGCAATGTGTTAGGAAGAAAATAAATTGACTAAATTGTTATATAAAACTGCAATACAAGAACTATCTCTGTCGCTTTACTCCAATTTTAATTGACGACAGATGCAAATCGCATAAATATTTGTGGGAGAATATTCAGTAATAAACATTGAATAATAACATTTTTTTCTTTGGGTAAGGTCAAAAATAAATTATTTTCGCAGTAACACCGGCTAATATAAATTTTGTTGATGATTAATTCGGCTCGAGATGCCAAGCTCATTAAATTTTTTATGCGGTTTATTGCCAACTATTGAACAATAGTGAACATCATATCGCAAACAACAATAATTATTGTTGTTAGGTTGTTTCAATCCAAAAAGGTTTGGTTCTATTGTAAAACTTCTACAGTAAGTTATTATCAAATAAGTGCTGCAATTAATTGCTTTTTAGTATAGTTGCAGCTAAAGTGTTACATTGCTTTATAGAGCAGAAATATAAAATACCATCAAAAAGGGTAGAAAAATGTTGTAGAAACATTCTAAATCATTAATCTACGACGATGTCATTATGACATATTTAGCATCCTCATTTGAATGTCATCAGGGTCAGATTTCAAGGTCATTAACGCCTCCTCAATATTTTTTTCCACTAGAGCTCTTATGGCGCATAAATGGACTCCAAGTACCTACAGCTCTTACTACAAATATAGAGACAAGGCTTGGAGCAATTACACATCCTTGCTTCATTCCGGCTTTGTTGTTGGTAAGGAGTGTGGCGTTCATGTTGTCATGCAGTAAACGAAATACGTTGATGAATTTAGGCGGATAGCCGTGCAATGCCAGTATTTTCCAAAGAGGGACTCCGTCCAACCCAACAGCTCTATTATTTTTCAGTTGGTTGATCGCTTTTTCAACCTCTTGATGAGAAGGAATGCCATTCAGATGGTTTTAAATGGGTTTTTGAAGGACTTTGTTGAAAACCTCGTCATCTACGTGGGAATTTCTTTTAAATTGTTTCTGAAAATGCTCTTTCCATCAGAAATTGATATAAAAGCGGGGTGTTTGAGTAGTTGCATGGGTCCTATATCCTATATCCTCTAGATCTAAGGGGAATAAGGCCTATTGTAGAGGGATCATAGGTTGGTTTTGTGGCGCTGAAGAGTGTGCTGGTGTTGTTACTGGCTGCTAAATGTTCTAATTCAATTGACTTCATTGTCTATTTTTTAGCAATCTTGTCCGTCTTTGTACTTCAGCCTTAAGATGTTCATTTCTTGCAAGTCGAATTTGGGGCTTTCTGCCAGATATTGAAGGTTTGCCTTTCCTGGTTGATGACGTTCTGAATTTCTTTATTGTTCTCATGAAACTATGATGTCTTCTTGTGATGAAGCCCGTTGATTCTTGGCAGGCTGTCAGCATGGCCGTTTTAAGCATTGACCAGTGGTGTTCGATATCGTCGTGATATTCAAGACATTATCTCATCCAGTAGGAACCAGAAGTAGTTTATTTTGGTGTCTTCATCCTTCAGTGGCTCAATATTTTAACCTGTGCTGTGGTCGTTTTCTTCGTTTTGATGATACTCGCAGAGTCATTACAGATCGAACCGAATATATTAGAAAAAATATGAAAGTTTGCGAGTTTTCTGAGAAGTACAATTTCAATTACCAAGGATCAACGCGTTTTTCGAAATAACTGTTCCAGAGTTTGGTTACTATTGCATTACTCTTCGATCTCGATAGGAGCTTTCGATAGTGTGGATGGTAGTTCAAAACTTGAACTAATTGATTTGTAGAGGGAACACTGAAGTTTGTGTATTGGCCAAGGTATGTACGGTTTCCCTTTTTATATTCACTGTTTTGGAAGGTACTCTCAGTTTAAACTCCGCTATCAACTATTACTGGTAGTTCTAATCAAGATCTTTTGAGCTTGAGAGTAATCGTATCTACCATTTGATTACCGTAATCAGCCTATAATTACCGTATTTGTATTCTAATTAACATTTTTGTCGTGTCATTTTAGTTCTCCTTTCACATTTATCTGTCAAACAATACCTATTTTATATAGGATTGTTCTATTTTTTAACTGTAGATACATAAGTACACCCTAATACGGAATTACCTACCTATTTAGTGATCGACACGTACTTCTGCATTTATCTCTCGTGCAAAATTTCCGGCATCAATTCCGCGATACATAGAGTAAATTTCATTTCAACAGCAAAATGACTTCATAGCTGTGGATAAGTTCAGTGCGAAGATACAAATCAATAACTAGCGCAATATAGAAAATGTCGGTTCCGAAGATAAACATATTGAGGAATTTGATATCGAGAAGGCAATTAACGATCTGAAAAACAATATATATCATCAGAAGATCAATCAGTTGAAATGCCGAGAGAAGGAAAAGGCTATTTTATCAACACTCAAGAGACTATTTAACCTACATCTTGTGACTGCGCAGGCATAGAATTATACCCTAGTAGTTCTGCTTTTCAAAAAAAAAAACGATAGGAAGAAACTATCGTCACATCTCGTTATTATCCGAAAAATTCAAGGCAAGTATTTATGAAAATCATCACCAACTGGTCATCCCCACAAATGGACAGCTACCAACCCACTAGTTAAATAGTCCAGGTTTCCTATTTTCTCATTACTTTTGATCCTTTCCTCACATTGAAAACTCTTACAAAGAAAACCAAACGAATACCATAATAGAAAGGATGAGCAATAAGCAAACTTCGAATTGATTTACGATAGAGATAGGTTATTCCAATTCCAATCAAGCCAGATATTTAAAAAGTCCTCAGTCAGTGAGGGTAGCGAAAAAAAAAGACTAATGTGATATCTATACAAATATAACTTAAATCAAACAACCCATTACCAAGTTGAGAAAAAAGCTTGCACTAAACCGGCAGAGTTGAAGATCGTCTCACTTCTCATGTCGCAACAGAGTTCTTGTATGTTTTTATTTGAAAAGGCAATGCGGCATTATAGAAACATGTTGGTGTTAAAATGATCTTCAAATGTATTTACAAATTATGAAAAAAACTATGTCACAGTTCAGATCCACTTGAAGAAGTTGCTGTTTTTCGAAATATATTTCATGTTTATTAATACTTTCAGAAAAATTAACATAGCCTTTTTTCATAGTGTTATGAATTTTCATCTTTCTAAAATATAATATATATCTACAGTTTTGTTGGTGTCGTTGGTTATGGATGAAAACTTTTGTGCTTTCTGCTGATCTCGTTCAATAATGCTGTTGTAAGGTTCTCTTAGAAGCTACAAAATGTTTTTGAAATAGTTTTTTCAAATTATTTGAGAAGACTCTCGAGAAGACTGAAATATTTTATAAAATGGTATACCAATTTAAGTTAATGAGTTAATGAGTAGCTTTAAGCTAATCTTCGCTCATGAACATTTGTTTTCAATTTACCATTGTAATTACCAAATCAAGAAGTGATAGTGTTTTATGAACGTTTTATCAAACACTTCAATAAGCTGGGTGATTAATCAATTAAATTCTATTTTCAATATTTCTTCCGTGGCGCTAATTAAAAAAGAATAAGAAATTAATTTATCCGAGTGGCGCTGGGTTAAGGGGAACCAAGCCGGTGGTCCTTCCCGGGTACCGGGTTCAGGTGAAATACAAGACGAAGCCAATTTCCAGGCCGCGAAAGACGGGTCCGCCACCGGATCGAATTATTGGGTACCCGGAGTCAAAGTGCCGCCAGTGTGTTGGCGATCTCAGGTGACGTCACGCTTTGCGCCATCGGGCTATTGTTTTCATTTAAATCAGGGTGGTTCGCGGTTCGCCTTATACCCGCCGATTCTGTGATCTTGTTTGTTAGTATCTAGATTTGCTAGATTATCAGGTTTTCGAGCTTCTAATTAAATTCCCGATACACTTATTCGTGTTTCCAAGACCCACCACTTGCACAAACATGTTTATCATGACGTCCTGTGTTATCAGCACATTATTTGAAATTCAATCTATGGCCACACAGAATGAATTTCATGTCATCCATATCAAAATTGCCAAATTTTTATTTTATTTTATTTTGAAAGATAAAAAATAGCCAATTTTTAAAGTGTAATGTCTTAAATTAAAATTTTGTATGGACGCCGCCATATGGTATTATTGTATAGTAAGCTTTTTAATAAAGAAAGTTTAACCACCGAGCCCTAGCGAGTGGGTTAATTTTCTACGAATAAATAAACATTTTAACTCACGTGATGTATATACTAGTTATTTATACACTAAGTGAGTTAAGTGAACCTTTATTCATGAGAAGAAAGTTTAACCCACGAGCCCTAGCGAGTGGGTTAATTTTCTTCGAATGAATAAACATTTTAACTCACGTAATGTTTACAAAATTTTATCCCATTTTGTGAAAATTTAAAAAATATAGTACAAGGAAAAATGCCGAGAGTAAATAATAGTTATTTAAACAACAAGTTTTGAAAACGACTTTTTTCGTATGGCGAGACAGTTTAAAGAGGTGTCAAATTTTTAGTTGGGCAAAGTGATTTGAAATGCCGAGAGTTTCATTATTAAAGTTCATATCAAACGAAACGTGTATCATTCAAAATTTTTTCTACGATTGTCCAAATAAATTTGATTTGCCTTGAAATTTAAAAAAATTAGCAGATGCTTGTATTAGTCGGGAACCTGCTTGTTGATTTATAGAACTTTGACTTTGGCAGCTTGAATATTGGAGTCAATTTTTGTGCCATAAATTCAGTTTTATAGTGGAAAATAATGTTAATATTGGTAATTCTGAGTTCGAATGTGTTCTTTCGAATATCGAGACTGCATCAATGAAAAGGTTATTCTGGTAACTAGCTTTCTTTTTGTATATTTTTCATTTCATAATTTGGGTGTTTTTATGAATTCTTAAACGCACTAGTGTTATTATGAAGGACCTAATGATATTCAAATAACAATGCTGTGTCATAATTACACCGACGTAGATTAATAGTAGATTATACCACGAGTCAATAATAAGCTATTATTCCCGAGAAATATTTACGAACTGAGCCGCGTTAGCGGCAAGGGAGTAACATGCCGAGGGAATAATAGCCATTATTGCAAATAGTGTACTTTATTTACGACAAATTAATTTATTTGAGATTTTTAATGAAAAAATTTCATCCATCTGAATTCTCAATACAAATCCACAAGCACTACACGTTTGACACTGACACTTTTGAGGAATAATGACCATTATTCTCGCTACTCGTCATTATTCCCTGGGAGAATAACATATTAGTCATAAATAAAATATTTTATCCCATTTGACGTTTAAAAATGACATTATTCTAACACTCCACATTAGCATTATTGTCGACAATATATTATAAAGATTTTACAGTAAAAAAAATCTTCATCGTAATACATATTATCGCTTCCACATGATTAATGTGAAGTTTATTAAGTGGACGATTATCTTTGAAAAAATCGCATAGTTTGGTAAGATCTTGGTTAAAGAAGCTGTAGAATTTCAGATATAAATCTGTTTATGGTCTAATCAAGTACCGAGATCTCAAATTTATAAAGTAAAGGAGATTATCCTAAAAGCTATAATTATTGTGTAACCGTGAGATGACTTTATTAACGATTTTCAGAGCGTACTGGAATGGAAAAAAGGAGTAGTAACCAGTACCTTGAACACAACGATCACCAAAATACCCGTATTTTGCTTATATTAAACTTGAGAAAAGTCGGTAAATTAATTAATAGCCGTATTTATAACCTAGACTAAATGATCTGACGGGTTTACCAGTTGTTTAGGACAATTATTCCAATAGTATGCCCAGAATATTTCTCTTAAATTGAAAATTCATTCAAAAGAAATAAAAGTGTCACCCAATTTAATAGAAAACCAATCTATCGAGACCACAAGCTGGTAGGGCACGATGCAAAGCTTCCCACTCAGGTGATTATATTGTCACAGCCTCTCTGTGACGGGGGATGTGGGGTGGATAGATTAACTCGCTCAGTTTTATATAAAAAGGTGTATATTTGCTATGAAGTCATTACGTCATGGATCCTCCAAGATGCATGCTCTTCCGTGGGAAGGGCCACATGTTTGACGCTACTTAGGAAGGAATGTCTGTTTAATGATAATGTTACGTTGAATGTTAATTAGAGGGGCTTTCCCACGGTGACGGTACTTGCACTGGGGAGACTTCCATCCATTCCATCCATTCCATTCCAGAGCGGTGTTCACAGGGTGGCGGTACTAACACTGGTTCAAGTCTGTCTGTTGTTCGGTTTTGTCATTATAGTGAATTTAATATATGAAATATATCCTCCTCTCAATCATGATGTAATAAAAAGAAATGAGTAAAAAGTCAAACAATCATCTCCCACCATTTTTATTAAGTGACACTATTTGATTGTCGCTGCAGGCACACACGAAAATTCCCCAAGAACCCCTAGTGTCGTTGCCTGGTTCTTGGTTTGTTATGTTTTTTGTTTATTGTTCTGTATTCTGTCTTAAGCGGATTGGTTCTGGCTCCAAGTACTTCTTGTTGGGTCAGCTAGATCGTGGGATAATCAGTCCCACGGTCTAAGTGTCGTTGCCTGGTCGTGACGGGAGTGTAGGGTGGATAGATGAAGAGAAACGTGCTCAGTTTTAAATAAAAAGGTATATAAATATTTGCTATAAAGCCATTACGTCATGGATCCTCCAGAATGCATGCTCTTCCGTGGGAAGGACCACACGTTTGACGCTACTTAGGAAGGGATGTCTGTTTAATGCTAATGTTACGTTGAATGTTAATTAGAGGGGCTTTCCCAGGGTGACGGTACTTGCACTGGGGAGACTTCCATCCATTCCATCCATTCCATTCCAGAGCGGTGTTCCCAGGGTGGCGGTACTAACACTGGTTCAAGTCTGTCTGTTGTTCGGTTTGGCCCACTATTTATATGAATTTATTGCTGAATTGCAATAAACATCCGATCGAATCGGCAATTAAATTGGTTGAATACCGGGTCCTCATTTCCTAAGTAGCTAGTTGACAATATGTATATTATGTATCACTGTCCAAAAAACTGTCCCCCACCTGCGCATTTCAAGGCTTCTTAAATTTTCTCGAGCATTCGCTGCAAGAAATCTCCGATAACACCTATCAATAATTCGCTCCGTTTTGAGACAGTTGAGCAAATTGAATTACTTTTGGTTGTTTACTTTATCAATGCCTTATCTCTTGAATATTGATGAGCATTATTAACATAAACATCGGCAAAAATTCTTTTTGGCTGTGTGGTGCCTGGTAATTGTACAACATTTAGTACAATCGACTGTTGAGAAAGCCCGGGACACATCTATCATGCATTCTTCCGATCCGACGCCGATCACACAATCAGTGTCCTTATCCGAGTCTTCCGCTGCTCCCCTGTTCCAAGAATAAGGACCTTGACTGTATGATTGGAGTCGGATCGGAAGAGTGCATGATAGATGTGTCCTTGGCTTAAACAAAACCAAAAACTTAACGTAAAGGATATAAAAATTGCTATAAATTAAAATCTCAAGACTGGGATAAGTAACTATAGTCCGGGAGCACAAGAACTTTTTAACAAATAATAACAATAAAGTTAAACTTCAGAGAATATTTGCACCCATAATGGCAGAAACTTTTAAGTGTTGCAGGAAACCTAATAATAACTGGATATGTATAGCTTGTGGCAATGTCTTCCATCAGAGCTGCTTAAAAAGAACAAAACATTATGAAACCCTAAGCAATAACCTGATTGTTCGGTCAGTTGCAGAGATTTGGCTTCGAGATAGTGGCGTAACTTCAAATCCGGGCCCCCCCCGCAAGCATTTTCCCGGGGCCCATCTCTTATGTATATATTTTTTTTTCATCTAATTTTTCTTTACACAGGGTGTCCGTTTTAAGTGATACCACTATATTGCTATCTCCGAGCCGGTAAGAGGGACGAGGTCGGTCAAATTAGATAAAAGTGGCACATTTTAGTATCCATTGAAGGTAAGTGCACTAGTGCACAGGGTTGCCAAGTTTTTGTTCGTTTCCGAGATATAAGGGAAAATGTAAAAAAAAATAAAACCTATTTAATGAATATTTCAAAATCTATCAATTTTAGAAAAAAGTGTTCATACAAAAGATTCAAGATTCTTTCTTCTCTACAAAATGGTGTCATTGTTATCTTCACACGGCTTTTAGTTGTGTTTACATTTTCCTTTATATCTCGGAAAAAAGCAAAAAATTGGCAACCCTGGGAACTTACCTCCAATGGATACAAGAATCTGCCACTTTTGTTTAATTTAAAATTTAACCGACCCCGTAACTCTTACCGTTTCGGCGATAGCAATCATTGCATCTGTGAGTATGTCTAAACATTTCTCTCTGAGATCTCTTACATAGGTTAGACATACTTTTTCAATGGTTGGTATGTATTATAAGGTTCATAGGTCAGGTTTAAGTATTTTCTTCCAGTTTAGTAATCACCAGAGCAAATTTTATTGGTTCAAAACCGTCAAAAAACTATAGTTTCAACCAATAAAATTCACTCTGACTGGTTTTGTGATTTCTGCAGAAACAGACCTAATATTCTAGTACCTACATTATTTTAGCTAATATCCGACTGTTATATTATTTGATGAATTATAACAAATTACACAAAAGTTAGTTAAATACAAAATAATTCCCTAGGGCGTTATGCTAGAAAATAACGCCCTAAGGCGTTATGACTATTTTAATAACCTACGTTATGACTTTTTTTCCAGGTAAATGCTAGTCCTTGATTTCTTTTAGATTAATTTATTCAAAATTTTCTCATATAAAAAATATAATTAGTCGGACATTAAGCGTTGAAGACATCAGGTGTTAGACATACTTTTTCAATGGTTGGTATGTATTATGAGGTTCATAGGTTAGGTTTGAGTATTTTCTTTTAGTTTAGTAATATTTTTGTCGCCAGTTAAGTACTTTCTTGTCGCCTGGCCTGGGGCCCTAAGGGGCCCCCAAGAGCATGGGCCCCCCCGCAACTGCGGGCCCTGCAGGCCCTTAGTTACGCCACTGCTTCGAGAACTAGTGAGGGAGAATATCAGATTAAATCCTTTTTTCTGCGATTGACAAGAAATGTCAGCATTTTTGACCGGTTGACAGGTCGCAAAACTCAATATTCTGGCATTTCAATTATGTTTCCATAGTTGCTAAGGAATCAATGAATAACAATACAGAAAACACTTTTCCGGCCTAGGCCGGGAAAGTGATTCTCGTACTGATGAATAATAGGAACTGAACGACAAACATTTAACAGGTATTCAACCGATCGCAGAAAAAATAGTATGTGTATTTCGGTGGAAAAGCACATTCTCGGCCTTCGGTGTTTGCCGGCCTCGGCTACGCCTCGCCCGTCAACTTACACCGTCGGCCGAGAATGTGTCACTTTTCCACCTAAATACACAATATACTATTTATGCCTCGTACAAGATCTACAGGCAGAGTTGGAGCAGAAAAACAAATACATTGAGCGTTTAAAGCGAAACTCGACCGTTTTCGAAGAGGATGCAACAGAAATGGAGTCCAGGTTTCAAAGAGACATTGCAGTATATCGAGCAGAGATATCAGAACTACAACTTCAATTGAAACAGAAGGACGTCATAATTAAGAGCTATGAGGATAAGACTTTTGTAAATTGTGAGACATAAACACTCAGACGTCGTTTATAAGGGCTGCAAAAAGCTCACAGACGGAAAACATTGTCAACTATTCTTCAGGGACTCAAACTTCCAAGAAAACATACAAGGAGCAAACGGTCGTTCCAGTTGTTCCTAATTCTTCGCTGGCCGATGAAATTAAACAAGCATCCAATGAAGATCAATCCGATCCGACTGCCAAGGGAAGGTCTAAGAACGTAGAAAGTACAAACAAGAATTACGAGTGTGGGTACTTATGTTAAAAAATCTGCATTACTCTCTGGACTTGCAGAACCTAACACAAACCACCTTCATAAAGACGCAGGAAAATTTCCTATCCCTAAATACTAAGCAGTCAGAAACTCAGCTAGACCGCATCCGACTTTTGGTGATGGGCAGCAAAGACAGTGTAAGAAAGGCACCATACCTGATTAAAAAAAATACTTCTTCTAAAGCGTCTGTTGATATCAATTGTCAATATTCTTTTGGCCCAATTGCACTAACAGATATGGCAAAACGAGGTCAAATGTTAAGCAAACATTTTTCTAAAAATGATCATGTGCTTTTTTTTGTTGACTTTCGTAGCACTACTGAGTGTAATACGTTGCACTTGGATAGTCTGCATGAACTATTTGATAAGTTCTCGCATACTAACCTAATGATTGTTGGAGCTTCTCAGGTGACAATACCAATGAAGCAGAAGTAACAGGTGTATGAGTACAACATCCTCGTAAAAAAAATCGTACATGCCTACGCTGAGAATGTAACATTCATTCCCATGGATAATTTTCTGGAAACGACTACCAACGCTATGGATCACACTCACAATATCTATGAAGGTGAACAAAGGTTGGCTTATTTAATATCTGGGGAGTATCTAATAAAGACACCACTTAAGTTGGCTGGAATTGGTGATTCTTCCTTGGAAGACAGATTGAAAAATCTTCTCTCATCCGAAGGTCTCGGCCTTCCCCTCATGCTATCCAAATCCATCAGACGCGCTTCGGGAAATTAATTTCCCTGACCTGACGTCCAAGTGGATGACGAAATCCCATCTCCATCGACCAAAAAAGCTTCTCTAGATTTGGATGTGCATATTTCGATCGTGGTTGACCGGCAAAATTCTCAATTGGCCGGCCTTACAGAGTCCACAATATTAGGTTAACAAACGTTTCCCCTCCCCGTCATTATCCCGCCAACAGGGTACCTAACATCACATAGCCCAACCACCTACAGGGGACAGCAATTCTGAAGCGGATGGAGGCGATGTGGGCTTTGAAAGCAAGGATATGGATGCAAGAAGCTTGTGACTTATATTACTGAATATCCAATCTGTGAGAGGTACAACTGATGAGTTGAGTTTACTTCTTGACAAAATCAAGTATCCTGATTTTATTCTTCTTACTGAACATTGGCTTAAATTGGGTGAACCAATATTTTTGAATGACTATGTTTTGCTCTCTGTCTACTGCCGCTCCAGTTATATTCATGGAGGTACACTAATATTTGTGCACAAGAAATTACTAATTAGTCATGCTTTTGTAAGAGTTGATAAATTTGATTATTTAATTGTAGAAAAAATATTTGAGTTTTCGATAGTTTGTTGTTCTAAGCTTAATGTCTATATTTTGTATGTTTATAGACCCCCTAATAGTGATATCAGGGTTTTTCTTGCTAATTTGGAAATTGTATTGTCTGCTCAATTATCATCACAGGCAATGATTATATTGGCTGGAGATTTCAATGTGGATTTTCTTGATTCAACTTCTACTACGGTTGGCTTTACTGCGACCTTTTAACCTTAGTATGCATGTTGAGTCTCCAACACGTATAACCCCCACCTGTTCCACGATTATTGATTATGCATGTAGTAATGCTGAGGAACGGTGCTTGGAGTGCACAGTTTTTAATGCTGGACTGTCCGATCATGAAGCAATAATCTCTAACTTTTTATTCAGCTCAGGTCGGGTTGAGGCTGTTGTGGAACGCAGGAGATTATTTAGTGGGGGTAGTTTTGTTAAGTTTGTTCTGATGTGTGGAGAGGTTGATTGGTCTCTTGTCCTAAACTCTGAGACTCCGCTTGAGAGGTTTCACTCTCTTTTGTTTAATGCTTTCAATAAATCGTTTCCCTACGGAAAAATGAAACAGAAACAAAAAAAAACCTTCGGTTAGTTTGGGCGCTCTTTGCATTTTATTAGAAAATTTGCAATAGGTAATAATTTATTTATTTTATATTTTAATAATTATAGGAAATTTTATAGAAAAACTATTAAGGCTGTCAAGTCTTTATATTTTAGGAACAGAATTTCTGATTCCAAAAACAAACAAAGGGAAGCCTGGAGGATCGTAAACGATCTAAGAGGTAAAAATAATAATAAACCTGTTGATTCTAATTTGAACTGTGATACAATTAATAAATTTTACTGCTCCATAGCTGAGAACTTAAGTGGTTCAATGACGTCAAATTCGGATTTTAAACAATTTATGAGGGACATACATACATGTACACCAATAATTTTTTTTGGTGCCCACAGATTTTGAAGAAGTTAGGAATATATTCAAACAGGTTGGGATGGAATGTCCCTGAAAATCTTCCTGCATCTACCTGACAACGTTCTAACAGTACTTGTGGACGTAATTAATCATTAATTTGCATCATGTGATTTTCCATCATGTTTAAAGAGGGCAACTGTTGTGCCAGTATACAAAGGGGGCCCCGACACTCCTGCAGATTTCAGACCAATATCCCTATTACCTATGCTCTCAAAAGTAATTGAAAAATTGGTGAAAAAAAGATTACTATCATTTTTAAAAAAACATAACCTGCTCTGTACTGAACAATTTAGCTTCCAAGAATCAAAAAGCACTAACGACGTCATTTTTGAGTTTTTAGAGAGGTTGTACTTGGGTATCAATGATGGTGAGGTGGCTGCAGCAGTGTTTTGTGACTTATCTAAGGCATTTCATTGTGTCAGTTACGAAATACTGCTGTGGAAACTGGAAAAGTATGGCATAAGGGGAGTGGCATTGGATTGGTTCAGGTCATATTTATCCCATCGGGTCCAGAGGGTTCAGTTCAAGAACAAATCTTCGGGACAGCTACAAGTTAGATCCGGGGTGCCTCAGGGCTCTGTCCTCGGGCCTTTATTAGTTTTGCTTTACATTAATGATATAACTAAAATTAATATAAGGGGAATTTTCACATTGTTTGCAGATGATTTAACCATACTTTGGACCAATAAAAATTCTGCTGATCTAGAATTGGATGTTAATGGCGATTTGGTCAAGATGGAATTTGGAATTGCGAGGAGCGCTTATTTCTCGCTGATTGAATCCCATTTAAGATATGGTATATGTTTTTGGGGGAATTTGCTCTCAGTATTTGTTGAATGCTTTATTTGTTTTGCAGAAGAGAGCTGTGAAATATTTGTGCAAGGCTAAATATAGAGACTCCTGTAGGCCACTGTTCATAGGATTTTAACATTGCCAAGTATATTCTTGTTGGAAACATGCTGCTTAATGTTCAGGAAACACAGGAATAGTATAAACTCATCTTCAGTCTTCAACACTCGTCAAATATTCTACATTAGGTTACCTATTCCATCCTCAAGCCAGACAAAGGGCTCAATTTTTTACAGTAGCAAGAAAATTTTCAATCATCTTCCATTGCATATTAGAGGGATCCAGAACTTCGTCATATTTAGAAAAAAAGTTAAAACCCTTGGCTTTTGGCAACAAAGGCATATTACTTTGTTAATGAGTTCTTCAGTGAGAGATTTGACTGACCTGGGCTATATTTGAGTTTTTTCTTGTGTACCTGTGAATGTCTGTTTTGCCATTTTGAATTTTTTGTTTGACGTTTGTTTGTTTTTTGTGTCCTCTGTTTTTACATTTGTTGGTTTTATTTAATGATAGTTTTATAAGATTTTACACATTTCTCTGTGGTTTGTTTGATGACTTAAGCTTTTTTCATATATGTTTTATTATTGTCTATTATACATATTTAGTTCTATCGTCTATTATATACATTTAGTTTAAGTGCTTTGTCAATAAGATTGTTATTTCTTATAGCAATAAAGCTTTTTTTGACTTTGACTTTTATCAATTTAGAAATTGGATTTGAAAAACAATCTAGCCAGCATGCGATACTTATTTCCCGACCCCCTTGTACAAAGACTACCTGTCGTGATCCTGTATACTTTTGAACCAATGTTATCTAGATGCTAGTTGAAACTTAATTCTCTGTGAAAAATAAGTCGTTGAAAGACAGAACATTCTGAGCTAGTGATCATACACGATAAAAAAGCCGGTGAAACAATTTATACATCTAATTTTAAGTAACTGCCATCACTTTATTCAACAAGATCATTCCCATCATTTTCAGAAGAAAAAAAAACACAATCATAAACCAGCTTAATCCATAAAAAGTTCTCCAAAATGTCGACGTATAAAAGGCATGTACCTCTTCAAAATCAGAAACAGACGAAGCAATCATGTTGTGTGACATTTGACATCGAGATATGGAGCTATTCATTCTAAAAAGTTACCAAGCACACTATAATAGCCTCCACTAGTCGCTGATGAGGCACAGTATCTTTAAAAACGTAATAATTGAATGGGGCGAAAATTTTAGTTGTAGATCGATGTCTGTAAGAGCCATTCCAATGTATGTAGGTATGTTTCAAGAAGCTCATTGGATTCGAATTTTTGCCCAGTATTTGGAGCTGGACACCTTCTGTGAGTCGTGATATAATTTTTTGACCCTGCCAACTCAAAGTTTCGTGATGCCAGCACTCTGTCTCTTCAAAATAAAGGAGTTACGTAGGTACACCATGTGGGCTGTAGCTCTTAGTAATGTTGGCACCATCGAGCTGAGAGAACGTTTCATGTTTCATCTCTTGAAAACATTTACGATTTTCTCAGGTCCTAATCGCCATGATTCACGTAGCAGCTCTCAAATTCGTCATTCACTTGAATTTACATACATTCACACTTCGTAGTTTTACCTCTCCCTATCCGCCTCTACCTAACCCAAACTTTCTTTACTTTATCTGCATTTCCTTGGGTTAAGGAAAAAAACTTCTCAGGAGTTTTCTCCTGTATTTTTTTTTCCGGTTAGTCTAACTCTAACTATTGAATGAACTGTTTTAATTAAATAAGGAAGCTTTATTTCGACATATTGTGTCATGGATATTATATGACAAACTAATTGCGTGAACTGTGTTCAATCAGTTCACATTTTATAATTTATGTAAGGGATTATTTTGCCTCGATGTTATTTTGTGCCTTTACACTCTCTTATTAAGTCACAATAGAAACCGTTGCTCCGCCACTGAAAAAATTCTACACGGTTTCTTAAGTAGTCGGCAAAACGGAAAATATAGACAATAAAACTTAGTGAATTAGCGGACGCTGAAAAAATTTTTTGGACAATGGTGTTGATGGAATCGCGCATCACTGGGCAAAACGGCTAGACTTACTTTTGTAGGTATATACGAAATTCCCCATTGTTTGCCTTTTAATCTTTTCCTCTCTTATATTGTCAGTCTAACATACTTTTAATGAAAATTCCGTATAAACGGACACACGGTATGTTACCGAAATTTAAAATTAAAATCGGGTTTTTAATGCCTCGTTGCATCCCCCACAACCAAAAACATCGTACGGTTTAACTCCGGCTTGTTTAATATTAAAAATAAAATTTATACCAGGAAATATTACCTCTATACACAAACGGATCTGAAGTACTTAATTTTTCATCGATGCAAAATGTCTGTTGCTTTCCTGAGACAAAAATATAATTTTATTTGGACCGTGTCGCTTATATCCGGAGATTCACTGAATAATATAGGATAATTTCAAAATCCTGATATTTTACACGTGGGAGTCATTGCTCCATTTATTGGGATTAGTGATGAGAAATTTTCGGAGTACTTAAATGAAATGTAAACAGACATAATAATTATTAGAATCCGGTTAGGTTTTTAAAATTAAGGATACATCTTGTCAAATTTGTGACCAACAAACCCGTTGTCGGGATGGCCACCCGTTTTTTTTCGATCACCCGGTATACAAGGTAGCCAAAGTCGGCAGAACGGCTTCAGATATAGGAGGTCTGCAAGCAACGAATTCGTATTTATTATGTATATGCCAGTTTTTGCAAGGCATTACCTAAAACTACAAACTCGCTCCTGCGAATCTATAGTAGGACACGTGACCTCAATATAAATCTTATTGTCTCTCTTAACGTGCATTCTTTTAGCTTCTTAACATTTTCTTTGAAGGAATTTCAACGAGTCAATAAAAAATATTCCCTTGCTTTTGAAGTTTTCTTTGGCGATTTAATTTTTAGCAACAATTTTTTTTGGTGCTTTGAAATTTAGCCTCAAAAAAAAATTCAATCGATATACATTAGAAAGACACAGTCATAAGTAGGCAGGTAGAGGTATCTAATGTTGCATAACACTGAGCAAACCAACATCAAATGCCAAATTATGAACATTTGGATTTTTTTTGTTTCTTATTTGCAGTTTCAAAATATTAGCGTATACTTTGTAGTTGATCAATAATGCTGAAACCTTTCAGGAATACCGCTCACTCAGGAGGTTGGTATAAGTTCAATTTTTTTATTTCAGCATATTTATGACTTATTTTCGTTAGTAGATTGTATAAATGGAATAGTAAGCTAATTCGACAATAATAGTTAGCAGGTCTAGGTTATTGTTTTAACTTTTTTTTTCAAATAGAGGATGTGTTCTGCATTTTTCCAAAGCTCTGAAATTCTTTCCTCTACCAAGCATTGGTTTAACAGGATATTCATTTTCTTTTAGTACTAGGTACCTTTTTCTGTTTATATCATGTCGCTTGTAACCCTATCTTCACCTGGTCATTTTAACTTCTCCATTTGTGAGAGAATTTCTTCTGATCCCGCATTCAGTATGTTCTGTCTATTCTATCGTTGTGCTTGGTAGGCATTTTGTAAAATCGTGAATGATACGCTTTATTTAAATAACTTTTTTTTATATACTCCATGATTTGAGTATCTACGTTTGCGTCATACATCTTCTCTAACGTGATATTATTATATTCCTGTGCAGTCCTGAGGATTGCACTTTTAACCAAACATAATGACTACGTTTATTTCACGCGTTGTATCCGGATACTAAGTGGATTAGGGATTATTAATCCATATTCGTTTATTTCACAACTATTGAATAAATTGAGATTAGTGTTAATCCTTTCTTAAGCCTTGCCGTTTGTGTCTAACTTCATTTAAAGGCAATAATGATGAAAAATAGTTTTAATTAACAATTAAAAGGTAAACATTTTCTTTTCTCACACAAGTCACACAGGTTTTTCATCAAAAAATATCCAAATAACATCAATCCTCAAAAAAACTACAAATGACAAATGTGATTTTTTCTTCTGAGATTAAGGTGTTTATTTCACATTTGGATAATCAATTTTAAGTCCAATCCTACAAATTTGGAGGATTAGATTAAATACTCCGATCCGGATACTCTTTAATCCTGGGTGTTTATTTCAGGATTATTAATCCTCATTATTAATCCAATCCACTTAGTATCCGGATACAACGCATGAAATAAACGTAGTCAATCTCCGTCACTTCTTCTCGATTGGTTGCAAGCTTATGGATTACGGAAAGCATTTCTACGTGCAAACTCGCCTAATGAGACATTTGTTTTTCTAAATTTTCAGGAAGTTTCCGAACTTTTCGGCCTTTTTGCCCTAAATACGGATTAATTTAATTTGGACAAGAAATAGGAATATATATTTTTCGGATTGCCGATTTTTAAACCTATCAATTGACTTAAGTCAGAAAGTTAGGTTAAAGTTTTGACCTGAAGAAGGTACCCATGCATTTTGTTTTCTCATTATGAAACCTTTAGTACCGTAATTGTCGTTAATCCGAATTTCTGCTCCCATTGCAATGACTCAGCGAAGTGAAATCTCAAACTTAACAAAGTACATACAATAAATTTAGAAAATAAGCCTTGTTGATGATAATCAAAAGAAAACTTAAAGATTATTAATTTAAGAAGTGAAAGAGAAATTAATAGGTATGATGATACTATTTACTGGGGTGAACTTTAAAAACAAATAAAGTTCAGCTTTCAGTCTCAATACAGGGCGCCATGTATCGAGAATCAATTAAATTATTATAGTTAATTATATTATTATTATTCAAAAATTTAATTACCTATTAATTGTAGAAAATTGAATCAGTTAAAATGTTTTGATTTATTTTATATTATATAGGTATAGTATTTTTATTCTGACTTGACTGCATTATAAGAGGATACTTCAACATCACTTCGCTCTCTTCTATTAATTTCATGGAAAATCTATTGTAAAGCTTCCCTGTACAAGATATAAGCAGCGAGGAAATCCCAAAATAGTAATTTAGGTCGGCACACGCCTATAGGTTAAATTATTGCGATGGGCTACTTACGTCTTCCCGGGAAGCGTATTTACGTTCTATGGTTCTATACCATTATACAGCAAGTATGATTCCTCCAAATCATACCGCGATGCAGATGGACGTCAATCTATAACATAGTAGGATATGAAGTTACAATATGCGCCTATTTATACTCCAAATCATATCACGAAACCAAATTAATAACTATCCAATCAATTGAAGTAATTTATCTTTATTTCCTATAGGCTATTTACAAGCTAACAAGGTAACATTAAAATGTTTGAGAAAACAAAACTTAAACTTTATAGGTAGTATAGAAGGTAATTTTGGTTACTCTGATTTAATCTTAATCCAGTATTCGCTTCCAGATTTCTAAAACACCGTCTTCGAATTTTAATGGCCTACTAGCCTGAATTCCTGCGGAATTTTAGTACATCTTTTGTTCATTATTCGAGTGGGACAATTTTCAAATTCTGCTACTGTGATGACACTTAAATACTTTATAGTATATAGAACAATCTAGTTTGTTGTGCTGCCAACGCCAAAATTGCGAATTCAATCGTCAATCTTCACACCAGGGGCGGATGGGGTAGATCAGACCCGGCCTGGACTTCTCATGCCTACCGGCCCATAGACTCAAAAACCGAATTTTTGCGACGAATGTAGTTCATCCAAGGACGAACCATAGTTCGTCTTGTGACGTCATGAGTTTGAACGCTGGCTAGAAGCTCGTCCATGCTTACGGCGAACTACGTTCATGTGATGTCATGAGTTTCTCGCGAAAGCGTTTGAGTTCATGAAATCATTGAAGTTGTTCGTCGCGAAAATTCAATTATAGTCTAGTAGGACTAAATTTAGGACTATGTTTTTGAACTAGGAACAGGTGTTCCGGTTAAATATGTTTCGGATGTTTGAGAGTTCAAGTGTTCTGAACTATCCAATGTTGATTCAATCGGTTCATATTCTGTGGTCGGGAGTAGGGACGTTTTTCGAACTATTAACTTTTGCTCTGACATTAGATATATTCACAAATCACAAATTAATTACTCTGGACACCAAGGCCGTGGCGCCATCTATTAGCAGTGAGTTATAGGAGTGACATTTGATAATTTTGACATTTAGTAAATAAAAAATTAAAGATAAAACTATTCTTGTGCACGATTTCCCACGAGCCCCAACGAATTTTGAGTGTCCCAACTAATATCCTTTGTGTGGGCCCCCCACGTGTTTTTTCTTTTGCAAAATTGCAAATCCTTGGTAAGAATCAATCTCAGGTCAGGACAAGGCAACACCCTTCAACAAACTTCATAGGTAACTACATACCAAGAAAAAAATACCACAAGGCAAACTGGACTGAATACTACAATGAAGTTGAGCTCAATATTGACACCCTTGCGGACCCCCCATTGTGGAACACACTATCGGACGTCATCCAAGAGGCTGCCAACAAGCACATACCAAAATCATCAGATAATGGCAAGAAAAAAACTGGAAATCCCTAGTGGGACCAGGAATGCACAGAGCAACTTCAAAAAATTAAAACAGCTATAAAGGACTACAGAAATAACCCATCTATGGAAAAGTTCATTAAAATGAAACATACTATTGCAGAAACAAGACGTTTTTTCAGAAAGAAGAAAAAACAAAAATTTATGGCCTACTGTTCATCAGTTAACAGAGACTCTATCATCAAGGTAGTTTGGTCTAAAGTTAAAAAATTTGCTGGCAAGTACGAAAACCAATCCCAAACAATTACCACAGACGATGTAGAAGTGAACATTCTTGATAGGCTGGCACCTTTTGCAACCCAGCCAAAGTTCAACATCCAAGATGCGACAGAACATATCCCATTCACTTTGGGTGAATTCTACGCTGCACTAAAGGAAAAAAAAGACTCAGCCCCGAGACTTGACGAAATATCATACTCCACGATCTCAAATCTCTCAAAAAAAGCCAAACATCAACTCCTATACATAAACAACAACTTGATGAGGGGTGATCCCATACCTGATCAGTGGAAAGAGTATCTCATCCATGTCATATGCAAACCCAACAAAAATCCCGAAAATCCAGACAGCTACCGTCCCATTATACTGGCGTCATGTATGCTGAAACTATTGGAAATCATTATAAGAAATTGATTAGAATGGGAAATGAAAAACAAAAAAAAATGTTTTTCTACTACCGTGCGTAAAGTACTCACTTTACGCAGTATTCAGAAGACGTGAAATTATTTTCTGTTTTATTCCACGTATTTTTTAGTTGTGTTGTTTGATATTGATTATCAGCATTTAAGGAAATAAAAATCATGTGACGCCCCTGTCCTTTATTTGTTTGATGTATACCGACTAGATGTTTTTAAGTGTTTCAATTGGGATTAAAAATACTATACCTATTGCGTATTTATGTGTATAATTATATTTAGTTAAGTTCAAATCTAATTCCACCGCAAGCGCTGAAGAAGCTGCGCACTAATTACTGCGCATGTGTTGTGATGTCACATTCACTTTAAAATTTCCTTCCCATTCCCGAGATTAACCGAAATTCGAATTCAATTCGAGTCTCAGCAGCACACCCGACCGCATCTACTGACAACGAAGCAACGAACAACCCCATGGCAGGAAGAGGAAAGACTCCGGCAAAGCCGGACTCCTACGATTCCGGTAGACCCCCAGACCCTGATGTACTAGCCAAACTCCGAATCGAACTTGCCAATACGAAAAGAGCCGAGGAGAATTATAAACATGATAAAAATAAACGTGATTTTAAAAGAAAATAATACTCTCAAGGTCCTAAACTAAACTGCAAATCAAAATATAATTATTTTAAATGATAAAATCTCTACTTTATCTTCTGGTTATGATTCCAAAATTCAAGAATTTAACGCTAAGTTAGAACATTTTGCATCCCAAATGAACAATTTAGAGAAAACAAATTCCCTACTCATGAAAGAAAACCTCGCCCTCAAGTCTGAATTGCAGAATAATGCAAACAATGTAAATAATTCAAACGTAAATAATGTAAATAATGAAAATAAAAACAAAAATCCTAGTAACATGGACACAGACTCTGAATCAAATTTAGAGGAAACCAGAGGAGAGGACGAGGGATTCCAAATTCCCAGGGGAAAGAAGAAGTACAAACGAAGAAGAAACTCAAACTCAAAAAGTGAAACTTGTGATTCAGCCAAAATAAAAAAAACAAACACCCCACCTGCAAATTCAATTTCAAACACAAGCAACACAGACCTACCAGACAACGTAGCCCCAACTACCACCACTAAAATTTCAGATCTAAAGCAACAAAAATCAAGAGTACCCCCTATCATTCTAAGGGATAAATTCAAATATGACATTATTTCCAATTTTATGAAAAATAGCAAAATTAATTACTCAGGTGCTCAAATTAGAAACACGGCGGAGGGTATCAGAATCCAACCGCAAGATAGAGAAGACTACACTAAACTCTACAAATTCGTAAACGACAAAAACATTCCTGTTCATTCTTTTTCATTCCCGGACGAAAAAAATCTACACGTGGTGATAAGAGGGATTAATGAATCCTGGACCGACGAAAAAATACAAGACGAACTAACCGAACTGGGCTTCAACCCAATAAGGGTAAAGAGATTTATAAAAAAAGGGGGCGACCCAATGCCCTTAGCAATGGTCATACTTCCCAAGACAGAAAAAAAAATCTTTGACTTGAAATTTCTGGACTTAATGTCTGTCAGAGTGGAAACTCATAAAACCAACACCAACTACACCCAATGTTTTAGCTGCCAACTCTTTGGGCACTCCTCATTAAAATGCTCCGCACCCCCCAAATGCGTTCGTTGCGCTGAGGGCCACTGGACAAAGGACTGTCCCCTAGACAAGGGCTCCACTCCAACATGCCTTAACTGTAAAGGAAAACACCCTGCATCCTACACGGGCTGCCCAATGCACCCAAAGTCAATAAAAGAAGCGCAAACCAAAGCGCAACCAATTCCGCCCCCAGGGGGCAGTTCCTTTGTCTGGGGCTCTCAGAGCAACTCAAAATTAAACTCAAACACAAATTCCGACCCAATCCAATCATAACCATGATAAACCTCGTGCAAAATAACATGAGAACATTTATGCAAAATATACAATCGCAATTTATGCAAATGCTACCCCAACTTATGTCGTCCACAAATGCTAGCCCAATTAATGGCTCACACCAATAATCTTATTACAACTTCCCATTTGTACTCTGGACCTACGGACAGATACCTGCTTAGCATCTGCAAAGTAGACTCACATAATAGAGATTTTCTCCTCATTATTAGTCAATTATTGTTTGCTAAAAAATCGCTTAATTCAATTCGCATAATTATTCACACACGTTTATTCGTCAATCTACAAGGCTGCAGCCGATAAACCAAATGAAAAATAAAAACAAGATAAAAAAGAAAAAAAAAAAAAAAAACTATAATTTAGACTCATGCAAAAGAGCTAATAGTTTGGAAAAACTGAGCTAATAAATTATTCAAGATCCCATAGAGAGAGATTAACCATCATACCGCTGTAATAGATCTTTGCACATCAAACATTGAAGAAAAGTAAGAAAAATGTAATAAATCCTAAAGCCTGTCACAGCAATAACTTTTGCCTTTGCTTTTGATGAGAGGTGCAATGTTCCGGGCTGTACCAACTAAAATTAAATTGAAAGAAAATTCAATGAAACTGGACGAAAATAGAAGTAAAATAAAGCTTGATGAGACAAGAAAATTTTGATTTTACTTTACGAGAGAATCAGTTACGAAGAGATTTTAATTTTAAAGTAACAGTTAATCAACTTGTGCAGTAAATTTCAAGTTGGTAAAATTGCCAGTTGTCTCTGTTGTATGGATATATGTGTCCAATTTTGAAAAGTTTGTAGGTACCTTCTGTTGGAAACAACATCGAAAAACCTTTATTTGATTATAGTACAGGAAACTAAGCAGCTTATAATAGGCTGACCTAGAACAAATTAGAGACAAGCTAGTTTCGGCTTAAATCGACTCATAATGACTAGTAGTATAACATACTAAAAGTCCTATTTGGTAGGATTTTGCCAAATAGGAGAAAAATGGACCCAATCTTGAATTTTTATGTTTTTTTGTCAATACCTCAGTAAATTGAGCCTCTATGAAAAAATATCTACAATTTTTATTGAGCAGTAAAAAATACATAATGTGCACCAATTTTTTTCCCTCACCATATGGATACAGCTGTAATAGAACATTATACACCTAGGGACTGAAGTAAATAGACAAGTTCAAGCCTGGCGATCTGAGGGGACATCTGAGAATCCTTGATCTAATAAAACTGGAGAATGCCAGCAAACCAAGTGACCACATGATGGTCAGATTGGCCTTAGAGATCCCCTTCGCAGTGGTAATAAACGACCGCCAATCATGGGAGAATAAAGAACTACCACAAGCAGACAATGCATCTCTGTGGTACACAGATGGATCCAAGCTAATGGAAGGAGCTGGACTGGGCATTTCCGGCCCTAACTTCAAGCTCTCCAAGGCATTGGGTGAACATCTTACAATATTTCAAGCCGAACTGCTTGCCATAGATGTGCACAAGAGTGTCTTAACCAAAGCCTCAAAAGAAAACATATCTTCATACTATCGGACAGCCAAGCTGCCTTAAAAGCCTTAAGGTCTTTCAAATGCACGTCAAAACTAGTCTGGGAGTGTAAACAGACCCTAAAAACACTAGCGACACATAACCAGGTAACGCTGATGTGGCTGCCTGGTCATCGAGGCATAGAAGGAAACGAAGAAGCAGATGGCCTCGCAAAGGCAGGGGCCTCAACACCATACCACGGACCAGAGCCCTACTGTGGCTTAATGAAAAGCCACATCATGAAAGAACTCAACAAATGGGAGAAAGACCAACTGTCATCATATTGGAGGCACACACCGGGACTCAGACAGTCAAAAAGGTTTATTACCCTTTCAGCAAAAAGAGCTGAACAGCTCCTAAACATGAGCAGACCAGACATCAGATTGGTGGTGGGACTGCTCACAGGACACTGCCCAGTAAAATACCATTTAAGGTTAATGGGCAGAGCGGAAGACGATCTCTGCAGATTCTGCTCAGACGCAATAGAAACCGCAGAGCACCTGCTCTGCGAATGCCCAGCCCAATTCTGCAAGAGGCTCAAATTCCTCGAAGTGGCAACACTGTCACCAGAAGAAGTGGGCCAACTGACACCCAGGAAAATAGCTTCCTTCGGCAGAAGTCTACGCTTCCTGGAGACAAATTAAGATGTAGAGTCACGCACAAAATATCTGCAAAGGTAGCAGTGCTGAGCGGCTGAAAAGCCGAAACGACTCCCCCGAAATCTACAAATCTACAATCTAGGGACTGAAGTGGTACTTTTAGTCACGAGACAAAAAATTTATAGCCCGACCGAAGGGGCCCAATTTCTTGAGGGATTAAAAAACACTTTAGTCCTGAGGTGTATACACTATTTCATGTACTTTGGAGGGATTGAAAGGGTACTTACTTTTAATCCCTGTTTCATTTAATCCCCGGGAAATAAAGTAAACATTTAATCCCTTGGGAAATAAAGTGAAATTTAATCCCGGGAATTAATGAGTTAATTCTGTGCACATCTGTAAGCAAATCTATAAATTTAAATTCCTGTAAGATCGTAAATACTTCCGATCTGGTGTTTAGCAATCGATGCGTTTTGCAGTGTCTATAGGCTCATGGAAATTTATAGATCTGCTTACAGATGTGCACAGAATTGACCCGTAAAAGACCCACTTTACTCCCTTAAAACGGGGATTAAAAGGGTACTTTTATTCCCTAAAGTGCATAAATTAATATTTCTTATTTCCAAAGTCCGAGAAATTTCAAAAAAAAAAACAATCAAAGATTGCTTCGATTACGAAAACGTATACGTCGCGTTATTGTTTCTTTATTGGTCAGGATTTTTGACATGAGATTTTGACATTGAAGTTCATTGACAAAATTAAAGAAAAATATTGCTAAGACATACATTTAAAAACCCATAGCAATCTTTGATTGGCTTTTTTTTTGAAGACCCGATAGTTTATTCAAAACGTTATCTACCTAGTTGTTATTTTTTAGTGATTTATGTATAAAAAATATAATTTGTGCCTGGCAATATGTTAATAATTTACGAAGCTAGCACTTTTGCAGTTTCGAGTTTCGGGATGCGACAAAACGTCGTTTCTTTTTTTAACAAAACTCAGAAGGCATGTCTGTCTGTTCTTTAGAAGAATCCTCATTGTTTTAAGCACTTACTTCATTTTAGGTAGAACATGCTTTGAAATCAAAAATTTTGGAAGTCGGTATAGAGCTCAACTCAAGTTATGCCAAAGTAATGCCAAAACTACCTCAAGCCAAGCCTGAATGAACTTTATGTATCATGGAATCTCTTCGATAGGCAGGTACTCTCAGGTCAGTTGAATTTAGTCGCGCTGCCTCCTACAGAAAAAGCCGCAGGACAACATATACTGAGAGTTTATCATCCAGGTAAATCGTGAAGCAATGAAAAGCATTTAAAAATTAATAACTTAATTAGGTTAAATTTTGAATAATAAAGTTCAAGAATGGCTGGGTCATCATCTGGATCGTGCAGCATGGGGCTGGGTAAAAAGCGACAATGATGACCTAATTCCAAACAAAATAAAACAAGAAATAACACCCCTCAATATGGGTAATCAACTTTTTTGTAACTGCAAATAGAGTGCATGTGGTCTTAATTATTCATGTAAAAATTTGGGCATAAGGTATTCCCCAAAGTGTGGCCATTGCTATGGAATTACTTGTACCAATGCTGTATTTAAAATAGAAGAAGAGGTAATTAATTACTTTTTATAAGTTTTTTATCCAATTACCTCATAGTAGGCTTTTTTGATTTTGAAACACAAAATATGTGAATCAAACACTTTGCAAATCAAAATTTATAATATTTTTTAGGTACCTTATCATTTTAAAATTGTGTATCTTTTCTATTTTTCAAGCTACAAATAGTTATTTTATACCAAAATATGCGCATTTTTAAGCCCCGTAAATAAAGTATCTACACAATTTTTCCAAAATGCATCAATAAAAAAGTTATTCAGTAAAAACTGAAAAATAAAAATGGCGTTTTTTTTTTTTTTTAAAGATTTATCATGCTGGGATTGGATGAGACTTTTAGTATGTTAAATAGGACCCTTTTTCCTACACATAAAAAAAAAATATAGCTTGTCTCTAATTTGTTCTACTCCCAACTGCATATTGCCTGTACTATTAACCTCATCAACTTTCAAGCCTTGCTTCTCTATTTAAAGTATCGGCAACAATGCCTGTCAACTGTCAAGTAAGTAAAAAAAGGGAACGAATCAATAATTTGATGTCCTCTTTGCAATTAATGGCTCCTCTGATGAGGACGTGCCACGTGCCTAAGATTTTATTACTCAAGAAATAGTTATAATTTAAAATTAACCATATTTGGCTCTGCCTTTTTGGGGCATCCAAGAAGCTTTGACCTCTGGTCATCTTCTACTTCTTGTACAAATGGGGTAGTATACAAGTGATTTTTAATTACTACGTAGTGATATACTCGACGTATCGTACTATTTAGTGTAATCAGTTGCTTTGTAAAAACCGCAGTAGCCTGGAATTTTATTTTTTAAATTTCCTCTTAGCCCCGCCCCTACGTGAAAATAAAAGTTCGTGACGTAGTTAGTTTTTCCAATCTGGCAACACATCACGGTTTTGAGAACACACAATTTGCACTGACATTGACCGTCAAGGGCGTCAAGAATGAAACATCAAATTTATTACATCAAACAACGTAAACAAGTCTGTGACAATGTCACATGTCACACGATTCACACGACACCACACGTCGTTGAACTGTTGAATTTAGCTGTCATTTTGAGCAGCGTTGCCAGATGGTCAGCGGCTTGAATACTATTGGTCGCCGCTGTGGCGCTTAATTCAAATTACAGTTTGTTTTTCTCTTACTAATTCTATAGACACTATGCTGGAAAATAATTTAGTATCCCACTATACCATCACCATTTAGCCTATAAAATAAGGTCGAGCAGATTTTTTACTGATTTTTATACATAGTATACTACCCCATTGTATAAAGTATTAGTATAGACAGTATAGTTTCATTTGTTCGTGTAAAAAGTGTAAATATAGTGACGTCTAAAGTATTCCTTCAACAGTTTTTCTCTTTAATCAAATCCAAGTACCAAGCACCAGAAGAAAAATACAGTCCACTTATACACTCCATTTTTTTCTTTATGTGTACTGGACACCTTTGTCGATAAATTTGGAACTGTCTGTATATATTTACTAACCCAAAATCCCAGTGTTTATAGGATATTATTGCATTTATTCAATTTTTTTTTTGTAAATAAGTAACAGGTGTTAATGTTCAATAGACAAACAGCAACTGTATTATTGTTATGTCTAAACTGTTCCAGACAGATTACATAAAGTGGATTAATCTAGAAGCAGTCGTAAACTGGAAATATATCAGGAATTACGCTTTCGAAAAACACTTGTCAAACATAAAAGAGTTTTACGGGCGCCTCGAAGTTACGATTTCGAAAATATCCATTCCGCGAAAACCGATAATATTTTTCATTACGTGCTAGTGGAAAACACTTTAGAACATTAAAATTTCATTTTTCATGAACAATTAAATATCGAATTTCAAGTCTCCCTTATTGTCTAGAGAAAAGAACAAATCTTATGCTATTTGTAACTATGTATTATACGAAATCAACTGCTATTTCAAACTCTTTTACAATATATCTTAAATTGAACACTCTTATAGGCAGAATAGCCGTTGTCAACATTTCAGCACAACGAGCAATAAATTATGTACATCAAATTCAAAAATAAAAACAATTTTTTTTTCAGCTTTAATGTGATACTTTAACTTCTACTTACAGCCACTGTAAAAAGCCATAATTAATGACATAGCGATCATGGTTTGTATGTATTTATCCGTATACTAGTTTGCTACTGTGTTAAACGGCGGCCTACGATACTTACTACAGTACTTCCATACGTCAGTATTTATTTTATGTGGAACTTGATGTATTTAAAAAATGTTTTAACGATTTACTCTAAAGGTGAGTTCTAACAGCCATTTAATTTAATTTAATATTTAATATAATTTAATTTGAAAAGTTCACCATACAATACCATATGACGGACTTCTTAAATTAAATTATGTACCTACATATATCAAATCCTAAATTGAATTATGGCTGTTATATCCCACCTTAAAAATCAACCTCATACCAAAGGTCGCATGGACTTAAATGGGGAAGTTTAGGTGCCATCTATGAGTAAAAATATCTACTATAGGTACTTGATTTTTCAATACATTGCACATACCTTGCTTCTAAAAATAATTTAACTGGTAGTGAATTGGGAGCAATATTAAATTTCAAAATTTCTGAATACGGCTAGAGGTAAATCTCCATCACAGTATTGAATTTATTCCTCTAACATACTCAAATATATTTGCATCATTATAAAGTAATGGGTCTAAGTTCACCATACAGGTAATTAAGTAGGTACCACTTACGGACTACCACCCTTCATAATAAACTTCCTGTATTTGGTAGGGATTTGGATCAGGTGACTCAATTACCTAATGGAAAGAAGATTCATCACTCCACATTATTTGCTCGAGAAATATTGGCTCTTTAACAATTATTCTCTTCAGAAATTTGTGTTTTTCGAGAACCCTTTTGAGCTAATCCGAAAAAAGTCGACAGCTCTTCAACAAGTTCAACAGTATCGTTCAGTGAATTTTGGGGTATTGCCCATAATATATAAACCAAAATATTAGATTACAACACTCATTTAAAACTGATCTTGTTCTTTAATTTCACTATTTCTAGCCTCAGTTCCAAAACACTCCTTCTTCATCAATCGATAAAATATTTGTCTAGATTGAACTCTGGTCTATAAGTTCTCAGAGATCATTTGCTCTAGAAAAGTGGGACATTTTCTGATGAAAGCACGGTTCTTGCGGATTCGAATTTGAGATTGTTCTGAATAGCGGAAAAAAATTTCGAGCTGAGAAGTTTTCATAAAAAAGAGACAGTTTATTTTACTGATAAATCCAAATATTGAGTAAATGTAGTACCACATAGTAGCATAGTAGGTCCCTCGCACTAAACAACAGTTTATGTTGACCGCCATGCAGTCTACTGTTTTCCATGGCAATGGTCTTATTTAGACAGACATATTTTGTTTTTGTCTTCAGTTTATCTGTTCCAATAACATGAGAACTATCGGCGTAATGCGGGTCTACACCATTTTGCGATTTTTATAATCGCGTGTACACGCATTCGTACGATTTGTCCGCTATCTCGTTGGCGAAAATCATAAATTGACACGCACTCTTCGTTTTTTCAGTCGTTTTTCGTTCAAAACATAATTAATGCGGGTCCCAGACTCATAATTAATTGCACGAGTAATTATGCATTAATTAAAAGTGCGAGTGACCGTCAATGACTTCACGTTTATTAGGGTCGTGCTGAATGATGTTGGACGATGTTGATTTTTGGCATTTAATCGGCTTTCTCATGGCATTAGATCCGCCTCTGATTTTACATGCTTAATTGCAATCATTTTATTTAGTTATTATAATAAAAGGTAGTAAGCGAAACATAATAATGTGTGCCAGACCGAAACAATAAACGTAAATTTAACATTGATAAAATTGTTATGATAATTATTATGACTAAAGATTTTTTGGGACAGCAATATTTAGAAACAAGTTTTGGATGGAGATTAATCTTCTAGTCAAGGTGAATGTGGCCTAATAAAAAAACAGGGGGTTAACTAGACAGAATGGAAATTTGAAAAAAATAAAGTTGAATAATTTCTAATGAGATATCTTTCTCTATGTTTTTTCATGGCGAATCGTGATACCTAATCTTATTAGTTACGAAGAAGGCTCAATAGTTGTCGCAGCTGTCTTCTATTCCTTTTTAGTGAATTGTGGACATCAAGCAAGATATTTTGCATTCCTCTGGTACTTTGCTTACCTTTGGGAATTTCTGGACCAGAATTCCACTATATTTTTTTCTTTACCGTTCTTTATAATTATACACACTTTTGCTGTGCTCGTTCTTTGTTAGTAGTTTTTTAAAGTGTTGATCGCATTCACGATCTGTTATTTGAGATAATATCACTAAAAGTTTCTTTTTTGAATGTTTTTATAAACTTCCAACTCTCCGTGTGCTTCTTTGACCTTCTATATGAGTTTATTTTCCAGCATCTTCTAGTCCATGTGTAATCTTTCTTTGTCTTTCCCATTCTTCTTATTATTGTTTTAGCCTTTTTGTAATCTTGTTCACTCTGATCTGATAAGTATGCGTGGTCAACTCTTATTCTCTATTTTCCTCTAAATTTCTTCATCTCATTAGTATGGTTTTCTTCTTTCAGCATTTTCTTCTATTAGTCCTTGTGTTTTATTTGCGGTGGATGCTTGTTTCAATAGTTTCGTATTCTTTATCTGGATGTTCAGATGACGATGTTCTTTTTTACGTTCAGTCTTCTTTGGTACGCTGTCGTTCTCTATGCTATTCAGCATGTATCTATACTGGTCAATCTCTTCTCCCTTGCTGTCTTCTTAATGTTGCTGATACAGGCATTGTCTCTAGTAAATAGAAAACAGTGGTCATTTCAACGTGTTGTTCGAGGTTTGGCTCTAACATTTTCTATTTTCAACGTCGCTTTTCGTTCCGTAATTATGTAATCGATGATGATTGATTTTTATATCTGGCAAGGCTTGGTTCAGGACGTGTTGGAGTCTGTTGTTATCTTTGACAACGTCTTTTCCATATGGGTCGACACTCGACAGTAAACTATTCAGCTTTCGACCTGTCCTATTCTATTGTTCATGTCTCCCTAAAAGCACTGACTGACGAATATTTCTCTACTGATTTCCACGTATGGCTAGCTTGGCTGGATCACTTAAGCAGCGTTTTCCTAGCAACGCACATTTTACGCGGCGTAGAACGTAATTCGGTCGGCGTAAAACGCTGAGGACATGTCTAATGAAAATCAAATGGAAGCGTTTTCCTACACTGTGTAAGAACGACTTGCCCTAGCCTTAGGGATATTAATAGCAAAACAGACATCAAAGTATTCCCTTCTGCGAACAAGAGTAGTTAGGTCTAAGTAAGTCATAGTCTGGTCAACGCTGAGAATCACACCACTCACAGACAGTTTGTACCTAGCAAACTTGATAAATTTGTGTTGAACACTCTCAAGCCTATTGATGTGGATAGTAAAATGACCAAACTATGCAAGAAAATTCAAGAATGGATCTGCCAATGATGTGTAAAGAATTTTGATGGGGCGTATACTTGTAAAGTCCCTAGTAGCTCTTCTAATAAAACCCAACATTCTACTAGCCCTGCCAATTACCACTTCAAAATGCTTGGTAAACATTAACCTAGTATCCAGATAGATACCAAGATATTTGATGACAGAAACTTTAGACAAGCGAACATCACCTAAGCATTACTGAAAGGGAACCTTACATGTGAGTCTACTGAATCTTATACAACAACATACTTATCAATGTTGAGGAACATGTCATTAAGCTAACACCAATCATAAACAATGTTAAGATCGTTTTGCAGAATAAGTATGTCTTCAGCTGACGTCACCTAACGATACAGCTTCAAGTCATCAGCGAAGAGTAAAGAATTCGAGGAGAGCAACGATCATAAATCATTGATAAATAAGGTGAATAGAAGGGGGCCCAAGTGAGAACCTTGGGGTACCCCAAAGGATGCATGGAAAAGAGAAGAAAGATAGCCATCGATGTTGACTTCTTGCATTCTATTAGTAAGGTAAGATTTCATTTATGAAAGTAAGGCTCCAGAAACGTCATAGCTTGAGAGCTTTGAAAGAAGGATGTTATGGTTTACCTTATCAAAGGCTTTACTGAAGTCAGTATATATTGCATAAGTTTCTGCATTGTTATCAAATGATGAATTTATGAAATTTGTAAAGAGAAACAGGTTCGTATCAACAGATCTACCGGCTGTAAACCCATGCTGTTGATTGATCACAATCTGATGAAATATTTTTTAAAGAATATTTTCAACGCACTACTCAAATAATTTAGGAATTGCAGACACAATGCTGATAGGTCTGTAGTTTGTTACATCATTCTTGCTGGCTGACTTGTGAATAGAACAAATATAAGAGAGCTTCCACATTTTTGGAAAAATTCCAGAGTTTAAGGATTTGTTAAAAATAATAAATAGAGGAAGATACAAAGCGTTAGAACAAGATTTTAGTACTTTGTTAGGAATACCATCAGGTCCTGCAGATTTGTTGATGTCCACTTGCTTTAAAGCCCTCTCAATATCGGTTGGGTCTTTGACAATGCTTGAAACATTCTCAAATCGATCAGTAAAAGTTCTGGCTTTGGAATTTCTGTGAGGGTTAAAAGAGGAAAAATAAACACCAAAAAGATTAGCTAGGTCAACACCGTTGGACGCTATTTTTGTCGCCAGAAACATTTCCTTGGGAATAGTACCCTGATTGGATTGGGAATGAACAAAGTTCCAGAAGACTTTCACATTAGTGCCTATGGCCCCTTCAGTATCACTTATGTATAATTTCTAGCACTCCTTGGTGAGGTTTTTACAATCCCTCCGAAGTGTATTAAATGCAAAATATTTCACTTCACTATTCGACCGCTTGTATTGTTTGTGAGCAATTTTCTTATGAAAAATTAGGTTTTTTAGTTCGTAAGAAAAGTAGATAGGAAATTTTTTGCTGTAACAATGTCTCTTTGAGGGAACAAACATATTAAAGCAGTCGAACAGCACCGAGTAAAAGTTATTAACAGTTTCATTTAGATCCTTAGTCATAATGGATCGCCAATCAAAGGAAAGAAAATATTCATTAATCACATCGCAATTGGCATTTTTGAAGTCATAGGAAAAATAATTAAGAGGCTTCAGAAATTTAGCTTTATCAACAGGTATGGAAAACTTCAGAGCCATAGTGATACTGTCCTAGCTTTTCAGATCCTTCCTCTTTTTTTTTTTGTTAATTCCAACGTTCCATGTAGCAAACATTTTAGTCCTTCTCCTTGGCTTTAACCATCTCTGGGTTTTACGATTCTGTTTCCAAAGCCTTTCGTTGGGTTTTTCACCCACAATACAGTTGGTCTGATGCCTCACCTGAAGTACCAGGGAATTTTCGCTCCAAGTTGCCTTTCCCTGGCCTTTGACGAATCCCACCACCAATACTACAAGGCAGCAGTTTTTCTATTCTCATAATTTATGAAATTCGACCCAATCTTTTTTTTGCACAACCTTAGCATGATAATAATCACACATTAGGATTTAAATATAGGAATTTAAATATGGGAATAGCACTCATCCAAATAAGAGCAAGTCCGGTCGACATGAACATCATACAAATATACGCCCCTACGCTGGATAAAGAAGATGAAGAAGTGGAAAATATGTACACAACTGTCAATAATATACTGAAAGAACTGAAGAAGCATGATATCACAATTTTAATGGGCGATTTTAACTGAAAAGTGGGAGAAGGTCATACATCAGACGTTATAGGATCACATGGACTAGGTGAAAGAAACAAAAGAGGGGACACACTTGAAGTTTTTGCAGTAATAAATGAACTCGTAGTAATGAACACTTGGTTCAAACTGCCGCCAAGAAGATTATATACGTGGAAAGCACCTATGGATGAACCGGGAAGAATAGTCAGAAACCAAATCGACTTTATGTTAGTCAATAAGAGGTTTAGAAATAGCTGCCTATCCCTCAAAACATATCCAGGAGCTGGCATTGGATCAGATCACTGTCCCTTGGTTGGTGTATTTAGGGTGAAAATGAAGAAGGTCAACACTAAGATGACTCCAAACTATGACTGAAAACCCCAGCAATAGAGGAAGCAGCAGCAATAATGCTCAACGACAACATTCAGCCAAAAGAAACCAACAACGTCGATATGGAACTAAACAAATTAAAGCAAGCAGTAGAAACAGTAAGAAAGGAATTATTGAAACCGGACAAAATAAAGAGAAAATCTTGGATGACGACAGAAATATTAAACTTGATGGAAGAAAGAAGACAAAATAAAGGAAATCCAACGGAATATAAACGTATACAATGCATTATAAAACAGGAAATAAGGAAAGCGAAAGAAAAAGAACTACAAGAAAAATGTCGCGAGATCGAACACCATCAAAACATGTACGATGACTTCAATGTTCACAGGAAAGTCCGAGAAGTAACAAGGAAATGCCACAAAAACAACTGTAAACCTTTGGTTAACGAAGCATCAGGAGAAATCATCATTGACGCGGAGAAAAAGAAGGAAGCCTGGAAAACATATCTAGAGAATCTATTCCATGATGTACGCAAAGAACAAAAACCAACTGCAGGAGAGGGACCGGAAATTCTTGTGGCCGAGGTGAGAGCCGCCATTTCAGAAATGAAGCCACGGAAAGCAGCTGGTCTAGATCAAATACAGACTGAATTCCTAAAGTTACTGAACGAGGATAAAATCAAATGGCTGACCAGAATATTCAACAACATCTACTTAACAGGAGAAATTCCAGCGGATTGGTTAAGGTCAGAATTTATCACACTGCCGAAAAAAGCAAGTGCCAAAACCTGCGGTGATTTTAGAACAATAAGTTTGATGAGTCATCTCTTAAAGCTGTTTCTCAAGATAATACACAAAATAATATATAGACTTTGTGAAGAACAGATTTCACCGAACCAGTTTGGGTTTGTGAACGCCGTCGTTACAAGACAGGCTCTACTTGGTGTTCAGGTTTTGTTTCAGAGATGTAGGGATGTCAGTTGTGATGTATATGCTTGCTTAATCGATTATCAAAAAACATTTGACCGAGTCCAACACGATAAAATGGTCGACATACTGAAGCAAATAGGGATGAATCAGAAAGATTTAAACATAATTATAAACTTATATTGGAACCAGACGGCAGTTTTGAGAATGGATGGCGGTCACCCAGAACAAGTAAATATACTACGAGGAGTGAGGCAAGGCTGTGTTTTCTCGCCCATCTTATTTAACGTGTACTCAGAATACATCTTTCGAGAAGCACTAGACAACATTGAGGAAGGAATCACTATAAACGGTTTTGTTTGTTTCCAGATAGTCTTCAAGGATTACAAAGTTTGATGGATAGGGTGACCAGAATTAGCTCACAGTACGGGTTAGAAATGAGCATAAACAAAACCAAAGTCCTCAAAGTAAGTAAAAGAAACATCGCGGAAGACAGTTTATACATCAATCACAGTAGAATACAAAGAGTAAGGCAGTACACATACTTGGGGACAATCATTAACGAGAGATGGGACAACTCTCAAGAAATACGATGTCGCATCGAAAAGGCCCGTTCTGTGTTTATTAAAATGAGCTCGCTTTTCAAAAGCCATGATCTATCCTTGGACATGAAGCTGAGACTCTTGCGTTGTTACGTTTTTTCGGTCCTTCTGTATGGCGTAGAAACTTGGACACTCACTAAAGAGACTACCAGGAGAATTGAAGCGTTCGAACTCTGGCTGTACAGGAGAATACTGAAAATATCTTGGACACAAAAAATTACCAACATAGAAGTAATGCGTCGGATGAAAAAAGAACTAGAACTGTTAGATACCATAAAATGTCGGAAACTTCAGAATGTTGGCCACATAATGAGGAACCCAAATAGATACGGGCTGCTACAGGAAATCCTACAAGGCAAAATTAATAGCAGGAGAGCACCTGGCCTAAGGAGAATATCTTAGCTAGCAAATCTTAGAACGTGGTTTGACAAATCAACAGTAGAACTTTTCCGACTCGCCATCAACAAAGTAAGAATAGCCATGTTGATAGCCAACATCCAGAACGGATAGGCACTTGAAGAAGAAGAAGGATTTAAAAGAAAATAACAGGATAGCATTTAAACTCGTATGCCCTATGTCATAACCTGTAGCCCCAGCGACTGGGATATTCAATGAGTCTTGCCTTGAAGAAATACTCTATCCGGCTAATTATCAACCGGAGAATTCCAGAATCGAATTTTAGAGAAAATTAGAGGTAAATTTTGAATTGGACGTTAAAAAAGTCAAGAGTTTGGATTGGTCGCAAAAATTATTAGTTAAAGTGACATATAGTTTTGTGGAAAGTTAAGTTAAATTTTAGTTTCATATAAGTGTTGTAGTAGTGCATTTTGTGTAATTTATTGTCTTCAATGAAATTTATTTATGTAGAAAAGTAGTCTCACTTATCCACGAACCCGCTCACGTAACCGTCGTAACCATTAGGTAATCAATACTTCAGAACCAAATTATCTGTAAGGTGTCATTCTGTTTTCTGTTGGCAGTACCTTGTTATTTTTTCTGCGTATATCAAAATTCCTAAGAAAATCCTTAGCGTAAAAACTTTTATCTTAAAACGGTCCATAATTTGAATTTCATTGTCGTCAACACTCGACACAGAAGTGATCCATTATGTTCCTAGGACCATAAAAATCTTTATATATGTCGTTTTAGAATGTCTTTCTTCGTTGTTGGACATCTAATTTCCATCCTCTTCTATCGTCGCCATCCTCTGATGAGAGATTTCTTTCACTCATGGACTTTTGTATGGTCTTCTTCCATTCCAGTTTTCGTCTTCCCCTTTTGTTCTACCTGTTGGTTGCCAATGCAGCATTTTTCTGGGCCACCTGCCATTTGGCATTCGTTCTACGTGTCCGCACCAGGTAAGTTGTTTCCTTTCAATGTCCTGAACTATCATGCCTTCTATTCCCATTTGTTGTTTTATATTGTCTTTCCTTATTCTATCTCTGCGTGAGATTCGCATGGTTCTTCTCATAGTATCCAATTCAACTGCTTCCACTTTTTTCTTTTGTCTGTCTGTAATTCTGCAAGTTTCGGCTCTATATAGAATAGGCTGCTCCTTATCATTGTCTCATATATTGAATTTTCTCTTCTTTGTTATTTCCTTGCTCCATAATACTCTATTTAGGCATCCTATTACTTTTGTAGCTTTAACTATTCCCTTGAAATCAATTTTCATTCGAGCGAAATTAGATTTCACTGGTGTGAATTTAGTTTTCAATAATTTGAAATCAAATTTCACTAGTGTGAAATAATGTTGGAAATGGTATAGACATGACCAAACTTGCACAAAATAAAACCATATACAACTTGAACAGCGATAATGAAAATATAGATAAAATGTACGATACATTAGCGGAAACCATGGTTAGGGTAGGAAAAGAAATCGCACAAAAAGTTAAAAAAAAGGAATATTGCATATCAGAAGAGACAAAGAAACTCATGGAAAGAAGGCGGAAACTGAACGAAGAAGGGAAAAGGAAATCGATAGAATACACAGAAATCAATAAGACCATCAGAAAAATGATAAAGGAAAACAAGAGGAAGAACCAAGAAATAGAACCAAAGAATAGAAAGATTCATAGAGAATAACAGGAATATGAAATGCTTAAGACCGACACTAGGCAGACATGAAATAAATAAAATAAAAGACAAGAATGGCGTATAAACTAATATTATAAATATCACACAATTTTTTTATATAGAACTATATCAAAGAAAAAGGAACCACCGGAAGAAATCGTAGAACAACTACAAACTAAAATAAAGAATGTAAACTCAGAACTACAACCCGAAATAAGCAAATCAGAAATAAAAAGGGCTTTGAAAGAAATGAAAAACAGCAAAGCACCTGGAAAAGACGGAGTCACGGCAGAAATACTGAAATACGGTGGAAAAACGGTTATCAATACTCTCCATACCTTCCTAAATAAAAAACTGAAAGAAAAGAAAATCCCAAACAACTGGAATGAATCCATAACTGTCATCCTTCATGAGAAAGGTGATAGAACAGACTTGAAAAACTATCGACCTATAACACTTTTTAATGTAATTTATAACCTCTTCACAAAAATTCTCACCACCAGGCGAACAATAAAATTCGATGGTTACCAATCGAAAGAGCAGGCCGGCTTCAGAAAGGGTTTCAGCACAAGTGACCACCTATCAACAATGAAAATCCTAATAGAACGAGCCAACGAATATCACATCCCACTAAATATTGCATTTATCGACTTTAAAAAGGCTTTTGATAGTGTTGAACACTGAGCAGTAAACAGCCCATTAATTAATAGCAGAGTAGACTACACATACACACACCTAATAACCAACATATATAGCGAAGCAACAACAACTGTTAAAATTCACGAGGGAACAAAACCAATACCCATAGGAAGAGGTGTCAGACAGGGCCACACAATATCACCTAAACTTTTTAACCAGGCCCTGGAAGATGTTTTTGAAAAATTAGACTGGGAAGAAAAAGGTATAAAAATATGCGGACAACACTTGAGCAACTTAAGATGCGCGGATATATCGCCGTAATAACTGATAAGAGAGAAGAACTGACGGAAGTGCTGGAAGAACTTGACACAGCAGCTAAAAACATAGGCCTAAATATGAACTACTCTAAAACTAAAACAATAACGAACACAGACGATGACATCACAATCAGAATAGGACAAGAAAAAATAGAACAAGTCGACGAATATATAAATATCTAGGACAGATTATTAAACTCAAAAAAGAAAACCAAACAGCAGAAATCAAGAGACGAGTTAGATTGGCTTGTGCAGCATTTGGCAAATTAAGCTACATCTTGAAAAATAGAAAATATCCACAATACCTCAAAACCAAAAGTGTATAATCATCATGGATACTTTCAAAGTCAAACATGGATAAAATAACAAAAGCATAAAGATCAATGGAGAGACAAATGATACATATGAAATTGATAGATAAAAAGAGGAACGAATGGACAAGAAATAAAACGAGAGTAAGAGAGTTAGAAAGGAGGTAGCAAAATTAAAATGGAAAGTTGCAGATCACAATATCAGACAAAAAGACGACCGATGGAATAAATGTATTTTAAGCTGGAGATCTTGGGAAAATAAAACAAGTAGAGGAAGACCCCAGATGAGATATGCTGATGACCTGTAGAAGCACGCTGGAACCAGGTGGATGAAAATGGCAACAGACAGAGAGGAATGGGGAAGACTGGGGGAGGCCTACGTCCAAAGATGGACTGAAGAAGGCTGAATAGATAGATAGATAGATATAGGTGCGATTGATGTTGAATTGTTCTTATACCTTCCATAGTCTGGATACTGGGACTGTATCGTATGCTTTTTGTAGGTCCACGAAGGTGAGGTGGGTTTCCAAATGTCTAGCAGATCTCTTTTCTATGACTTGTTTTAGGCAAAATACGTTGTCCGTACCTGATCTTCTTGCTCTAAAGCCACTCTGCTCTAGTTCTCCTTGGTCTTTAAAATCTTCTTCAATGAGATCACGAAGGATTCTACTGTATAGTCTGCTTAGTGTGCTTCTGACTGATATGCCCCGTTAGTTATTACAATCCAGCTTATTTCATTTTTTGTGAATAGATGATATAAAAGCCGTTTTCCAGTCTTGTGGAACAAAATGTCCATTTAGACATTTATTGATAATACATGTGAGACCTGTAAAGAGCTTCTCAGTTCCCCATTTCAGCATTTCGGAGTATATCCCTTCTGGGCCGCTAACTTTACCTGACCTAAGATTCTTAACAGTCTTTTTTAGTTTCTTCAGATATCTCAACTACTTCTCCATATACTTCAATATGTCTTTGAGAATCTAATTGTATATTCCGATCTACTTTCTTGTAATAGACCCTTGTAGTGTTCCATCCATTTTTTGACATTTTGATATAAATCTCCATACCTCTGAGAATTTCCTTCGGTATGTAGTTTTAATTTCTTCACATTTCTCATCCCATGACTCGTTCTTAGCTATAGTGATGCACGTTCTAAGTTGTTTTTATAAACTTCAAGATCTTGTTCATTCTTTGTTGTTAGCCATTTCAGATATTTTTGCTTCTTCTCTTGGACTAATAGCTCTATCTCCTTGCTCCACGTTCGTAAAAATCTTGTTCGATTTTTTCTCGCTAGAGGCAGCATCGTCAAACTGCGCTATTATGTTTTTGTAATTAATTTGGCGTGTTCTTCTCGCTAGATGGCAGCGTCAACGACCAAGTTCTCAATAGCATAATTTATTCATAATTTGCACTAATTTGTGCGTTTTAAATTTTTTGCTCATTATTCTAAACTAAATTATTGCAAAAACAAAAGTAGGACTAAATTTGGAACTATTTTTTTGAACTAAAAACGGGTGTTCGGGTTAAATCTGTTTCGAATGTTTGACAGTTCAAGTGTTCAAGAACTGTCCAATTTTGATCCAATCGGTTCATACTTTGTGGTCGGGAGTAGTTGGAACGATTTTCGAACTATTAATTTTTGTTCTACCCATTTTGACGTTGAGGTTAGATTTATTCACAAATCACAAATTTCCGTTTTTTTGTGTCTGTCTTTTAAGTACCTAGTTCTGCTATTATTATTTATGAAGACAGGGCCGTGGACATCTATTAGCAGAGAGTTATAGGAGTGACATTTCATCATTTGGGCATTTAGTAAATAAACAATTAGAAATGAAACAAAGTCCTAAATTATAGTTCTGAAAGGTAATACAGCAATCGCTTGAAGATAAAATGTTGTATTAAACTCGACCCAGAAGGTCTTTTTGTGCTTCGCTTGATCAAACGTAGAGCTCAGCACAAAAAGACCCACTTTTTGGTCTAATGACATAAATAACTATTACGCCACAGCATGCGTCTGTATAACACAACAGACGCGTCTTCACAAGATTCAGCCATTCAAACAGGCATAATTTAAAAAAAATAGTGAACAATTTGCGCCGTTGTAAAAACTCCTGATATGTAAATTCACCCTTTCGAGCTCTCATTAAAATTGCTGATTTCTCTGCTTACATGGAGTGATAAGTATAGAATATTTCTGATGAAATCTCCAAATAATTTTAATCTATTTCTTCTACAGTCAAATGATAGTATTCACTTAAACATAAACCATAAACCTTCTCAAGTAATTTATCATGGGAACGAAATTCCATGCGAATGAAAACAAATTACAAACAGCCATAGAACAAAATCCTCAAGTTACAAATCAATAAACTATGCGAATTCAATTGTCCAAAAGGGATTTAAAAAAAAAGCATCAGTATATATAGGAATTCCAATATGTTATGGTCGTTTTACAAACATTGTGTTTGTACGTACGCACGCAGCGACCAGTGGCCATGTCCGCAGAGCTTACCCGGTTTTCCATTTACAGTGATTCTTCCCATATATGATATACTTGATCTTTATTCTTTTATAGAACCAACTTAAAAGCCAAATGTGCGGCTGGAAAGTAGTTTTCGATCGAGAGGTACCTTGTAAGGTTGTTTTGTTTCTAGATTATGGTCTCTTCGCGGACTGTCCTTGCGGATTCGATTTTTTTTTTCGAGAACCTAAAATCATGCAAAATACACTTTCTCCATTTTAAATTCGCATCAATTAAAATGTACAGAAAAATATAACGATTTAAAATAATGATTGACCACGTCATGTCTCAAGAGGGAAAATGCGATTTTAACATTTTCCACCTACGAGAGCACTTTTTATGTCTCACAGAGAGATAATAAAGCCATTCAGACTAAATAAACATTTCAGAGTGAGAGGTCCAGTCTCGTCGTTGTACCTTCCAGATAAAACAACAAAACGATAACTGTGCATTTTCGGAAGCGATTAAAATGATTATCTGGTGAAAAATTAGCATAATTAATTGCGCTGTTTTGTTTTCATTCATCAAACAGTGGCTTACAGTACCGGGGAGTTGAAAGGTTATACTCATTTCCAATCAAAAAGATAGTAACCTCAGATCAATTAGATTTCGAAAATGCAAAAGGCTTGATAGCTATTATTTGAAATAAATTCCAGCATAATAAAACATATTTTATGTTACCATCAAAGAATAGAAAAATGAGTATTATAAAGGACGTTAATTAACCATATTATACATACATATATGCAGCATTAATTTACGTCATACTCCATACAACCAAAAAGACCATACATGCAATTGCCATCTTATAAACTCTGGGGTCTACATTATGTATAAGGATTGCACGGATAATTGTTTTATTAATAAGATGGTAGTCAGCGCCAGCGTGGGAATTATTTATAAAGTTGTGAAAAATATACCTATTGCTCTCAACTTAATCAGGTAACCTTTTGAGTGTGTGTGTATGTGCAATAATTACGCATTGTTTTCAGTTGATTGTACTTATCGTCTTTAAATAGATATAGTAACCTTGGTCAATTGTTAAAAGCTGAGAACTTGGCTCTAGGCTCAACTCTCAACTAGTTTAGTGCTTTATTAAATTTTTCTGTTTTTATTTAGTGTCCACATTCTATATTCTGGTTCATTTAGGAATTCTCTCGTTACTTAATAAAAAAACTATAAGGTGCCTAAATATTTTGTTAGGAAATCGTTTTATCACAGTATCTTTTTTTATTCACTTCTGTTGTTTCAATATTTTAAATTTCTCGAGTCCAGGGGTAATTTGGACAATAATTAATGAAGATCATTGACATTTTTTTTTTCAGTTTTCCTCACCGACCTTGACTTTTATTGACCAATGATCCAATTTAATTAATTGAGATTAATTTTAACTGCAACTGATCAATTATCTTAACTGACGAAAACCATTCAATTAAAAGTACATTTACCTTTTTTTAACATTTGTGTTTTCAAAATGCTTGAAAGTCATATTTCAAATTTAATTGGCTCCCTATTGTCTCTTGACATTACCTTAAACTTGATAGTTTTAGTTAAAATAGTAATAATTCACATAAGTAGTAGGTAATTATCTAAAGCTAATTGCAGAGTACGATAGAGCGGCGCCCACATAGGAATATTTTCTAGCGTTTTTCCTTTCGGCTACATTGTTGTGGGATTTCGTTCCAGACGCAAGTCTGGATGCAGATTCACTTCGTTAGGTTCGGTTTTGCACCCATCCATGACTTTGGGAAACGTAACATAATCAATCAATGATAAATAAACGGTTTCTGGGTTATTTCCTGGAGAAAAATAAATCTGCTATACACAGTGTGTCCAAGATAAGGATGGAATAGCATTAGGATCTGGAGAACGGTTGGAGTTACAATGTTGGCTAGATTAGGAAGAGGTTGCGCAATTTAACGGTCAATAAAATGGTAGGTACTTTGACATTTGAAAAATTCCCAACACTTTCGGAGAAATCCGGAAACAAACTGTCAAAAACGAGATTTTTCAAAATCGATTTTAATTTTTTTCTGAGCTTATTTGAGGAGATATTCTAAAATAAATGTCACTTCATTGTAACAACTTTTTCTACTCTACAAGATGACATTTTCAAATTTAAAATCTGACGTTTCGGCTTTGGGCCACCATCATCAATTTCATTTTTTTAAATACGACCCTTGATTTTCTATTCCAGATTTTAGAAGCTTCTGATGTCTCAAAGCCTATGACGTATCACCACTGGCGTAGCCAGGATTTTGTCTTGGGGGGGGGGCAAATTTGCAGGAACGCCGCCGGGGGCCGGCAAAGCGCCGCAGGCGCGAAATTTTTGGGTGCCACGTCCCTTTTTTAATGTTCTTTACGGTATTTTTGGGTCTGTTTATTTTAATTTTGAAAAATTATTTATAAAATTTGAAGGTTTTGGGGAGGGGGGCAAATGCCCCCTTGCCCCCCCCCTGGCTACGCCAGTGCGTATCACATTTATTCGAAATATATATACAGGGTGTTTAAAAAAGACACGGCAATATTTGAGGGGGTGATTCCTCAGGTCATTTTATGGAAAAAAGTTCCCATAAACATAGGTCCGGAAATGCATTTTTTGCAAGATACAGGGTGGTAAAGATTAGACCTAAGAGCTCAAATCATTGGTGGGTGTAACTCAATTAGAAATGACCCTGGTATTTTTGAGAGAGTTCGCCAGTCAATGGGGAGAAGATTGGATTCCTGCATCCACGCCGGGGGTGGTCACTTTGAACAGTTTTTGTAATGTTTTTGTATCATAATGGACAAGCAAGAAAATAGTTTTCATTTTTTATTTTGTAAACGAAGCAAGATACGAGAAAAATTTAAGAGACAAAAAAGTTGCAGTTTTAGTTGATTTATCTGAAAGAAAAATCGAAATTAAATTAAAGTCAGCGGCGTACATTTTTTCGTCAATAAATTTTATTAAATTGCCCCCCCTAACGCCACTGGAGTTAAAAAAAATTATCTAGTTAGGGCAAAACTAGCCCCTAATTACTAAAAACAACGCTGCCAATTTTCAAAAAAATCGGTGAGAAGATATTTGAATTATTTAAAAAAAAACGTTATTTTAAAAAAAACTTTAACACCCTGTATCTTGGAAAAAATGCATTTCCGGACCTATGTTTATGGGAACTTTTTTCCATAAAATGACCTGAGGAATCACCCCCTCAAATATTGCCGCGTCTTTTTTAAACATCCTGTATATTTTTTTTTCACTTTTTAGTGAAGAAGGAGATGTCGATAGCAAGAAAAAATTAAAAGACGCTCTTTTTCTAGGTGCATTGATCAGATCAGATCAATACACATTTAAAAAAGCACCACATCAAGTGCAAGACAGAACAAGATTGTCCGAAAAGATACCAGGACGCCACCACCTACTTACGAAGGGAGATGAACAGAGGAAGAGGAGGATATTGACACAGATCACCTAATACAGATGCGTAAGTACGTACCAGGTGTCCCACTAAGGTCGGCCAGGTACGATATTATGGAAACCATAGACCTTACGGCTTCGGGATTTTTGTTTTCTTCACTAAATCGGCCAATTATTTTCAAGTTTCTAGGATGACCGCTAGGGGGCGCAATTAGGATGATATAGCTAAAAATTCAACTTTTCTTAAGAAATCGCTATATTAAGATACTGTTTTAACAACAGAAATCAAAAGTTCATCAATTTTTGCGCCAGTTTGGTTATTAGGCTTTTTTTCGTATCATCAGTAATAAGGGTGGGGGAAGCTGGTGAAAATTTTTTTTTTAGAAATTGCTGTATCTTCCATACCCCTTATTCAAACTCATTCAATTTGGGTTTATTTGGAAGATAATTTCATTGTTATTAAGAACACCACTTCGTTCGAGGTCGATAGTTCCCACCACGTCTTCTAGAGGGCGCTGTTTATTCAAGATCCAGTTTTTTCTAATTTTCATGAAAAATCCAAATGGCATAATATTATTTTTGTATTGATGTGCTTAAAGAGCAAAAAAATATCTATATTTTGGCGCAAACCACAATTCAATATCTGCATTCGTTTTCAAGTTACGTAAGGTCTATGGTCTCTATAATATCGTACCTGGCCGACCTTAGTGGGACACCCTGTATACTTGCCGTCGACGATATTCTGTGACGAAGCCGGGGGGCCAGCACCCCGACGCATACACTCAAAAAAATTACCATTGTTAGGTCAACAATCATATTTAGTTACACATATTATTGTCGCAATACCAAAATATATGGTAATGAAGACTAAAAAAAAATATATTAAATAGTTAGAATAACAATTAAGTTATTGTTGCCATTATTATGTTTGAATCACAAATATGTCATTGCTGAGGTAACTAAGTATAGATTGTTAACTAAACATATTGTCAATACAAACATAAAGAACTGCTGAAAACATAATGTGATGGCAATGATAGGTTATATTTGGTTCAATTATATACAGTGTGTTCACTTAAGTTCGCAGCATGTGGGAAACTTTTTTATTATCAATTTTACGAAAAAAAGTTATTCTCTATGAAAGTTTCTGCTTCTTAAAAAAATACTATTAAACTATTGAAAAGAAAACATCAATAATAATATAAACAATAATATTTTTTATTGTTCTATACCATACATAAAACAACTTAATCCTCAAATTAAAAAAAATATTTAGTAATGAAAATGTTAAGATTGCTAATAACCAGAAATGAAAAACTAGAAATTAAACATAGATAGCACAAAATTTACCTATAACAAAAGACTTTGTTTTAACAACAAAAAATTTATCAAAAAAACTTTACAATTCTAACTTTATAATGCTTATACAAATTTTATACCTATCTATGCAGTTTTTATTTTAAATAATTCATTTACAAGTAAGTCACAATTTTGTAATTTTATAATTTTAACTTATATAATTTTAGCCCTGAAGAAGATACAAAAAAGTATCGAAAGCTTGGTTAGTAATAAAGAATTATTTTAGAAAAATAAACTTGTTTGGCTGCTTTACCCGCTATCTAAAAAAGAAAACGTAAAAAGTCCAGCCGTTATCCCCAATCCTATTATAAAACTATTGAAACTTGAAATAGCATGTACAGGGTGGTCAAAAAATAGAAAAATATACAGGGTGTTTCCGAAGTACAATTCGTAACTTCAGGATGTGATTCCTTACAATATTTTAAGGAAAAAATTTCCCATAAACATGTGTCCGGAAATGCGTAGTTTCTGAGATACACGGTGTCAAAGTTTTAGAAAAAATCGTTTTTTTAGCTAAAAAATCCCTTTTCCAATTTTTTTTTTCAAATTTGGCAGGTTTGTTTGTGATAACGAAAGGTATCCTTTGACTGTAATATGACTTGCTTAATCTGAAAAAAATATCAAGGGTTTAAAAAAATAGTGTCGTGCAATTTTTTTTCCACTTTTACCAAAAAAACCTGCATATTTTTCTATTTTATGACCACCCTGTACATGCTATTGCAAGTTTTAATGGTTTAATAGTATTTTTTCAAGAAGCAGAAACTTTTATAAAGAATAACTTTTTTTCGTAAAATGGATAATGAAAAAGTTTCCCATATGCTGCGAACTTAAGTGGACACACTGTAGAATCTAGTTACCGGAACAATACCGTATAAGTGGGATAAATGTATCTGTTTGATTCCGATACCGATACCGTTCAATTACTTTAGCGATATCATTACCATATATGACCGTGTATTTTGTGGAATCGGCATAAGTTTATGTTGCTCTAACAACACGTTTGATTAGGAGTACCATACGTACCCGGGCCTTAGCCTCAGGCGCCGACGCGTGACGGCTGCAAGCAAGCTATTGTGACCTACCACACCAATTCAGTTCCAAAATGGCCAGGAACCAGGAATAGCTGTTCTCTCATGAGTGCGTTCTCTTACTTTTTAACAATTTGTATCCCCTTCTAAAGTCCTTCTATATATTTTACTAGCTAATGACCCGCTGCGTTGCCAGCATGTAAATACATTTTGAAATAATACACTCCTTTTCAAATTTTGTTGTTGATTTTCTATTTAATTTTTTTTTTTTAATCCGATATCATAGTCGCTTGCCAGTGAGTTCAGTGACGCATTTTAAGCACTCCAGAGCTGCTCTAGAGCGCCCCGAGCTGTTTATAGGCGTTCCAGTGTATCAGAGTTTTACGCAACCGAACTTTTTTTTTCGGGATAAAAAATAGCCTATATCACTCTCCTCTATAGCCGATTCGATTGACCGGATTAGATCGATCTGGTTCAATTTAAGTGAACCACACCGTGTTCGATTCAAGCTGGATCAGTGCACCCTCATCAACAAAAAAATTATCTAGATCAGAAGAAGTTCACTTAAATTGAACCCAAATCGATCTAATCTGGGTCAATCGAATTCACCTTATATAGAGATACGTGGTATTAATTCAATATCGGTCCAGCCGTTCTTGAATTCAAAAAATAATAAAGTTAAGTCGGTTGAATGCAAGCCTAAATAAATGAAATATGGCAACGTTGTTTCATGCTATCAAAAAAAGTTGGGTTATGTTGTTATGTAATGTGAATGAGTTTGTTTACAATTAAATTAATAATTAATTCAAAATTAATTTCTTTTTCCGAGATGCGTAACCTATCCACAAACCTTCCTTGGGATGGCCACAACAATCTACCAAAGTTTCATCGTAATCGGATGAGTGGTTTTGGAGCGCATATCCGGATACCCCGTGAACTTTGATTTTTATATATATAGATTTGTGTGTAAACGTACACGTGAACTATTAAAGCTCGCTGTAAAGTGATTCTAAACCAAGTAAGTCCAAATATTTTTGTTGATCTATTTTTTAAAGTTTACATAATATGCATATTTTAAAGAATAGTGTTGGTGTTGTATAGTAAGAACCGGCCAAGAAGAAGAATCATTGATGTCGTCACCGACGAAGAAGGGAAATTACCTTTTCTCTATAGGGCCCTCCCTTTTGAAGTGATACAAACGATAACGCCTGTGTCGGTTTTGTATTTATTTGCAAAATAATTTTTTTAAATATTTTGAAATTGTTTTTATTGATCTCCTGTAGGTAGGTACTTACTTATTCAAAAAGCTTTGGTAATTCTAACAAAACACATTGTTAGAAGAGCAATAATTGGCAATAAAAAACAAGTATAAATTATTAGGTCTGTTCGCAGAGAAATCACAAATCAGTCAGAGTGAATCTCATTGGTTGAAACTAGTTTTCTGACTGTTTCTGATTGTTTTCAACCAATGAAATTCGCTCTGACTGGTTTGTGATTGCTGTGCGAACAGGCCTATTATTGTTCCAACAAATAATGTGATTGCAGATAATATACATATAATATGGTTAATGGCTAGATTGCAATAGGAACAATATTTTTGTTGTTTTTAAAATATTTATATTTATGAGAAGCATGCAGCTTTGGTAGGAGAAGCAATATTATCTAGTTGCAGAAAACAATAATATTTGTGAAGGAACAATAACAATTAACAATATATTTATGATACATTTAACTATATGTGTGGTTGTGCCTGTATCAACTGTATTATATTGTTGCATTATATATATTTCTGGTTGTGAGAGCGAAAATTTCTCTGAGTGTAGATACATATCGCCGCGTCAGGACAATTAACGTGGCCGAGTGCGTGAGCATGTTCCAGCCTGCGTGTTTACATATTTTTGCGGGTAGAATAGTTATTTATGCAACAAGTGTGTAAAGTGAACCTTTTTTCACGAATGAAAAAAGGTGCTTTACGCACATATTGCATACAAATTTTTTTCTACTACCAATCAAATATGTATAAAAAAATAAATTTGGACAAATACTTTACGCACTAGTGCATGAAGAATTTTCACTTTACGCACTTGTACGTGAAGTAATTTACCAGAAAAATGCCAAATTGACAGTGTTGACATCTGTCATTGACATTACTTTACGCACTAGTGTGTGAAGTGAATTACTTTACGTTCAAAATACATTGATGCGGCCAGCCTATGCCTATCAAATTAATCTTGAACCACGAATTCGCCGCTCTTTCGCATCTGTATGTAGGTAATTTGTGATATTGACATATTAGTAGGTATAAATACAGGGAGGGTCAATGAAAACGAAACAAGGCCGATATCTCGTATTCATCGTTCATTAAAAAAAATCGCTCGGACCCGTCGAGGCTCGGCTAGCCATACCGTCTGTAGCCACCAGAATTAATTAACATCAAGTTGAAAGCTGTGTGGCGAAGAAGCTGCTGTCTTGTAGATGGATGTTGATAACCTTGATCACAAATTACCTGGTCCTCCTGGTAGGGGGTTGAGGTATCGGACTAACTCCTCGTTACTCGAAAAAAATAAATAAAAATGGACCTGCTTTTGCCATAGAGACCAAAAAGAAAGGACAGAGCTCAGAAAATCTTGGACAAAAAAAATCAACGACAAGCTAATCGAAAAATTCGGAGAGAACGTAACGAATAACAATGGAGAAAGGCTCATACCAATATGCCAACAAAATAACCTAAAAATCCTAAACGGTTACTTCCAGCATAAAGAAAAACATAGTTACTCATGGAAAAATGAAGCTAGACAACAAAAATCGATTATTGACTACACTTTCGCAAAACAGAGATCGAACATAAAATTCCAGGATATGAGAGCATATAGGGAAGTAACCTGTGGTAGCGATCACTACCTCCTGCATACTGCAGTATCATGTCCATCTAACAGTAGGCATTCAGGGAGAACTACTATATACGTGAAGGATGGGAATCCAGTTCAGTGTTTTAAGTAACGATTGCATATACTTATTGGATTTTAATAATGAAATTTCGAGTACAAGCAAACACATTTATTGTTGGGTCTATTTATAGGTCACCAAACTCGAGTTCTGACCTATTCTTGGATTACTTGGAGGAAAAACTGAATAGTGAACTATTCTATCAATAGACGACACTGTTTCTGGGCGATTTTAACATGGATTGGTCAAAAAGGGACAGTGCTACAAAAAGGATTAAAAACATAATACACGGAACTGGGCACAGGCAAATTGTAAAAATCCAACTCGTATAACAAATACATCATCATCATTAATTGACTATATAATAGCAAATAACTACACTTTGGAAGAAGTGCTTAGGAACTTTCCAATAATAAGTAATCATGAAGTTATTTATTGGTGTTAGAATATCGCTTAATATACAAAATGAAGAACCCAAGTAACTACAGCCGAAATTTGAATGAATAGGCAATATACTCAATTCAAAGGGAATTAATTAATGGGAAAAACTTGGAATTACACATCACTGAATGTAGATATTGTATATCAGGATTTTATTGGAAATATACAGGAAGCAATAGAAAAATTTGCGCCTATGAAAATAAGGAAGTCAAAAAAAAGTAAATAATGGATAACAGAAGAAATTAAACAGCTGCAGAGACATAGAGACATACTTTATAAAAGGTTTTGTATGACAAAAAGTGAAGCTGATTGAAAGAAATTTAAGGAAAAAAGAAACCCAAGTAGTTGCTATGATCCCAAATGAGAAAATTAATTATTACAATCAGAATATAGACAAGTGTAAAGGAGACAGCAAGTAAATGTGGAGGACATTAAAGGAATTAATAGGGTCGAAAGATCAAGTGTCGAATTTTACCCAAATAAAGTTTGAGGGTTACAGTGACAAATTGTTTCTGAACAGTTTGGTCCCTCAGAATTAAAAAAAGTGGTGATGGGTTTAAAAAACAACAGCACAAGTGATGACATTTTGAACGTCAAATTGATAAAAGAATTATTTTGTGTAATCGGATATCCCCTCCTGTATTTGGTAAATACAACTTTTACAAGTGGGAAGTATCCCAAACAATTGAAGACTAGTCTGATTATTCCTATTTCGAAGGTTAATAAGACAAAAAATCCCATGGAATTCAGACCTATGCTACCAACGCAGATGAGATTATTGAAACGATTGTATGTGGACAACTTAGGCAATATTTTGAGCAGAAAGACTGGATACTGGACATCAATCTGGATTTAGAAGTGAGAATTCATGCGAATCGGCCGTTCAGTACGTCTGTGCAGATTGTAGGAAAAAAATTAACGATGATGAAGTTGTACTTAAAACGTGCATTGGAGACAATAGACCGTAAGATTGAAAAGTTAGCTTCTTATGGGATAGGGGAGAATGCGCTAATGTGTATTGAAGATTATTTAACGGATAGGTATCAAAAAACCAAAGTAAATACTTGTACATCAGAAAGTAAACCTAATTTGTTAGGTGTCCAACAGGGAAATGTCCTTGGTCCGCTTATGAGATTACAGATATTTTGAACAGTGAACTTTGATATTCTGTATGAATGTAGCTTCTTGAAAAATGGTAGGGCACCAGACCCAGGAGAAATATATGGAGAACTGATAAAGTATGGGACCAATAAACTCTACAAACATTTAACTAAACTATTTCAAACATGCAAACATGAAGTACCGGAAGACTGGAAAATAGGCTATTTAACAACGATATACAGGGTGGAAAATTGAAAAGGATCCACCTAGATTTTCTCGAAAATTATCAGGAAATTAAAAAAACGCCGAAACCCGTCGATTTTGTTTACAAGGGAAACACTTTTTGGCTATTTCAAAATTTTCCTAGATTGCACTCCCTTAGCGGGGTGAGTTGCACCCTCAAAAGTTGAATAAGAAAACTGGGTCGAGTGGTATCTTGTTTGAGAGGTATTTGAGATGACTTTACAGATCTGTAATTTTTTTCGAAATCTCACTTCTAGTTTTCAAGATATTCGCATCGGAAGTTGCCATGGGGCGAAAAGAGAACGTGTTTTTCGTGAAAAAATTAAAAGTGGGTCATGTTATGTTTGAAAGGTTGTTCAAAAGGTTCAAACTAACAAAGAAACAAAGGTTCAATATATCTGCAAAAAATTCTTTTTGATGTTAATTTGAAGACCTCAATAGGTATGTTTTGAAAAAATCTATTTTTTTCTCAAATTCTAGAGGTCATCTGAAATAGGAACGTTTGGCATGATACCTATACGCAAAAATAATGTACCTATACCTTGAATTATCGCTTAGTTCTTAGTCGAATAATTGTTTATCTTTCTATTTAATTTTTTTTACTAATTTTTTTATCTTTACAAGATTATTCTGCTCGGATCATTTTGAATTTGATATTCCAGTACTATTATTAATTTAATGAAATGGTTTACTCTACTGAACGAAGAATCGAACTCGTTCGTATTTATTACCGAAATAATAGCTGTGTTAGAGCTACTGCGCGAATTTTCAACGCAAATCATCCACTATCAAATGTTGGACATTGATATGTTGGTAGGTTGATTCAAAAATTTGAAGAGACAGGATCTGTGAAGAACAAAAAACCCCAGCGTTTGCCCAGAGTAAGAGTAATGTTGAAGTGGACAGAAATACTAGCACTCGTCAGGTGGCTGGTATCACTGGGATATTCCATAGAACAGTTGGTCAAATTCTACATGCTCATAAATATCATCCCTATAAAATTCAGCTTTTGCATGAATTGAATAAGGACGATAATGATCGAAGGCTGCAGTTTTGCGAAATCATGAGCGATCGTTTGATAAACGATCCACGATTGTCCTATGACATTTGTTTTTCTAACGAATGCACTTTTACCTTGTACGGGTCAGTAAATCTACACAATAGTCGTTACTGAAGTGACTCCAATCCACATTGGTACCGAGAGGCACATACACAATACCCCCAGAAACTAAATGTATGGGCAGGAGTTCTTGGAAGCCGCATCATAGGTCCAATTTTCATACCTCGAAACCTAAATGGACAGATTTATTTTGAATTTTTGGAGAACGAAATTGACAATTTAATAACCGAAGCAGTGGAAAACGATCCAGAGCACAATATCGGAAACTTGCATTTTCAGCACTATGCTGCGTTTGTGCGACAATTTTTGGATGATAGATATCCTGGGCAGTGGATTGGAAGAAGGGGGCCAATCGAATGGCCTGCACGGTCTCCTGATCTAAACCCATTAGACTTCTTTTTGTGGGGATACTTGAAAAGTAAAGTGTTTCTTAGCAGACCAGAATCTCTGCAAGAACTTCGTCGAAAAATTAATGAAGAGTGTAGGAGAATTACTCCAGAAATGATGGCTAATGTAAGAAGAGCCTTCGAACAAAGACTGTATTACTGTATGGAAGAAGATGGTATGGTCATTTCGAACAATTGATAAGATAGGTATACCTAATCTAAATTACCTGAATTTGTAAAACAATTTTGATTAAAATTATTCAATTTGGAGGTGAATATTTTTTTTATGTCATTTGTCTAACAATTTATGTTTTTTTGCCCCAAGGCAAGTACCTTGGAAACTGAAAGTCAAATTTTGAGAAAAACTGCAGATGTGTAAAGGGGGGTCAAATACCTCTCGAACAAAGTACCACTTGACCTAGTTTCCCTATTCAAGTTTTGAGGGTGAAACTCACCCCGTGAAGGGCATGCATCCTACGAAAATTTTGAAATAGCTAAAAAGTATTTCCCTTGCAAACAAAATTGATGTATTTCAGGAACTTCAACTTTTTCTTTCAGAAAGGATAACGCACACCTAACATGGGATTTTTGGGCTCTATGGATTTTGCCCATTTTTTGATATGTTGTAGAGGATTTAATTCTTAACAACCTTTAAATGGGAGGAAATCTTGTAGGTGTTACGGTCTTTGAGATATGAGCGTTAAAAGATGAACTTTTTTGCAACTTTTTGTGTGGAGAGTATACGAAAAACTGGTGTTTATCAGTCAAAATTTTGAAAGGTCGACATATTTTACGTCACTAACAAATGTCAACATAAGCTAAGGCCGGGACCGCACTGCCGCCAACATTGACCGCAGTGCGGTCCCGGCCTTAACCTTAATTGACATATGTGAACCTGTCAATATTTTGACTGATAAACACCAGTATCTCGTATACTCTCCACACAAAAAGTCGCAAAAAAGTTCATCTTCCAACGCTCATATCTCAAAGACCGTAATACCTACAAGATTTCGTCTCATTCAAAGGTTGTTCAGAATTAAATCCTCTACAACATATCAAAAAATGGGCAAAATCCATAGAGCCCAAAAATCCGATGTTAGGTGTGCGTTATCCTTTACGAAAAACACGTTCTCTTTTCGCCCCTTGGAAACTTCCGAGGCGAATATCTTGAAAACTAGTATGTACTAAGATTCCGAAAAAAATTACAGATTTGTAAAGTCATCTCAAATACCTCTCAAACAAGGTACCACTCGACCCAGTTTCCATATTCAACTTTTGAGGATGTAACTCATCCCGGTAAGGGGGTGCAATCTAGGAAAATTTTGAAATAGCCAAAAAGTGTCCCCCTTACAAACAAAATCGACGTGTTTCGGCGTTTTTTAAATTCCCTGATAATTTTCGAGAAAATCCAGATGGATCCTTTTTAATTTTCTACCCTGTATGAGAAAGGAGACAGAAACAAATGCGAGAACCACCGAGGAATTGCAGTTACAAATACGCTGAGCAGAATGTATGGAAAACTTATAAAAGCCAAAATAGAGAATAAGTACAAAGATAGTGAAGCAGAACAATAGTTCGGTTTTAGAGCCGGAAGATCAACTCCACTTATTTAGTTTGACCCAGGTAACAGAAAGGAAACTAGCGTATAATCAAGAACTCCATTTACTCTTTGTAGATCTAAAGAAAGCATATGACAATGTTCCGCTGAAAAAGCTTTGGGAAGCACTAAAAAAGACCAATATCAACTTAGAACTAATAAAGGCAGTGAAAACGCTCTATAGTGATGCAAAGACCAAGATTAATAGGGAAACGTGATCAGTAAAGGCTTAATAGCAACTAAAGGACTTAAACAGGGATTCTGCATATCACCAAAACTTTTTAAAATACACTTAGAACATGCGCTTTAGGGGTGGAAAAATAAATGCAGACACATGAGAATACCGCTCAATGAATACAATCTATATGCTTTGCAGATGATCAGGTATCAATTGCACAGAACTATGATGACCTAGAGTACATGACACGAAAATTGATAGAGGAATATGAGAAGTAAATCTAACTAAAATATGATTATGGGAGGTGAACAATGAACTGTGAAATTGAATAACAGACAAGAAATAAAACAATGTAGGTACCGAATACAAATATTTGGTCATGAAAACCTCACATAAGGGAACCCTAGGCGAAGCGATTAAAGATCGGAATATACAAGGACGCAAGACAATATCCCTACTGAATGGTGTACTGTGGGACCAGAATATCAACCAAACTGAACAAACTAAAATATACAACCCCATAGTCGAAAGCATAGGCACATATAGTTCAGAAGTCTGGCCACTAAAGAACAGAACCGCAAAAATGCTGGAAGCAACTGAAATGGATTTTTGGAGGAAGGTAGGTGAAAAATGGAAAGGATAATAAATCTGAGAATTAGGAAGATTATGGACGTGAAACACACAATAGTAGATGATATAAAGGACAAACAGCTGATTTGGTTCGGACATGTACAAAAAATGGCAGATGCATGAATACCCAAGCAAATTATTGAGTGGAAGCCAGGGGGAAGAAGAAGACGCGGCAAATCAAGAAGAAGCTGCTGGAGGAGTGGAGTAGACGAAGAAATGTCAGACAGAGGCTTAGAGGAGGATGCCTGGATTGACAGAGATGGTTGGAGATCAGGAATCGGAAGAAGTAGAACGGTATAAACCATCGAGCTTTAAACTGCTAGAGGGATCAACAAGCATATTTGTTTTGTTCCATAATGAGGTAGCGGGGTCAGAGGGGTGATTCATCCGATAAACAAAACGAAAAAAGGCCCTGTTGCCGAATTTTTTCCTGTTCGAATAATAATCTCGATAATAATGAATATCGTCATCTATCGAAAAGTATCTATTTCAAATTTGTCTGCTTATAATAATATTAAAAATATACTTGCGACTTTTTAACTCTATACTTAAAATAATTCTAAAACAACAATACCTTTTATCACGACTCAATTTGGTTTTAAATGGAACTACGTACCTACTTCTAAAGAAAGATTTTACAGTCTGGCAATAACGTAGTAATTGTTTTGTGTTCTCATGGGGTTCTCAACTTTCTTGTGACAAATCAGCTGACAGGATGTTTGGTACATCGGCAGGAAGATTTCAATGAGTGATAGTTGGGGTCATTTGGAAACTGTTTGACCATATTTACCCTCATGTAAAGTTTCGCCATTTTTTGAGATATCGCCATTTTTAGATATTTTGACTCCATGTATTTTAACACATAACTTGGGCTACATATTTTTTGTATCAATCATTCGGTTTTTCTTTCCGTATTTTTCCGAAAGATTGAATATTGGGAATATAGGAAAAAAAATTGAGAAATGTTAAAGTCTTTACTGCGAAAAGTTTTAGGAATAATTCAAATATTTCCCAAAAATATCTAAAAATGCTGATGTCGCAAAAACGACGAAACTTTGCATAAGGGCAGATGTGGTCAAACAGCTCCCAACTGACCCCAATTATCACTCATTGAAAACTTCCTATCGATGTACCAAAACACCCTGTATATATTCAATATTGTCACTTCAACCCTCTCGCGGGGGTAGGTTCCAACCCTTAAATCTCAAATGGCATTAGGGGTCAAGTATTATCTCATATATCGGCCTTGTTTCGTTTTCATTGGCCCACCCTCTATATCCATAGTCATAGTGAAAATATAGTGTCCTCCAAAGTAATAATTATGGTAGATAGAATAAAAGGTCGAAATATCGGCGAATTTGTAAATAAAGAAGTTTTATTCCATCTTTGTCCTTAACCCACAACTTCTCTCTACCATAATTATTTCCTAGGTTTTTTTGTATTAAGATAAGGTGAAATAGTTTTGATCATCAAAAATTCCTGTAGCTCTACTTAAGGTTCTTGAAGTTAAAGGTTGTCTGGTAATGGAAAACAGATGACGTCATCTGGGGTGCCTAAGGAAGATTCACATTATGTTTGGGCACTCCAGATGACGTCATAAAAGTTATCAGGCAGCTCACCTCTTGCAAAAAACCTTGAGCTATACTATGTCGACTAATTTTTTTCATAACAAATATGAGAAAAATTATAAGTAGGTGGTAGGTAGTTGTGTGACACAGAGTCTAGACTTTCGCGAATTTTAAATTTAAAACAAAAAAATTGGCATGCGTTTCAGAAAATAAAATAATCTGATACTGATTCACGTTTTAAAGGCTTTAGCTTTTCTTTTCAAGATGCTGCCAAGTTCAACATTTAATTTTGTATTCTTTTTTTCAGGCTTAAAAGCAATGGTCAATTTACACTTCGTTGAAATAAGAATAAATTTTCCAGACAAAAATATTTTGCGGTTCCATTTATGAAATCTGTTTTACCTGGTCGCGCCAATTCAATATTCATTTTTTATAAAAAAATTATTTGAATAAAAAACTTCGGAATTCCAATTTCTTTTGGTTTATTGTCGCAACGTTTTGACTGTCTTCTATCTACAGTCGTTTTTAAGCATTCGAACTACTACGATCCAAAAGAATATTACAAAGAAGATGCTCCCAAAAAGAAGACAACTGCACTATAAAGAAGTCATTGAAGAAGAACAAACATTTCATGATTCTACTACAGAAGCACTCGTACAAGAGAAAATTAAACTTTCCGAGACCCACAGAAAGTTCACAGAACTTGTCATTTATTCAAGAATTTTAAATTTGAAAGACTGTGAGTTTACAATGCCCGAGAATCATATTATAAACAAAATTCAGTTTAGCCCAGTATTTGAATATAATGAGACAAATTTGACATCTCTCTTAGCAGATGTACAAGTGGCACTTTTATCGCCTAACACTGACTATCTTAATTTGATTAGAGGTTCATGCTGGAAGATTGTTTTACCACATGGTAATCAGTCAAAATAGAAACTCATTTGGACTAACGGAAGACAATAAAAACTAAAGCAGCAATTAAAATAACCAATCTAGTATTGAGGCAACGTCGATAGAGGAATTGTAATATGCATAAGAGAGAGAGAAAAACCTCTGAATATTTACAGCCAGTTTGTGACAGTGCAGAAGGATACTCTCAATTCAGACTTGAGTGATCCCAGGAATACCATATAACGAATTCAACATATTTTTCACTTCAATTATCCAGAGCGTTCTATTCCTATGAGCTAGCGAATTATCAAGATTCACCAACAGAAAAAAACTATAACCTGTACCGGTAATAAGTTTTATCCTCAACCATTTGAGTAATTTTCACAAACTCCACCTTCACTACACAGCATTAGTTATCATCCTAAATTATAGCATCCTCGACATTTTCATGGACTCTTGCCCTTGTTGAAGTGTTCTGAATAACTGGGGTTCTAGCTTCATGCTCCCTCACTAATTTATTTCAGAGTAGTTCTAATGACATTTTTTGGTCCATGCTCTAGAATAGTTCTATGGTTCTTGATAAAATATAGATATAGGTAGTCCTAGTAATTAGAGGAAGACTCCGCTGAGTCCCAGCTTTAATAAGTGATTTTCCATTAAAGATTAAAGAATATTGAAATGATGAAGGGTGCTATTCACAAATCCGAAAAAACACACAGAGAACGAACATTTTGGAAACAACGGGAATCAAATACAGCTTTGATGCTGAGATATATTTTCTCCCAAGTAGCACCCCTGAGTTCTAGCTTTGAAAAGTAATTTTTATAAGAAGAATATACCCCCGAGTTCCAGCTATACAGAGAGGTTTTTATTAAAAGAATATTGAAATACCGAATACTTTCAGCTTTGAAAAGTTATGTGCCTTTTTTGTTGTTTTTGTTCAGGACTATATCTATATTTTATCAAGAAGTATAGTGCATAGACCAGGAACTCTCCTAAAATCAATTAAGGGTGCGGCATGAAGTGAGCAACCTTATTTTTTCTTTAACTTTCAACTTCTACCTACTGTAGAACTATACATATAGCTACACCCCTCAGAGAACTTTAAAACTTTATCCAAAAAGGTAAGAACTTATCAAAAAGTTGAGCTACAAGTTAGACTGTCTTCAATTTCTAGTCAAGAGACAAAAAAGTGATTCAATCTAGATTTCATGTAAAAAATTCAAAGGTCATTATTATACAGATTCAACGAGAACCGTCCAATATGTGAGACATATTTCAAAGCACACATGTCTTTCAGTGTAATCCTGATGTGGATATCAGGATATCATGGCATGAATAGCAACGAGAAAGTAGAATTTCTGGCAAAACATGGGGCTACAACACGTTTTTAAGGCCCAGAGTCATTCTGTGAACCTGTGGATCAACCTTATGGCAGAGCTGAAACTCATTGGAGTTTCACCCGGTGTCTGAAACATGCAAAACGGTTCTTTATTATCCATCTCAGTATTCAACTTCTCGACATGAATAGGAGTGACATTAGAACAATTTTTGGCCTGCTCACTGGGCATTCCTTAAAAACGGTGTGTGAAACAAATAATGACTTCTACAGATTTTGCTAACGAGCAACAGAAACAGCAAAACATCTGCTCTGTGAACGTTCTACTCAGATATGCAAGAGGCTGAATTACCTTGAAGGGACACGACTAACGCTCCAAGAAGAGAGGACAGGTGTATCCCAAAAAGCTGCATTTTTCTAGAAAAAGCTACCAATCTTGAAAAACAACTAGAAGTATAGTCATGCACAAGATATCTGGACAGGTACTATTGCTGAGCTGAACATTAGTCCGACCGAAATGAATCCAGACCCTTCTACCCTATTTGGAGGATGCATTTATGTTATTTTTAGAAAATGATCTGCTGTTTGACGACACGTTTGTTGCAATTGCTGAAGAGCGTTACATTAATTCTAACATTCTATTTACAAGTGGGAGCGGAGAGATTTGTTTAAATTTTTTTAGACTCATCCATCGCCAATGGTCATTTCTAGAAAACCTACTCAAACAAATTAGTTAAAAAAAAAAATCCTTGTCAGCTTGCATCACAAAAAATGTTACACCTGTTTCAGCCAATGAGGAGAACCTGTCCCAATTTTCAACCATTAAATTAAGAGCTATGTGTTTACACTCTGGGTATTTTCATTACTGCCTGACGAGTTCCATCTCGTCGAGGGATTTTCCTGTTGCTTTATTATTGATTATTGAAAAAAAAAAAACATAAGGTAGCGCCTATAATAATAAGGTTTCATAGAATAATTTATTGGAAATGAGTAAAGCTATGAGTCATTCTAATATTGATAATTTAAAAAATACGTAACTTAAAAATTTATAACAAAATAAATAGATTAGCCATTAATGACTTGTTTTGTTTGACGTCAATGCAAAAAAAAATAACTATTTTCTAAAAACCCTCACAACCCACTTAATTAGTTTAGAGATAGGTACTTACAAACCCTAAAATTCTAATCTGCCCTCTTTGAAAACGAATAAGTAGTTTAACGTGTCTGTTTTATACTTGACAGCACGTGTTCTGTGCTAATGGCTGTTTTTGTTTAATTGGGTGCTAAGTGGTCTGTCGAGGGTGGATTGGTTTTGAAACACATGCGGAAGCTTGCAACTTAATTTGAATGTTTTAAACTTAATTTAAATCACATAAAATTTGGGACACCTTCAAAACAGGGAAACAGGTAAAGCATATATATTTTCGCCTGGCAAACGTTTTCGAGTGTTTATAGTGTCGAGTCTAAATTTAAATTTAACACTCTCTTTATTTCTCGCGATTACAATAACACTGGTGAGCCGCTGGTAGCCGAGTTTTGACATTTCACTTTAAATAAATAACTATTATAAATCTAGACTCTCATCCTGGTGTCACTTTCAGAATGGAGCTTGTACTACTGATTTGATTTTCTTTCGTTAATTTGTGTTTAGTATATTTCTTCAATCAATTTCTGTTGCTAATAAAACCTTTGGAGACATAACACTTTCATTAATTTGATAATATATTTTCTGCTGGAAGGCACTGGTAACATCAAAAAATAATATTTTCGACTGACCACAACCATATCCAGGTTCTAGCAGCCCATTAAAAATCAGCAAGACCAAAGTTTGAAAAATTGGCTTTTTTCCCCTAAGAAGTTGAATTGCCATATAACTAAGATAGAAGAACATAACAGGCTTCAATAAATAAGAACTATACACGACATTCACAATGATGAAAAACTAATGACAATGACAAATACAATATGATAATAATTAATACTCAGACTTCAAGATTCTCTAATTTTATTATGTAGTCTATTACCCGCTGAAAATACTCAACTCCGTTTGTCACACCAAAAGGAATTCTTCGGAAATGATATAATTTACCATCTGCCTCAAAAGAATAAGTATACTGCTTTTCGTCGTCACGTATGGAAACTTGGTGATACGCACTTTGTAAATCTATAGAACTGAAAATCTTGAACTTCGCCACAGCTCGAACAATATCTTCAATATTGGGCAGAGGATAGGCATCTAAATATCTAAACCTGCTAATGGTTTGAGAGTAATCGATCACCAGCCTTTTCTTGTGCAATTCATTTTTCGTTAACAACACCTGTTTCCGCCAAGGAGAGCTGCTTTCTTCCATGATTTTATTTAAAATAAGGTTTCTTATTTTAATAGAAATAAAGTGTCTATCACCTGGTGAAAATCGTCTAGACTTTGTTGCAATTGGCCAGCAGTCTGCTGATAGATTTGAAAATAATATAGGGGGATCAATTTTTAGGAACGCCAAACTACAAATCGATGATGAGTTGTCAATATGCAAGGGAGGCTTAGAGCCTCCAAAAGATACTTCAAGAGTTGAATGCTATCTAAGAATATCATGACCTATAATGACATCAGCACGTAAATCAGAAAGAACTGATAAACGTAACTTTCTGTATGTATGCCCCATCATTTCTAAGTCTACAAATCAATGACCTGATATTTGAGACTGTAAGGGTGTTGTGGCCATTAGTATATATCCAGTGATTGAATGTATAGGTACATCGATAAGAGAGGCAAAAGTTTTAATAATGTATGTTTCAGAACTCCCTGTATCTACTAAAGCATCAGCAACGACAGTGTTTATTTTAATTTTGATAAGGCATTTGGTTAAACTTCCAAGTGCCGCACAAAGAAGCACAGAAGCAGATATAATTGAGGCAGAAGCTTTGACTTTTCTTTTGCTCAGACATATCTTGGAGAAATGTCCACGTTTACCGCATCCAGTACACGTTGAATCTTTAGCAGGGCATAACGTGCGAAAATGTCTTTTAGTACTTCCACAGAAATAACATTTGTACACTTTCGTAGCAGCGAAAATAAGGTCTTCTTCATGTTTTTCTATACTTTCAGATTGAATTGAGTTAAGCATACCTTGAGAGATGCTATATGCTTCTGAATGTTTTTGTGCCGATTCTAGAGATAGAGCTCGATTCTTGGCTTCGTCAAGTTTCAAAGTAGTATTCTCCAACAATCCATGTCGAATTTGGGAAGAGCTAAAGCCACTAATGAAAGAATCTCTCTCGTTTTGACTTTCGCTTAAGCCACTAATGGAAGAATCTCTCTCGTTTTGACTTTCTTCAGCGCTGACAGCTTTGAAGTTACAGTCTTTACTTAGATGTTTTAGTGCTTGTAAGTACTGATCAACAGTCTCTCTAGGTTGCTGCTTCCTAGAGACAAGGCAGTGCCTGGAAAAGATTCTATTTTTGGGTTTAATGAAAATTGAATCCAAAATCCTAATAGCTTCTGAGTAAGAAGAACAGCAGGATATGTGCTCATAATTGTTGTGGCTTATATAGTTCACCAAGAGTATCAGTTTTCCATCATTTTCTAGCTTATCAATGGATGATATGAAATTGTTGAAAGTTGCTTTCCAGTGAGTCCACTCTTGTGCAGCTTTTGGAGAGTTTTCATCAGCGTCGAATCGTTCAGGTCTTAAGAGTTTATCCATCTTGTTTATTAAATTGTAACGATTTACTGAATTCCCTTTAGAAATTAGGCTTTGATAAACAAGAATTATACAGGACATTCACAATTATGAAAAACTAATGACAATGACAAATACATGATACTAACTAATACTGGTAACAAAAACTACAGAAGATATCAAAAGTGCCACAGTAACTAATTGAGGGCGCTCAAGTCTCTTTTGAGGTATCAAAATCCGGCAAGGCAGGAGTAATTTTCCTAAATGCTGGAGCGAAAGTTGATCCTAGGAACTTTTTTTCTCCTTCTCAGTCCGAATTTATCCTCTAATGGTTATAGGCCTCTTTCGAATCTTTCCACACCTCTCTTTGAGAAGTTTCTGCATCCAATTTTTTCCAGCTAATTAATTCCCCTAGCTCATCTCATCTGCTATAAGGCAACTCATCTTTCAGAGTAACTCCTTGTATCAGTAACTTCCACCATGTGTAGAGATTTTCGCGTTAACGCCATAATTTTTAGGCCATATATAAAAACCGTGAGTATACGTTGATCGTAAACTAATCGTTTCAGATTCAATGGTATTTTATCTTATCCAAGACTGCACCTGAGGTGACCAAATGCCTCCCAACAGCGTCGTTTATTTAATCAATTTTATGTAAGGTATAATGGGTATTCGGAAGCATTTTCTAAGGTTTGGTTTTTGATGGATGCCTGTATTTGTTCAGGAGTAATTATAAGTTAAAGTTGTTTATTTATTTCGGTTAAGTGATTTTTAGAATGATATCATCTGCAAATCTCAAGTATCTGACTCTAACTCGATCAATATTTACTCTCTCATGCCGACGGCATGTTTAAAGACATATTCCTCTGGACTAACGTAAACAGCTGAGGTCCCTTTGTCATATTCCTCATTTAATTTGAATTTTTGTCGATCTTCATGTATTCTGCCAGTGTAATTTATCATAACTGCCGAATCATTTTATGCGGGTTTGATATCTGGCATTATTTCTGGCGTTATCCAATGCGTTAAGGACTGTCCACGTTTCAACAGATCCAAATTCCTTCTGGTAATCGACAGAAGCCAAATATAAGGGTAGGTAACAAGCATATACTTTTCAGATGGTCAATAGTGCCGAAACCCTTCCGGTGTCTGGCCTGTACAGGTGGTTGGTATGAGTGAATTTTACTATGACTTCTGCGTTATGCCAAGATTTTCGACCATTGTCTTCACTACCGGATTAGATTAGATTAATTGAACGGAGATTCGCCTTAGAGTGCGTTCTCCAGACCCGTTCCTCTGATAAGACGCGAGCCGTGAAACTGGCCACTACATAAAGCTTGCCAGTTTGGGCTTCTCCTCACCAAGTTTTGTGAACTTGAGCCCACATAACGTTTCGCACCACACATGTACGGCAGTTTCTTTCGCCTCCTAGCAGAACCTGCATAGGCTTCTGCCAGGTTCATTCTTTTCAGGTGCTTATTGGTTCTGCAATGCTTCGTTAATTGACCTACCATTATTCCTACAACCTTACAGCTGTAGCTTAGTAGGTCTGATTTGAACATGGGCGAGCAGGATTTAATGAACTGCTTTGCTTGTCGTTGTCCAGCTCTAGAGTTCTCTATCTATCCAGTTCTTGATAGATGTTTTAAAGACGCATACTGAGATTACGCAGAATGGTTCTCGGTGGCTGAGCCTCCTGTATCTAAGACTCCTTATTGCCTAGGAGGCCCTCATGGCCTGGTACCCACGCTACAGTGAGTTGGTTTGACAACCCCCCCTTCTCTAGGGCATGTAGGCACTGACCAGACCCTTCACCACCAAATTGCACCTTTTCTTCTTCATGAATTGCAGAGAATGGCATCCAAATGCTTAGAACAAAATATAAAGGAAAGCTAATGTGTCACATCATCGCTAGGTGGAATCTCAATAGATCGAGTAGTTTGAAAAGATCTTGCTGAGGACACCATAAAGAAGTCACCTACCTAAAGAAGAGTGGAACCCCGATGACGATTTCTATATAGCTTTAGTGGTCAGAAGTTTGAAATAAAAAATCAGCAACGTAAATGAGGAGATTGAGCAGGAGAAATCTGATGAAGAATAATACCACAAAGTGAGGTTCATTCTTTTTAGGTGCTTATTGGTTCTGCAATGCTTTGTTAATTGATCTACCATTATCCTCACAACCTTACAGCTGTAGGTCTGATGTGAACTTGGGCGAGCAGGATTTAATGAACTGCTTTGCCTGTCATTGTCCAGCTCTAGAATTCTCTGTCTATCCAGTTCTTGATAGATGTTTTAGAGAGGCATACTGAGATTCCGCAGAATGGTTCTAGGCCTATCATCTCGGTGGCTGAGCCTCCTGTAGCTGTCGTTAGACTCCTTATTGCCTAGGAGGCCCTTATGGCCTGGCACCCACGCTGCAGTGAGTTGGTTTGACAAGCCCACCTCCTCTAGGGCATGTATGCACTGACCTGACCCTTCACCATCAAATTGCACCTTTTCTTCAATAAATTGCACAGAATGGTATCCAAATGCTTAGAACAGAATATAAAGGAAAGCTGATGTGTCCCATCATCGCTAGGTGGAATCTCAATAGATCGAGTAGTTTGAAATGATCTTCCTGAGACAAACCATAAATAAGTCACCTACCTGAAGAAGAGTGGAACCCCGATGACGATTTCTCGATAGCTTCAGTGGTCAGAGGTTTGAAATAAAAAATCAGCTACGTGAATGAGGAGATTGAGCAGGAAAAAGCTGATGAAGAATAATACCAAAAAGTAATGTTCATTATTGTCAAGTGCTTATTGATTCTGCAATGCTTTGTCAATTGACCTACCATTATCCTTACAACCTTACAGCTGTAGCTTAGTAGGTCTGATGTGAACTTGGGCGAGCAGGATTTAATGAACTGCTTTGCCTGTCGTTGTCTAGCTCTAGAATTCTCTGTCTATCCAGTTCTTGATAGATGTTTTAAAGAGGCTTACTGAGATTCCGTAGAATGGTTCTGGGCCTATGATCTCGGTGGCTGCGCCTGCTGTAGCTAGGTCGACAGACTCCTTATTGCCTGGGAGGACCTCATGGCCTGCCACCCACGCGACAGTGAGTTGGTTTGACAAGCTCACCTCCTCTAGGGCATGTATGCACTGACCTGACCCTTCACCACCAGATTGCACCTTTTCTTCTTTATGAATTGCACAGAATGATATACAAATGCTTAGAACAAAATATAAAGGAAAGCTGATGTGTCATATCATCGCTAGGTGGAATCTCAATAGATCGAGTAGTTTGGAAAGATCTTCCTGAGAGAAACCATAAATACGTCACCTACCTGAAGAAGAGTGGAACCCCGATGACGATTTCTATATAGCTTTAGTGGTCAGAGGTTTGAAATAAAAAATCAGCAACGTAAATGAGAAAATTGAGCAGGAGAAAACTGATGAAGAATAATACCAAAAAGTAAGGTTCATTCTTTTCGGGTGCGTATTATTGGTTCTGCAATGCTTTGTTAATTGACCTACTATTATCCTAAGCAACCTTACAGCTGTAGCTTAGTAGGTCTGATGTGAACCTTGGCGAGCAGGATTTAATGAACTGCTTTGCCTGTCGTTGTCCAGCTCTAGAATTCTCTGTCTATCCAGTTCTTGATAGATGTTTTAAAGAGGCTTACTGAGATTCCGTAGAATGGTTCTGGGCCTATGATCTCGGTGGCTGCGCCTGCTGTAGCTAGGTAGACAGACTCCTTATTGCCTAGGAGGACCTCATGGCCTGCCACCCACGCGACAGTGAGTTGGTTTGACAAGCTCACCTCCTCTAGGGCATGTATGCACTGACCTGACCCTTCACCACCAGATTGCACCTTTTCTTCTTTATGAATTGCACAGAATGATATACAAATGCTTAGAACAAAATATAAAGGAAAGCTGATGTGTCATATCATCGCTAGGTGGAATCTCAATAGATCGAGTAGTTTGGAAAGATCTTCCTGAGAGAAACCATAAATACGTCACCTACCTGAAGAAGAGTGGAACCCCGATGACGATTTCTATACAGCTTTAGTGGTCAGAGGTTTGAAATAAAAAATCAGCAACGTAAATGAGAAAATTGAGCAGGAGAAAACTGATGAAGAATAATACCAAAAAGTAAGGTTCATTCTTTTCGGGTGCGTATTGGTTCTGCAATGCTTTGTTAATTGACCTACTATTATCCTAAGCAACCTTACAGCTGTAGCTTAGTAGGTCTGATGTGAAACTTGGCGAGCAGGATTTAATGAACTGCTTTGCCTGTCGTTGTCCAGCTCTAGAATTCTCTGTCTATCCAGTTCTTGATAGATGTTTCAAAGAGGCATATTAAGATCCCGCAGAAGATTCTGGGTCTATCATCTCGGTGTCTGATCCTCCTCTAGCTAAGTCGTCAGACTCCTTATTGGCTAGAAGGCCCTCATGGCCTGGCACCTACGCTACAGTGAGTTGGTTTGACAAGCCTACCTCCTCTAGGGCATGTATGCATTGACCTGACCCTTCACCATCAAATTGCACAGAATGGTATCCAAATGCTTGGAACAAAATTTGAAGGAAAGTTGATATGTTACATCATCGCTAAGATGAATCTCAATAGATCGAGTAGTTTAAAAAGATTTTCTTGAGAGAAACTATAAATAAGTCACCTATCTGAAGAATAGTGGATCCCCGATGACGCTGTCTACATAGCTTTAGTGGTCGGAGGTTTGAAATAGAAAATCAGCAACGTAAATGAGGAGATTGAGCAGGAAAAAGCTGATGAAGAATAATACCAAAAAGTAAGGTTCATTCTTGTCAGGTGCTTATTGATTCTGCAATGCTTTGTCAATTGACCTACCATTATTCTTACAACCTTACAGCTGTAGCTTAGTAGGTCTGATGTGAACTTGGGCGAGCAGGATTTAATGAACTGCTTTGCCTGTCGTTGTCTAGCTCTAGAATTCTCTGTCTATCCAGTTCTTGATAGATGTTTTAAAGAGGCTTACTGAGATTCCGTAGAATGGTTCTGGGCCGATCATCTCGGTGGCTGCGCCTGCTGTAGCTAGGTCGACAGACTCCTTATTGCCTAGGAGGACCTCATGGCCTGCCACCCACGCTACAGTGAGTTGGTTTGACAAGCTCACCTCCTCTAGGGCATGTATGCACTGACCTGACCCTTCACCACCAGATTGCACCTTTTCTTCTTTATGAATTGCACAGAATGATATACAAATGCTTAGAACAAAATATAAAGGAAAGCTGATGTGTCATATCATCGCTAGGTGGAATCTCAATAGATCGAGTAGTTTGGAAAGATCTTCCTGAGAGAAACCATAAATACATCACCTACCTGAAGAAGAGTGGAACCCCGATGACGATTTCTATATAGCTTTAGTGGTCAGAGGTTTGAAATAAAAAATCAGCAACGTAAATAAGGAGATTGAGCAGGAGAAAACTGATGAAGAATAATACCAAAAAGTAAGGTTCATTCTTTTCAGGTGCTTATTGATTCTGCAATGCTTTGTTAATTGACCTACTATTATCCTAAGCAACCTTACAGCTGTAACTTAGTAGGTCTGATGTGAACTTGGGTGAGCAGGATTTATTGAACTGCTTTGCCTGTCTTTGTCCAGCTCTAGGATTCTCTGTCTCTGTAGTTTTTGATAGATGTTTGAGAGAGGGATACTGAGATTTTGCAGAATGGTTCTGGGCCTATCATCTCGGTGGCTGAGTCTCCTGTAGCTAAGTCACAATCAAATTGCACAGAATGGTATCCGAATGCTTAGAACAAAATTTAAAGGAAAGCTGATATGTTACGTCATCCCTAGGTGGAGTTTCAATACATCGAGTAGTTTAAAAAGATCTTCCTGAGAGAAACCATAAATAAGTCATCTATCTGACGAAGAGTGGAACCCCGATGACGATTTAAATAAAAAATCAGCAACGTAAATGAGGAGATTGAGCAGGAGAAAACTGATGAAGAATAATACCGAAAAGTAAGTTTCATTCTTTTCAGGTTTCTATTGATGCTGCAATGCTTTGTTAATTGATCTACCATTATCCTTACAACCTTACAGCTGTAGCTTAGTAGGTCTGATGTGAACTTGCGCGAGCAGGATTTTATGAACTGCTTTGCCTGTCGTTGTCCAGCTCTAGAATTCTCTGTCTATCCAGTTCTTGATAGATGTTTCAGAGAGGCATACTGAGATTTCACAGAATGGTTCTGGGCCTATCATCTCGGTGGCTGAGTCTCCTGCAGCTAAGTGACTCCTTATTACCTAGGAGACCCGTCATGGTCTGGCACCCACGCTACAGTGGGTTGGTTTGACAAGCCCACCTCCTCTAGGGCATGTATACACTGACCCGACCTTTCACCATCAAATTGCACCTTTTCTTCAATGAATTGCACATAATGGTATCCAAATGCTTAGAACAAAATTTAAAGGAAAGCTGATGTGTTACATCATCGCTGGGTGGAATCTCAATAGATCAAGTAGTTTGAAAAGATCTTCTGGGAGAAACCGTAAATAAGTCACCAACCTGAAGAAGACTGGAACCCCGATGACGATCCCTATATAGCTTCAGTGGCCAGAGGTTTGAAATAAAAAATCAGCAACGTAAATGAGGGGATTGAGCAGGAGAAAACTGATGAAGAATAATACCAAAAAGTATAGGAACAGGAAACATCATACCAACAGGCGAGAGCAACAAATTCTTGGAAAATTAGTTCAGATGTGTAGCTGTACATTATTAGCTCATTTGAGCTGAAGAAAATGGCATATCGCCTGAGGAACCCATGGTACTGCAGAACTTGTGAGAAAAAGTGTTGGAGCAAGGATTGAGTATACGTGAGTATATTGAGAAAAAAAGATTTGTAACTTTATAGAGGAATAAGAACATTAAAAATATACATAGTATGAATATAATGATCCAGGTTTGTTGATGAGGCAAAATTCAAAGTAATACGTTTACTCCATATTTGTAGGAATTTTTCAGTGATCCGGCATTTTCAGGTATTTAATCATTCCGATTATTATTACTATAAATACATGTAATGGAAAATTCTGCAGACACAAGTGGGATTTTCTGGGGAGAATTTTACCAAACCCTTTATATGTTTCCAAAAAAGAAAACCATTAGGTCAGTAGGATAGCAAAGATAAAATAACGTTCATGATATGCTTCAACAATACCGGAAGTCACAAACTTGAAGTTATTGCCATTGTTTGCTAGTTTTCTATAAGCAGCAGTTGGAAGTGTCGGCAGCTCGTCCTAAGAGTAAGAAAGTTCACGAGGCAATCAAACTACCCCGAGAAAGGTGTATCAAAATGATAAAATCAAGATATTAAAAAATGTTCTGCGATGACAGTCTTTCTTTTGCTCCATTGCTCAGTTGTGAAAAAAAAGCCTAAATGTAAATGAGGAAGATTTAGTATTCTAGTGTAATTGAACGGACTGAAAACACGGAAAAACATAACAATAGATACAAGAACAGGCAAGCAAAATTGTTACTTTTCTGAAATTTTTATTCACAAGGTGTTTATCAGTACGTCTGATATCTTGATTTGCCTTCCAATATTGCAAATTGTCGCTGTAAGCAACAAAGTACGATACCGATACGACTCCATGAAATATTTAGCGCCCGCCCTACTGAAAAATATATAGAAACTATTTTTTTGTATCCCATGTGAGTTGAATCAGTCGATAAATGAAAATCAAAAAAAATCTAGACTTGGAAATTCTAGACGCACCCTCTGGTGGTGTAAGCCATTTGGATTTTTTCTCTTTTCTTCCCTTCGGTCATCAACAACTACTTTCTGCATACCTAAGTTTCGGTGCTCATGTACTTCCTTCACACAAATTTTAAACCTTTGGGAAGCAATTAATTGCCCTCTGATTCGATTTTAAATAGGTTAATGTTGTAAAAAAAATAGTAAACACATAGTATAGTAGCTTTTGGACGCACACATCGTTAAAAATTAGTGGAAAAATCGGATATAAATTTATTTTATAGTGTGTCACTGTCACACCACTTACTTTGAACCAGAGCCCCTCTGTCTTATGATTCGATGGTGACTCATAAAAATATAAGTTTGTATTTTTTTTTTGATTTTGTGCCAGGAAGTTTTGGTGCCATCAATTATATACTCGCGCTTTTATTTTAAAAAATATATACATATTTATGTTTGTATCGCTTTATTTAGAATTACAGTCGTAAAACTTCCCATTTCTATTTTCTATTGAAAACTCATTAAGAGTCGCACGTGTAGAATTTATTCTTGGGTAACCGGATTCAATTTAACTGTGTGTTGGTTTATGGTGTGCAATATTGTGCCAAAAATTACAAAGTTATTGTTGGAAAAGCGGCGAGTATAAAACACCGAAATTAATTAATTTTAATTTTTGTCGACTGCACCAGACCGAAAACTTAATCTATGAGAATATATTATTATTGTGGGTGCATAAAAGAGCGTTTAAACAGAAAATGTTGATACATTTTACCTACCAAACCTAGAGTTCAATTTTAAAAGTATCTAATGAAAAATCCAGTATAGACCAGAAAACAGCCAATGGTTTGAGTACCAAATAAAACAGTAAATGTTATTCAACCTATTAGAAGACACTGGTAGCCATTGTCTTCAAAATAACATAAGATTATGTGTATTGAAAAGAAAGTGGCGTTGTTTAAAAAAATTAAGAAAACAAATAATAGCCCATAGTCGCATATTCCCGTCAAATATTTTCTGAATTTATAGTATGGTACCTATAAATCAAATTCACTGACAAACTAAGGTTTGACCTAGGCAATGGAGCATGAATTAAGGTATACCAACATTATTATTGTCTGTCTGGTGAACAAGCTTGTCTCCTTATAACCCGATAATTGATTTGGTTTGTCTTGATACATCCGCTCTTGTGACTCCATTAGATTTTTCTTTGTCGAATAAAATGGTGTCACTGATATATCATATGGATATTATGATTTTCGATTTCAGCTAATACAACTGTTTTGAAATCTTAATCAACTGATTTTTCAGTACCTACGTATATTTATGGTGCTTTTTCAATTAAAGTAAAAGGGAAAATCGGCCTTGGTTTTACTTGACGTTTTCGCAATTATTGGAACTTTCCAACCTAATCAAGGGTCCGACTTATTTGGGTTTTATAGCGTTAGACTGCTGTTCGGTCATAGTTTTAGTTTGTCGTATTGATTAGAACAGTATTATCGGCAAGTCACACTGTGTCAAATCCAAATATCTCAATGAGTAGCGTGGAGAGTTCTGACAATGTCAAGTCCTATTGTCGTAGGCCTCTTTGCATGGGTATGATATCAGTTTTCAGCAAATGTCCATTGGCCATTTCAGTGAGGGTGATCTGATGTATTTTTTTCGGAGTTCAGCCTGCTGAACAGGTTGGAATATATTCATTGTAGATGTGAGGCGATTATTCATAATTCTCAAAAATGATTTGTAGACCTGGGGCAATAAAGATATTATATTCATTTCGTGTCCCTATTATTAATTATGGTAGAAATTTCTTGGGTTTAAGGACGGGGAGGTCAACCAAAAGAAACTACTTAGCTTTCGGCGACGTTTCGGAACTTTATTTTTCCTTTTTCAAGCCGTGGAACGGGAGAAATAAGGCACATGAGACGACATAGTAAGAAACATTAAAATCATAGATATACAATCAACGATCTTGTCAAAATAAACTAAAATAAAATTAGTCATTGCTCAGGAGCACTTACTCAAACTGATGTCTCCAGAGCCCCTGATGCAGCCAGGAGAAAAGCACAATGCATGATCACCCTTAAGATAGTGACAAATTCTGATTTATATGACAATAATTGATGATTATTGGATTATTATCATTTCCTATTATTATTTTTCTTTTCCTTTTGTTCTTAATTTAAATTTGACAAGACAAAAGTTGGGTTCTGTTCATTTATGCTGTTGTTAAAACAAGGTAGTGTTTTACATTGGCTGGCCACTATGGTACTCTAGTTCAGCAGTGTAGGCACTCCATATCAAAGGATTCAAGCGTGCATTCGACACATTTGCTTATATATAAAATACAACTTGACACTCAGAATAAAAATAAAAAATTACAAAAGTTAAAAAATCACAGATATATACAAACGTAAAAGACACAAAATATAAAAAGATTTGAAAATGTATAAAACAGAAAAACATACACGGAAAAGAAATTCTAAAAAGCAAACAAAAACAACATTTATAATAAATTATTTGTTGAATGGTGTTAAGTACTACTAACAACTCCCAGATAGTTCCAGAGTTACATATCCACACGCATAATTATATTTAGTTCATCTTTCTCTTGTAAATTTGAAGGATATAGCTATATACACCACTCAGACCATCTGTATCGGTCTTTATATTCACTGTGTCATTTAGGTTTATGTGGATCATTTCAATCAGTTTTCGTTTATATCTTTGTGTTTCCGAATCAACAACTTCCACCTCACCAAACTTGAAGCTATGGCCAGTTTCAAAACGGTGTTTTGCTAATGCTGTTTTATCTTCATTGTATTTTTTGTTAATGTGACAATCATTCTTGTGCTGTTGTATTCTTTTATCCAGATATTGCATCGTTTCACCTATGTAGCACTTTCCACATTCACATGGGATTTTGTAGACCAAAGAGCTCTTTTTACTCTGGGGTACCGTATCTTTGACATGTGTGAACAAAGAATTTGTAGTTTTGAGGTTGTAAAAGGCTATTGAAACCTCAGATTTCTGAAGGCATTTCCCAATTTTTTGCGAAAGGCCATCTATAAAGGGAAATTTGAAATATTTGGTCTCTTTTTTCATACGGTTACAGGTTTTGTTTTTAAATCTTTCTATGCTTCTGTTAATAAAATTCAATGGATAATTATTATTTGATAGGATTTTCTTTATTTTTTCAATATTTGCCTTGTGAAATTCAGGGTCACTCAAATCAAGAGCTCTATGTAGAAGCCCACTTATTATGCCTACTTTATTGGATGTTGAGTGGTTGGATAGGAAGTTGAGAATTCTACCTGAACTAGTGGGTTTAGAATACCAATTTGTCAGCAAGGTATCTACCATTAGGTTTGTGGTGGATTTCTATGTCCAGGAAGCACAGCTTATTATCTATCTCTATCTCCATGGTGAACTGGAGTGATTGGTGAAATTTATCGAAAGTATCCAGTGTCAGATTCAATTCATTCTTGGGTAGTGACAATATTGTATCATCCACAAATACATATATAAACGGAATGGGGAATGGTAGTTTTTTTAAAACTTCTGTTATAAGGTGGTTCATTACCAAGTTAGCCAAGATTGCTGAGGCTGGGTTGCCCATTGCAGATCCATCCTTTTGTAGATAGATATTTTGTTCATAAGAGAAATAACTGGTGTCAAAACAGTAAGTAATCAAGTCAGTCAAGCTGTCTCGGGAAATAACCGTATAGTTGGAAATAAATTTAAAATTTTCCTTAATTATATTTAAGACTAGTTGCTTTGGTATGTTAGTAAATAGGCTGACAACATCTAATGAGACTAGAACATGCCCATCTGGGATGGTGTGTTGTTTAATTATTTCAGCGAACTGGAAAGAGTCCTTAATATTAAAATAAAACGTAGATGTTAGAGGGTTGAGGATGTTGTGTAGATACTTAGCTAAGTTATATCCTGGAGAGTTGATGCAGCTTAAACAATATAACTTAGGCGGGACTGAGTTGTGGCGTTTTAGACTCCTCTCTTTTCTACTTGTTATAAAATTGTTGGTTCTTAATTCTGTTATTATTTTGTTGGCCATTGTTTGGTATTTGCTTGTTGGGTCTCGATTGACGTGTTGGTAGATGTTCGTGTCACTCAGTATTTCTAGTGTTTTTTGGTGGTATTCAAGTTTATCCATTAGGACTGTGGAGTTGCCCTTATCTGATCTGCTAACCATTATGTGTGAGTGTTCATTGAGGAATCGTTTTGTTCTTCTAACTCTATTGATTAGGGACTTCTGCGGGAGTGGTCTATCATCCAGGTAGAAATTCGTGATTATGTTCGTGGTCTGACCTCTCAAGCTTTTCTTGTGTTCATCTGCCATTGTCTGTGCTCTTATGCAGTATTCAAGATCCTTGATAATGGTTGGTATGGGAATCTCCTTATTTGTTAAGGGAAGGCCAAATTTTGGACCCAGACTCAGGGTCGTTTCCACTTCATGCGGGAGTGGTACATTTGTCTAGTTATACAAATAATTCTGTTCAACGTTCGTACATATTTCATTTTGTGTTTGTCCAAGGGATCTTAGCTTTTCTATGTTAATTATCTTAATCTTGTTGAACCCTCTATTATATCTATTGTTATTTTCGTTCAGACAATATAGGAAAACCTCCTCAGGGATACGGTTTTCCAAGTCAGCTTTGAGGGAATTGATTGACCACTGTTGATTTCAATTTCCAGATAGCAATGTCAATTTCTAAATTAAGGAGAGCCTTCTTAAACTTCGATGCGACCTTGTCTGCCCTTTTTTGGAATGGGCCTTTTACAACCTCAAAACTCCAAATTCTTTGTTCACACATGTCAAAGATAAGGTACCCCAGGGTTAAAAGAGCTCTTTGGTCTACAAAATCCCATGTGAATGTGGAAAGTGCTACATAGGTGAAACGATGCAATATCTGGATAGAAGAATACAACAACACAAGAATGATTATCACATTAACAAAAAATACAATGAAGATAAAACAGCATTAGCAAAACACCGTTTTGAAACTGGCCATAGCTTTAAGTTTGGTGAGGTGGAAGTTGTTAATTCGGAAACACAAACATATAAACGAAAACTGAGTGAAAAGATTCACATAAATCTAAATGACACAGTGAATATAAAGACCGATACAGATGGTCTGAGTGGTGTATATAGCAATATCCTTCAAATTTACAAGAGCAAGATGAACTAAATATAATTATGCGTGTGGATATGTAACTCTGGAACTATCTGGGGGTTGTTAGTAGAACTTAACACCATTCAACAAATAATTTATTATAAATGTTGTTTTTGTTTGCTTTTTAGAATTTTTTTTCCGTATATGTTTTTCTGTTTTATGCATTTTTAAATCTTTTTATATTTTGTGTCTTTTACATTTGTATCTGTGATTTTTTAACTTTTGTAATTTTTTATTTTTATTCTGAGTGTCAGGTCGAATGCACGCTTGAATCCTTTGATATGGAGTGCCTACACTGCTGAACTAGAGTACCATAGTGGCCAGCCAATTAAAAAAACACTACCTTGTTTTAACAACAGCATAAAGGAACAGAACCCAACTTTTGTCTTGTCAAATTTAAATTAAGAACAAAAGGAAAAGAAAAATAATGATAGGAAATGATAATAATCCAATAATCATCAATTATTGGCATATAAATCAGAATTTGTCACTATCTTAAGGGTGATCATGCATTGTGCTTTTCTCCTGGCTGCATCAGAGGCTCTGGAGACATCAGTTTGAGTAAGTACTCCTGAGCAATGACTAATTTTATTTTAGTTTATTTTGACAAGATCGTTGATTGTATATCTATCATTTTAATGTTTCTTAATATGTCGTCTCATGTGCCTTATTTCTCCCGTTCCAGGGCTTGAAAAAGGAAAGATAAAGTTCCGAAACGTCGCCGAAAGCTAAGTAGTTTCTTTTGGTTTACCTCCCCGTCCTTAAATCCAAGAAATTTCTACCATAATAAAGATATTGGTCGATAGTTTTTGATATTAAAATATCTGATTAATTACTTGATCAGTGAAATCAGCCATATATATGATGTATGGAATCAAATAGAGAATAGAATCAGAAATTATGAAATATGTCTAAAATTCCAAAGATCACATCAAGGGAAAGAATTTTTGTTGAGGCAAGTGTCTGATGGTCCTTGGGAGCAAATTGGTGTAGACATATTTTATTTCAGCGTCGTGCATATCTTTTAATAGTTGATTATTCCTCAAAATGTATTTAAATGAAAGAAGTAACTAATGAAAATACTGTCTATGCTGCACTGAAGATTTCGTATTGGTATACCAAAGCTGGTTTATAGTGATAAAGGACCTCAGTTCTCTAACCACAAATTTAAATATTTAACAAAAGTTTGGAATCTCAGACATATAACTTGGAGCCCGTATTACCCTAAATCTAACGGGCTGATCGAAATATTCAACTTTTAAAAATATCTTTAAAAAAAGCAGATTCCGGTAAAGACATTTACGTTGCTTTATTGGAATATAGAAATACTCCACTCGAGAGTCGTCTATTAATAAATTTCCTAGTGAATAATGGACCTTTCTCATGCAATGAACAAGAAGGATAGTTTATTAAGATATTTGCAATAAAGAAAGAGACACATATAATGACGCGCGAATCGCGCGATACCTGTGTGGAATGACTTTGATTGGTTCCACTTGTCAAATTGTGCAATTTCGGTTATGCTTCTGTTTTTGTTTATTTTTAAACGTAAGTATGACAAATATGTATTAACATTAATTAGAAAGAAAACCCACCGTTGGACAAAAATGTTTGAAGCAAACCTTTAATTGTACAATTATTATTGTATTTGATATAGAAATCGTTATTTTACGAACCCTCAAATCTCTGTCCCAATTTAAATCGTCTTCATTCAGGTTGAGAGGACGTAACTATTGTTTTCTTAAAATTTGATTGCTTGGGAACTTGTGAAAAGAAAGGTTTGACTTCTTTTTCGCCTTATTCTGACAAGATCTCATACAACACATTTGAACCATTGTATCATACACAGTTTTTGTAATAATTTTCAGCAATTTGATTGATATTGATTGATTATTGAGGTTAGCTTAAATACGTCAGGGTCAGACCGCGTTCAGTAAATTGACGATTTAATTATCTGTCACCCACAAGCGGCGCGCGCAGCACAGGTAAAATGAGAAAGGTCAGTTCGGGAGCAATTTAAATGCCTTTCTGGCATTGCCTGAAAACTTCTCAAAGCACCTAGATAAGGAAAATTATGTTATAAAGTCGGAATTAGAATAGCGACAAAGTAGCTATAAATATTTTCACGATTAAAGAATAGAGTTCACAGATGACATTTGACATTTGCTTGTGGCTTTTTATGTACATTAGCCCCGCATAGCTTGGCAGTCAAGATGCTTCAATTGGGTGGAACTGATGGAAGTGACAAGTAGGACTTTCTATGAATATGGGAAAATCATAAAATATCAGGATATTGGGAATTGGAAGTTCTGGGAAACATCTGGCTCTTAGAAGCTCCTCAACTCTCACTCCTCGACATTTCAGGCTTATGATGCAAGGGCATTTGGCTATGTTTTGTTTCTCACTTATCAATTTTTCATTTTAGTTCGAGTCCGCAATCGATTTGCAGAACACGACACACTGTACTTTTATGATAAAATATTCTTATTATTCTATGAACGTGCGTAAATTTCAATTAAAATAAATAGTTTTTTCTCAATCAACAGCCAGTGATAGTTTATTTTGGAATATTATAGTTGGAAGACAGAAATATGCTTTCAACTCGTGAGAAACATATGTCTTTCCCGCCCGCAGCAGCTTGACCGAAGCATTTGCGTGTGGAGAATTCTAAGCTATATAAAATGGCACGCATGCATAATTAGTTATATTTTTACTTCCACGAAATTTTAATTAGGTATGGGTATGGGTTTATGTTTCAAATTATACTGACTTGATGATTGAAAACTTTTTTAAAGTAAAAAAATATACAATTATTGTGTGAATGAATTTAAAAGTTTTTCCTAGATTGTCTACGTTTCTGATAAAGAAAGCATGTGACATCATTCTTTTCAACTTATCCGTGTTTAGCTGACTCTCATCTTATTATATTTTTTTTTTCAATAAGTTTGGATTTCAAATCAATCAAAATTTAATCAAATGTCAGAAGCATCTCGAATGAAAAATTATTATTGCAATTATAGATATGAGAAGAATTATGATTTTTATTATTTACTAAGTGAAAATATTGGGTTCACTTGAAAAAAAAAAGGACACAAGGAAAACGGAGCAGGGATTTTGGCGTAGTTTGTCTTTCCTTATTAGGGAAATTATTAGAAGCAAAAATTTAAATACCATCTCGCGAACATCAGCTTGTCCCATAATAATTCTAGCAATAAAATTCGATAACATCTATTTGGCCTATTTCTCAAAATAATTATTCTGTTAAACCTATTTCCATTCTAAGAAGTCAACAAATGTAACATAATTTAGAAATATTGGTAAATCGACTTCCACAGGTGCATACATATAACGTGACTCAATTCATATAGGTCCGATATCCTTAACAGTTTTATTAAGTATAGGTACAAGAAGAGTGAGACTAAATCCAACAGCGGCCTATGGCGGCAGCAGACTGTTTGGTATTGCGACTATAATGTGTGGCTATTTCGGGTACGTCTGGAAAAGCTGCCAAGTTAATGCTCCTCATCACATTTGGTTAGCCGGATTGCTTGCTGCTTTGCCGAACGTAAGCTTTTACAAGATTTACCGAAAATTTTATTTTTACTTTTAATTATGTCGCACCGATATTTGGTTACCCAGAAAACGTAGACCGCTACTATTTTGCTAGAGTTTTGAATGCATTTGAGTTTAAAGAATAGGTACGCTTCGTAAAATTAATAGTTAGATAGACCAAATCTATAGGGCCTTTCAACCGAATCGTCAGCTGTTCCGAATGCAGTCAAGTGTGCCAATCGACATTATGTGCAAATAATACTTACGATTATAATTTTGAGATCATTATACTCCTAGTCAACTGTATAAAGTGTCGCTATTGGAAGGTTAACCATAAAATAATTCATATTATGACTCTGTTAAACCTTATCACGTTTAATTAATTGACTTCGCACTGAGGCAAACTTTAGTTATTTTTCTGTGCGTAAAATGTGACACTTTTAAGATATAATCAATAATGACCAAAAATGTTCTGGGTCAGTGTTGGTTTAATTTCTATTGCCAGAGACCAGGCTTCAAAATCCTCCGCCACAGAACCTGGAAAATATTTAACGAAATAGTCACAATGTGATCAAAGCGTGCTTATAGGATATTTTACCAAAAAAGTCACTCCATCACACTTAGGTCCAGTTGTACAGTCCAGGTTCAAACAGAGGTTTAGTTGAACTCTACTGGTATTTGAACTTTACCATTTGAATTGCATTGCTGTCAAGAAATATATATTTTGGCATATTTCTGACAGCAATGCATTTCAAATGGGATGGTTCAAGTACCAGTAGAGTTCAACTGAGCCTCTGTTTGAACCTGGTTTGTACAACTGGGCCTTAGTGTTCCGATATATAGATGTACTTGATAAAATGGACAACTTCTCGTCACTTGTTTCCAGTGTATTCCTACGGTTAGTTGGACGTTGTCGATTCATCTCCATTGGAAGAGTTCTGAGTTTTGTCTGTAAGTCAGCCTGCGAAGCTCACTGCATTTTAAATAGGTAGATAACAAATCGCTTGCAGCTTATATTGATTCAAAATAGACCTGTCTGGTTTATCGAAAACATCTTACAGCATTTACCAATAATGAATAGACATTCGGGCTGCCTATGATAATGTATCATTGGAAATTCTGAGAGAGAAGCTGGAAGAAGCCGGGGTCAATGAATGGATTGTAGAATATATACAGGGTGTCAATTTGGTAAAAATAAAATGTTATACAGGTAGGGTGAACTAGAACCACCATATTTTAGTTGAGGGGTGAGTGACCCTTTGGGACCCATGCACCCCAACCTCAAAATTTTGAATGGCACTACACCTTTTGAGATACCTAAAATCAAATATTTTTGAGCATATAATTTTTTCAAAAAATATTTAATTTCAATTATCACAAAAGGAGGGGGGGGTGCCATTTCAAATATTGGGATTGGGGTTCATGGGGTCCAAGGGGTTATTATAACCAAAATATGGTGTTTATAAAGTGAATGGAGCGATTGTTATTTTTTAACAGACATTTATGTATTGAGAGAGCTACAGAATAAGTATAGAATAATATCTTTGCTAGATTTCTAATTACAGACATTTTTTTTAATCAATTTAACATGTTCCTAATAAGGCCATCATACGAAAAATTTTCAATTGGCCTAACATAACAGTGCTTTTTTAAAATAATGTGTCATATTATTACCTAAGTGGTGTTTTTTGAGATGTCTGGAATCTAACCAAGCAAGAGATGCTGCGGTTAATTTGTCCTAGTTGTATGTAGACCTATTTGGATCAGCATCCCAGGACTTGGAATTATGGTGTTTTTAGGAATGCAGCAAACGTATAAGTTCTATTTTGTGTACATACTATTTCTCAAATAATAATATTTTTATAAATGATTGATTGATTGATTGTATTTAATTTGAACATTTTTTAATGGTGGCCTTATTAGAAGCATAGTGATCCAAACAAGTAAGCTTCTTTGTTTTATGCAAAAACCCCCACTTATATGCATAAAAAGACAAATAGATTGGAGTTAATATTCAAGTAATAGTGAAACATACATACAAGTTCGAGATTTTTGTTGGGTTCGGTAGATATTGTTAGGAAAAAATAAAACTTCTTAACGTGGCCTTATTTGAGACAGGTAGGTACCTTACACCAATCAAATTTAGGAAATTGTGGCTGGCGAGGCATGTGTATTGCAGTATGCCGATGACATTGTACTGTTTGCAGTTGGTAAAAAGGTAAAAGGAGGCATAAGAAAGTGCAGGTTGCCTTGAGCAGATTAACCTAGGTATATCAACAGAACAAAACCAAAGCTATGTTGTTTTCCAAGGGTATGGCAGAAATAATACAATAATATAATAAAATAAAGAATATAAGAGTGTTAAATAGGAAAATTTAGTGGGTTGAAAATTATAAGTACTTGGGAGTCATATTGGACAGGTAGGTAGCTGAAGTGGAACGAGCATATTGAATATGTGATTAAGAAGGCGCAAAAAGGAATTAACATCATGAGAGCAATCACAAAAACATGGTGGGGAGCTAACCCAAATTTATTGCTGAACATTTATAAAGGGCTGGTTAGAATCCATAAAGGGCTGGTTAGAATCCACTTTGACTATAGCTGTTAAGCGATGAACCACATAAATAAGACTAACTCTAGCAAAATGGATCGCATTCAGTACCAGGCCTTGAGAGTAGTGAGTGGTTGCATGAAAAGCACTTCCATAATGGCGTAGTTATCTGTAGCGGCAGAAATGCCATTGAGAAATCGAAGGAACCTACTCAGTACAAAGTTGATGCTCAGGAAAGCAGCTATTAGAGGAGAGGAGATCAATGGGGTGATAAACAACTTCTATGCCCGTTACAATCAGGATCCTCCTTATTGGCGGCGTAAGTGTGCTCCGACGGTAATGGAGGGGGCGGATTATGTATGTGTTGGCTCAGATAGGAATATTGAAAAGATCGGATAATCTGCCATGGTTCGAAGAGGACATGAAAACTTAAACGCGGAAAATAGACTGGGTGGATTCCGATAAACGAAAGTTCAGTCTTACTACAAGAGATGTTGAAGTAATACTCGGACCATGAAAAAATATATACCGGGTGGGGCACGAAAAACTTTCCACCCAGGTTTTCTCAGGTGTTAGGTGTTTAATCAAAAATCGCTCAGACACGTCAATTTTTATTTTTTGGGGGACAAATTTTTTTGGGATTTTCACCCCCTACCTGTGAAACCCTAAGTGGGGGTAACAGGTACCCCCAAAATTTCAAATAGAAAGAGGGGTCGAGTGATATGTCATTTGGTAGCTATTTTCATTGAGATTATATCCCCGTAGTTTTAAGTTGCTACTATTAACCCTGCCGAAATGGCGGCATGTCAAAATTAGGATAAATGCTTTTTTTCGATAATCTAAGTTGTATAGTTTTTACCTGTCACACCTATGCGTAGGTAACAGGTAAAAACCACACATCATTTTTCCATTGATTTTTTCTAACTTTGACAAGCCGCTATTTTGACAGGGTAGCAACTTGAAACGGCGATATAATCTTAATGAAAATAGCTATCAAATGACGTATGACTCGACCCCCCTTTTCGTTTGAAATTTTGTGGGTACCTGTCGCCCCCACTTAGAGGTTCACAGGTAGGGGGCGAAAATACCAATAAAATGTGTCCTCCAAAAAACAAAAATTAACGTGTCTGAGCGATTTTTGATTAAACACCTAACACCTGAGAAAACCTAGGTGGAAAGTTTTTCGTGCCCCACCCGGTATACACATGCATCCTTGAAGCCAATATCAACACATTGGGGAATTGGAATATATAACAATACAAAGAAAATCTCAATAATAGCGAGCTGCCATACATACGGCCCTTTAGAGATCGACACAAGAAAAGATGTTTTAAATATCGGATCCCAATAGTGCTATTTTGAAAAATGTAAGAGCTGGCATCAGCAGATGTACACCTAGAATCACGTCAAGAACTAGTGAGAAAATATAACATACGCAGGATAGAGGAAAGATAATCAAAATATTGTGGGTGTCTAGTCATACAGGCATAACAGGAAATGAAAAGGCTGATAGACTTGCTGGAAGAGGACGAGACACAATTAATGCTATCAAAAGAACAATACACTATGATGATCTATTCAGAGTAGCTAAGGAAGAGACATGGAGGCAATTCAAGTCAATACTAGAAATTTACGATGAATTAAAAGGGCTGACAGACAAAAAACTAGCGTTTTTTGCAGAATGAGAACTATACACATTGTCTCATACCTAAACACCGGCACAAACTTGACATGCAGATAAGCGAGCGTTCTCTGGAACTGTGAGCTGGTTGTATTCAAGGGAAAAAAATCTCGCAAATCCAACCAGAAGGGAAGCAGTTATGGTTATGGAATGTGGATTGCATCAAAAAGTATGACATAAGAAGCTGAAAATAAGCAGTAGTTCATGTTTTAAGTTGCAATTGTAGAGTTTTGCTATTTGGTATGAGCAGCGTTGCATGATTTGGAATGCTATTAGATGTTAATGCTTAAAAAAGGTGAACAGGTCGTTTCTATGTTTTATCGTTTCAGGCAGATATCTTATCTACTCCCAGTTTCCTGGCGCTTCCAAATTCCCGGCTGTATACGCCAAAGCAAACAATTACCTACCCATCCTCAATTTGAAATCTAAAGTATTTGGCAAGCTGGGTAACCCCGATGCACTAGAGGATACAGCTGATAGGATTCTGGCTGACTGTTGCTTGACGACAAGGGGCCATTAGTAAACGATAAGAAGAAGAACCCACGAAAGTAGAACATATCATGACAAGGACACGAAATGATCGCAATTTAATTTTTGATAATTGCCACGACAGTCCAAGATTGCTGCGAAAATCGATATGGTTTCAAAAGAATGCAGATTTGCAAAAATTTTATAATAAAATGTTTATATTATTATAATCTAACAGGCAAGTACTTTCTGCAGGAAAATATTCCGAAGTTAATAATCTTTTGGTATGTAATTTGTGGGTAGTCTGTGGAGTAAGATCTGAGTTTTCGACCTCGTGGACCCTGTGATAACTTGGGGCGAGTCGAACAGCCGCGAAATGTTCGGACTTTTTCAGTTTTTTGCTTGTATTTTCTAAGCCATGCGTTTTACACCTAGTTATAAAGTTGAAGAACATTAAATTTCCTTCAAGTTTCACTGGTCAAACGTATTATTTAACGCAATAGTGACCGAGATACAGAGGTTCAAAGATACAGAAAAATTCTCAACTTGTCAAAAGTTTCTTCCGGCCGACCACAATTCAAACCAAGCATGGGATAAACATATTTCATCCTCATCTCTTTCAAGTGCACCCACAGACGATATACAGAGTGAGTTTTAAGTATGGAACGTCTCGATTTTCTCAAACACGGCTTGCACGATTTTTATGAATTTTGGTGTGAACAAGTATTGCAATATGGCCGATTATATGGTAGTATTTGCAAGGTTGTCAGATCTCTCGTTTTTCAGGAAATATCTGAAACTTTGTTTTTTTTTGTTTTCACCCTGTATATTATGACATTTCTAGGTTCTGCGGAAAATTCTAGACATATTTCATGTACAATGTCATATACCCAATGAACTAGAGCTAAAAACTGGAATGCGCACACAGTGCCATATCTGCCAAAAAAATGAAGCCATGAAAGACAGATGCCACAACGGGGAATGTTGTTTTTTTCTGTTGCTCGCTGACATATGACGTTTTCAAAAGTTTTGTCATATTTCCCTTCACAGGTTTCATCAATTGGAATACGTGTTGGAAGCAATTTTCGTCATTTAACATAATGAGTGCGACAAAAACAGGTATCCCCTCCGCAGCAGCCGCACTAGGCTTCACGTTCGTCCTTATGTGTTAGCATTCCAGTTTTTGGTTATAGTTCATTGCATATACCTATCTTCGACTGTTTCGGAAATATTGACAGTTGAAAATTGACTTTTTTGCAACTTTGACAGGCTGTGAAATCTAAACGGCGAATTTTACAGCCAAACCTATTTGACATTCTTGTCTGTAGCTTTTCATAAATTACCATTTGATACCAACTATGAATTTAACCAGAGATTGAATTTAACCGAACTTTTTATTCATGGATTAAATTCAAAGTTGGTGCCGAATGATAGTTTATAAAAAACTAAGAAAAGGATGTATAATATGATCAGTTTTGCTCCAAAATCGACCGTTTAGATTTTACAGTTTGTCAAAGTTGTGAAAAAATCTATTTTCAACTGTCAATCATTCGGAAACAGTTGAAGATAGGTATATGATATTGCATATGAAATATGTCTAGAATTTTCCGCAGAACCCAGAAATGTCATAATATATAGGGTGATCCATTTGAAAAAAACAAAGTTTCAGATATTTCCTGTAAAACGGAAATTCTGACAACCATGTAAATCCTACCATATTATCGGCCATATTGTAATACTCGTTCACACCAAAATTCATAAAAATCGTACAAGCCGTTTTTGAGATAATTGAGACGTTCCATACTTAAAACTCACTCTGTATATGTCTAGTATGCACCTGAATTATTTTCCGCATCAACCGCAACTAATAGTCCAAGAGCCCAGAGCCGCCAGACACAACTTATTTTCTAAAGGACAGAATATGTGGGATTGAGTAGCACTTATAGGTACTATGAACGTATATATATTCGCTAAGTTGGGTAGACGGCCAATTCACTGTTATTTGTAAATAACGGTTTTTCCTATCATGGGAAAAACCTAATCCCATTTTTACTCTAGCCTAGAGTAGACTGTAAGTTTAAGAGTGGGAAATCAGTTGACATTGATATCCTGCTCACTCTCAAACGCATGCATAGTACCCTCACGCTTACACTCCCGGAAAAATTATTTTGCGTCTGGGGGGATGTTTGGCCGGTGCGATTGGTCTGGCTGAGCACACGTAGTTATGAAATGGTCTCTCCAATACCATATATAAAAATCAAGCGTTAGAACAAAAGTTAAAGCTTTCTTCAGCTTTCGCACCTGATGTTGGTAAATTGGCCGCCTACCCAACTTAGCGGGTATCCATACGTTCATAGTACATATAAGTGCTACACAATCCCACATATTCTGTCCTTTAGAAAATAAGTTGTGTCTGGCGGCTCTGGGCTCTTGGACTATAAGTCTGTGTCCATATTATTCAACATGCTCATATGGTCTTCAATTTTTGGTCACTATTCATCACCTTGCTGTCTTGCATATGACAAAATCGTGCTTTCTACCTTTAGAAGCGTCATTTTGACCATAGCATTGCGCTTTTCCTGGGATAACTAGATACTATGTTTTTGTCTGTAACCTCTTCCTCCCATAAGAAGCACTTGTTGAAATCAAATGATAATGATGTCAATGATGACCTACCTGAGCGCGTTGGTTTTGGGGCAGTTGTAGGGGTGTCGCGTTCACAACCCAAGGAGGCCGAAATCAATTTCTCGTTATTGTAATTTTTTTGCCAGGACTTGTGAACTGCAATTCTTTCCACTCTTTCGAGTAACCGTTGATGTTCAGGCTTTTTACGTTCGACACTGGTAGCAAGAAGCGTATCATCTATTAGTATATAACACTAAATCTCAAAAATAAATGGATAAACAATCGTACTCCTTCACTGGCTAAAATTGTGCGAAAATTTGGGGTCAATATTCTTCGAACAGTTGTGCAACGGAACAGTCTAAGGTCTGCGCAGTGTCTCTACTGCGCACGCTCACAGCTGTCCCAGTTGTTTATATTATGACCTCGTAAATTAGCAGCATTAGAAGCGTTCTTTGTATATCCATTTATTTTTGAGATCAGTGGTATATAAGGATTTGACGCGTACTACTTAACCCCGGCCCGCTCAACGATTGATTCTTGTCAAATATAGTTGAATTCACGATAAAGTTTGGATTTTGATTTTTATTTTCACCAGTTGAAAGTAAATAAAATCCCCAGATCTGTCCCTTTTTCTGACAACTATCAAATAATGATACATGACATTTCGATTTGACACATATAAATATCAGGTTTGGGTCTTTGAATTTTGAATTTCGAATTTTTGTGTGGAATCGTTTCCGATTTTTGCCGTGTTCTGCATTATTTTTTGATTTGTTATATTCACAATCAGTTTTTTGGTTTTTTATGTAGTGTTCTGTGCCTTTGTCTTTCGGTGTTGCGTTTCAAACCTGGTTTTAGTTTGGATTTAAGTGTTTACTTTTTTTATAAGTGTTTTCTTTTGACTCTATTTTTTGAATTTTTGGATTTAGTAACTTAACGTCCTTTAAAGAAATTGAAAATAAATTTTTATTCTGAAAAATTATCACTTTTCTAAATACGACCCTGTCGTTTATCCCTGCTGACGGAATCGAAGCGCTAACGCATGCTGGCAACCTAAAGAAAAAATTACTAGAAATGTTGATGCGAATTGTCAACTTCACTTTCTATCGTGATTTCAACTCTAGATAGCCAAGTTCGGCATACGGATGACGTCAAAATCAATGAAGGTTTATTTTAAAAAATTAATAAATAGGTGTATTCCGCTAAAAACACATGGTTAAAGGAAGTTATCAACACGGCTGTCCCCAAGCTAGACAGGGTCCTCGAGGTCTAAAACTTGGATTTTACTCCACAGACGACATGCCAAGATAATCATCAACTTCGAAATACTTTCCAGCCACATACCTTCCTTTATTTATTAGTTGCCTGCTCTGGCCTAAAGGTTTATTTTCCAAAAATAAATATTGATATATGATACAATAAAAACATAATTCAGGGGTATAGTAGACTGCGGGTGCATGTAAAAGAAACGAGGATAAAAGATGTTTATCTCATTCCATGCTTGAGGGTTTGAATTGTGTTCGGACCGGAAGACATTTTTGACAAGTTGAGATTTTTATTGTATCTTTGAACCACTGTATCTCGGTTAATATTGCGTTAAGGAATAATTTTGATGATTGAGTTGGAAGGAAATTTAATTTGCTTCAACTTTATAAATAGGTGTATTCCGCTTAAAACGCATAGTTTAGAAGTTATAAGAAAAAAACTGAAAAAGTTCGAAAATGTCTAAATCTTTCGACTTCCCCCCAAGTCAGCACAGGGTCCTCGAGTTTAGATTCTACTCTACAGACTATCCACAAACGACATGCCAAAATATCATCATGAATTTTTAATGTTTTCTAGAAATATATCTAAATATCTGGTAATGGATACAATCCTCAAGTTTTATAGTTTTCAGTTTCCGTCGTACCTTTAATATACGGAAGTTTCTCATGTAACAAGCACAATATAATGCCCAAAACCTCCACCCACGACATGAAAATTTCAGCAACTGCCGTTGATGAAGATTGCGAGTTTGTCAGCACAATTTCCGTGTTTTCCGTATAAGGTATGTGATTGCAAGTTTACCATTTTGTTTTTGAATGACTTACGTGATTTCCCCCGCAATAGCGTGATTGCCAGATTGATGATTTCAGCGACTGCGACGAGATTTCAAACACCCCTCCCTGACGAATTATTGATATCCGCTACTAATTTCAGCGACTGAATAATAGGACTTGCGGGATTTTTATAAAGTACCAGTATCCTTACAATTGCGAAGGACTGCCAAGCGAATTTGAATAAATTATAAATGTAGATATCTTGAGCAAAACTTTTTTATACATTTTTATACAAAGGTGTTGTTCCACTAAAATAGGTAGTTAATAATTTTGATAAACGAAAGCTGGCATTTTTTTATTCACCTGTTCCAACTACATAACTGTCAAAAAAACTTTGGGCCAGGATAAATCGAATAGCGCAAACCGCATGCGTCTAGTGTGAGCATTTGCAATGTTTCATAACTGTATTACAAGAATTTCAATTATTATGAATGAATTTTTTTGTCAGTTTTTTTTTCTCACAATCTAAATTACCAAAAAAAATCTCTATGACAAAAAACTAAAAGTTAAAATCCATATATACACCCGAAAACGTTAAATTGAATTTAATTATAGTAAAATTTGGAATGGATGTGAGGAGGTGCTAACGGACATAAACCAGCTGCCACCTAAAAACTTTTGAAGTTAAATGAATTTTCAATATTATAACTTTGTTCTAGGCAGACAGTAGTTTGTTTTCTGGGGGGTATTTATATTGTATATACGGATTTAGGAATAAATAACCATTTAATTTATTAGGTACTTCAAAAAAAAAAGTATAGGTACCTACGCGATGTCGTAAGAGTCTGAAACATTTTACTTGTCGCACGTTTTATTCAGCCAATAGATCTATCTATTGTTTTATTTATGGTATAACCTTAATTTACCAACAGAATTATGACAAGACGGCGTAAGTAAATACATATAAATACCGATGCATGCATTTGCCAATACCATAATAGGAAATCCATTACTTAATAATTAAAACGTGCCGCTCGTCTAATCCGCTTTCTTTAAAGATTAAGGATAAACATCTTTACAATTCTCACAATTTGACCTATTTTTACCACCCACAAATATTCAAAAAAGTCCCTTGAATGTATAAATGACCGGATTATCCTTAAGGAATCTGAATCGTTACTGGATATATTTGAATTTTCATAACAGAGTTTTCTTAGTCAAACTTTATAAAAACAGGAAAATGTAAAAGTTTGTATTTTGTATAAAGAACCTGTTTAAGAAAAATGAGAAAGCCCTACGGCTAGTAGAAGCAAAAGTCAAAGAGATTCTCTATATCAATAAAACTTTTCACAAATGTAATAGGTACATTTTTAAACCATTATCATTGAAGCATACAGGACTAGACATCAATGGAAATACTTGTCTAACCTCAAATTTGCTGATGAAATATTACTCTTCTTTGAGGATATGAATCAGTTAGAGAAAATGATAGGTACCAGAAATAAATGAAGCCATAAACAAATTTGGCCCAAAAATGAACATTTAAAAATCTCATGTACAGGATTGAGCTGATAGAGGACGTTGAGTTCAAACTCTGTATGGAGGGTGAAGGATGAAGAGCCAGCTGCACAATTTTTTTATGTATGTGCTGCAAATGGGCTTCATAGCTTGGAGCAACGAACCTAACAGAAAATTCGAACAAGACCGCGCCAACTAGTCAACTACTATCTCAGCTTAGAGAAGTGAAGTCTTGTAACATAGGGCCTTATCGCTTAGCGTAGCGATTTGCTGCTGGAATAGTAGAGGTTTTCAAGGAACTTTTTCCTCATAAATGTAAAACAAAACCATTGTTCCTAGCTAGTCCTTAGCAAAGCTCCTTAACATGGTATGTCGTCGTACCTAACGGGGTATCAATGGTGTTTGGCCTACTTCTATTCTTTCCAAAATGAATCTGGATTTGGAATTTATGGATTGATACATTTTTACAAGCAGCATTATTGGTGGTATGAAAATCCTCACGTAGTTATAGAATGCGTGTAAGAATTTGTAATTAAAACTTCTCCTGAAAAATGCATAGTGCATGGAGGAGGAGTTGCGTGACGTGGGCTCCCAGATCGCCCCATTCAAGCCTAATAGACTTTTTCTCTTTTGAAGCTGCCTCCAATCTTTCATTAGCGAATTCGCAAGCAATCCAGATAGCAGCCAGATAAATAATATTTTTTTTTAGGGTAAAGGTTTAAATTGTGGGGTATGGGAAATTCTGATGATTGAGGATAACCAGTTTCAAGATTCTATCGGCATTTTTGGATCGTATGAACATAAATTATATCAATGTATCCTAAAACCGATCAATCTTAACTCAACCATACGTACGCACGTGCTTGAAATAAAATTTTACGTCTTTTGAAGAGCAAGCAAGCACTTCAGGCTCGGTAGTGGAGAAAATTAATTTTCCAACTTTAACTTACTATTTTTAAACATCTCTTTTTCTTTCTTTTTGTCTTCGCGTTTTAAACAATGACCTGATGACGAAAACACTCCCAAACCTCGATAGATTTTGATAATTAACATAATATTATAGACTGTTTTGGCTGAGATCCCTGTGATTTCCACTCATTATACATAAATATATACATATAGGGCTTTCATTTCAAAACTTGCCACCCACGTTATCTGCGTAAAGAGACAGACTTTTGGAAATTGCCGAAACACGTTAACAAATTTATTAAGGGGGAAGGGTTTTTACATAAAACTGGACTTCCTTCCTTCAACCCCAACCTACTTGTTTATTACCGCAACAAGAAAACAATCAGGTGTGTTGAAAGATAAATAGGCATTTTTAAACATTGAAATAGGCGTTAATCTGCAAGGGTGAGGTCAAATTTAAAAAATAGGACGGCAAAATGTACAGACTAAACAGCCCTTTAAAATGATCTAACACTCGACCCCCTGTGTCATTTGAAAATTTTGGAATGGTTGCCCTGGTGGTTAGGGGGTTGAAGGAAGAAAATCCAGTTTCACTTAAAAAAACCTTTCCCCTCCATAAATTTGTTGCCGTGTTTCGGCGATTTCCATAAATATGTCTCTTGACGCAGATAACATGGGTGGCCAGCTTTGAAATGAAAGCACTGTGTATAATAAATATCCCAAATGTCTGGGAGAAGGGAAGAAAAAAATCAGCAGATATTGGCTTATAATGGTGAGGAAGGTAGGGATTTGGTGTACACTGGATAAGGAGGTATCGAAGAAGAATACATTATGCTAGCTCAATACTCCTAGAAATATAAGCATTGGCAAAGTACTAGGAGAAGATCATGGTAAAACTGACATCAATAATTATGATATGGGAGTATGTACCTAAATTAATTTTTTTTTCAATATGTGCCTCGAATGCAGAGAAAACGTGAAGAACGCTTCTATAGCTATTCTACTAATGATAAGAAAATTTAATAATGTTAATTTGTTCAATAAGTAAATTGCAGTGAGTTTTAAGTGGACTCGCGAAATCTGTGGCAATTTGGTGGGACCATTAGCAAGACGATTGACGGTGAATCAGTTTGAGCTTATTAGGGAAATAACAATTAGCGAGACAATTGGTGTATTAATTCAGGATAATAGTGGAATAATTGGCGAGATAACTAGTGGTTTAGTTTGACTAATGGATAATAATTAGTGACATTAGGCATTCCAACGACCTGTCAAAAATTGCGTTGTGGGCGGAAGTTCATTATCCCGTATATGACAGTACAGAATTTAAAGCTTTTTAAAGTGCATTTTGTGGTTGTTTTGTGAATGAACACTGTTTATTTTTTCATTTTATTGACTTCATTAGTGTTTTTCTCAATTAAAAATGCCACAAACGCGTCTTGTAGTTGATTGTGGAAGTCGTTCCAACAAGGATGATGTCAGGCTTTTTTCATTGCCCTCTGTTTTAAAATTTTCCACCCTCACTGTCCCTTCATCTAAAATAAACCCAGACTCAAAATACTTGTAAGAATCTAAGCTTTTGTTGGTCTTCCTTTGCTCATTGATGATGTGAAAACTGTGGGTCAAAATGTCAACTGGACATTTTTTCAAACTAACCGTTCGTCCACATTCCGATTTTCCTGAGTTTAAGTCTCTAAATATTCACTCTGCATCTCGAAAAATATATTATAACAGAATAAACTGTAATTAGCTCCAAAATATTCCAAATAAACTCAAGATACACAAACAAACGTCGAATTTCTCACAGTCGCCATATTGAAAAATCACGTGGTTTGGAGAGCCTAATTAGTAGACTGATTTAGGTTAATTATAGGGAACTTTTTCAAAACTGAAACAGTGACTTTTTTACTTGTTTTATTATTGAAAAACCACTCCAGAGAGTATTTTATGGTTAATCTACGAAAGCAGTCAGCCGAAATGAAGCAATTTGATCAAATTTCGGTTGACTTAATGAAAAATTTCAAAAACAATAGGCAAGACGAGAGGAAGCTCGAAGACGAGAAAAGCAGGACAAGCTTGCAGCATTTTACCAACCAAAGGATGGAAAGAAAAACCAGAAGCGGAACCCCGAAGACAGAAAGAAAAACAAGAAAACGAAGGCCGAAGACAGAAATGAAAAAAAAAGTCCCGAAAAACAGGACCGATCCAGGAAAATTTCAAATTTAATCGAAAATTCCGTTTTTCCAGTCTCTAGTTTCTGAGGAACAAACCGGACTCTGGCAAATTTTGGAAGTGCAAGATAATAAATTTAAGAATGCAATGGAAGAAGTATGTGAAGAAGTTGGGATTTTTTGTCAGGAACTTGAAACCTTTCGACAAGAAATGGATAATTTTGGGAAAAGAAAATAAGAGGAAATGGAATATGACTTGATGTCAGGAAATGTTCCATCGTGCAACCGCCGGTATTAAAGCTAATTACCACCATACGGACTTCGATATCGTGGGCGATGTACAGACGTCAGTTTGATGCTGTTGCAACGACTAATGGTTGGAGATCTCATAACATGGCTACAGGTTTGATTGTTGCAGATTAGTTGACAGATTAGTTCAAGAACCTACTACAGAATAAAAAAATCCTACAACCTCTAGAGGCAAGCATGCATATAGTACATATTATATACTGAATGCTTTCTCTCGTCGAGAATCTCTCGAGCTCTCTCGCTTCCTCGGGCAACATAAGTTTATTGTTATATTGCTTTCAAATTCTTAAAATATAACTTAATGAAGAATGTTTTATTTTGTGTTTATATAACTTTCTATCTACACTGTAGGTATGCAGAATAAGTTTACGCCAGATCAAAAGAACAGCATTTTGATCCAATAACTGCTATAAATCATTAGCTGATGCTGCTTTTAAAAGATTAGGTGAGTTCAAATGTTTCCAGTGACTCTATAATATTTTTTTCTACGAGCGTGTGCAAAGTTGAACTTTTCGCACGGAAACTCTTTGCGCACTAATTTTTGTTACGCATAGTTACCGCATTTATACTCGATTTTTCAATGTTTCGTGGGTTTCTTTATAAACTTATATTCAGAAAAAAAGGCCTGATGTTATTTTTGTTCCAATAAAGGCATTCAGGTTAAACATTACCTTCTTAATTTGATACTTTTCGTATGAGGAGCGAGGAGAGGAAAAATTCAGCAGAAACAGATGTGAGGTCAGGTGACCATGGGCATGGAGAGCTACCAACCCACATTCCTTTGGAGTATCAGATTATAAAAGTTGCACTGTAAGTTATACTCTCCATACCAAAATTTGGCAGAAAAAACAAAGGTAACGACTTGTTCAAATTCTAACTAAACCTCGTTAGCATAACCATTGTTGCCAATAGAGTCAAGCTGATCACTGAAAAAAAAAAAAAAAAAAATATATATATTGAAAACACAACACATAGAACTAGGAGAGAAAATTACCAATTTTGAGCATCTGGAAACATTTAAGAAGATTAGGTATGCAGCTCCTCTGGATGAAAATCATAACACTCGTAGAAAAAGTATTGTTCCTAACACTTGCGCAAAGTGTCTTTCCTGCACTCAAAGATTATCCGAACTCCGCTTCGCGTCGTTCGTCTAACTGCTTTCCGGGAAAGTATCACTTTGCGCACTTGTTAGAAAAATAACTATTACCTACGAGCATGCGGTAAAGTGCATTTTACCTCACCTCACTCTAATGCGGTAAAGCTAATTTATCGCATAGTGTGCGGTAAAGTTACTTCACATCATAGTGTGCGGTAAAAATGACCGAACGATGCAAGCGAAATTCTACTAGTCTACTGTCAAACGTGAAGACAGCTAATCAGAGACGCAATTCGATTTTCTATAATTTTTTTAAATTTTTTGCGGATATTTTTCACTGCACGGTTGTAGATAAAATACTTTATATAATACGGTGTACTGTACTACAGTATACAGGGTGATTTACGTAGCCAGTGCATTACATTGCAGATGGATTGGATTCTATCTTTACCAATCTACCTGCAATCTGGAAAACTTCTGATGCACGGAATATGTAAATCACGTAAACTCTTCTCGGCCTTCTCTTCTCTTTACTGCAGTAATAGCCTAGTTACCACACTTATTATGTAATATACCTACTATTATATCACAAAAACAAAATCGTCGATTTTATTGAAACTATTTTCCTTAAAATAGGCTTGAGTATTTCAGTGGCGTTCCGAACCCTTTGTTAAAATAAAAAACTACGTAAATGTCCACACCACTATTATTATGGGTAATATTACATTTTTATACATGAGCGAGAATAATTTTTTTGCATTTTCTTGACTTCGGAGAAGAAATTAACTTAATATGGGTCAAACCTCACGAGAGACGAGAGAAGAGCTCTCTCGTCACGTATCGAGGGTCTCTCATCTCATAATTTTTTCTCGAACCTTCGAGAGAAGACGAGAGAGAGCGAACTCTCGTCTCGTCTCGTCTCGCGGCATCACTAATCAAAGTTTGAGAAACAAGCCAGAAACCAAGTTTACATGGCGACTTTATATGTGATTCAAACCTCTAGGATAAAGGAAATTTTAAAAATTGAATAGGATGGTGTTTCAGAATATGTTTTTTGGTCAGTAATAGCAATAGCGAAGGTAATGGCAATTTAAGAAGAAGAAGAGCTGAAGGAGGGTCCCACCACCCAACCCATCTTTGCCTCTGGAGTAGTGCAAAGATGCACCCCGACAATTTATTTCCGATCCTTCAGTGTCGAGTCTAAAAGCCAAATGCGCGTTAGTGTGAGTGATGATCCTTTTCTATAGTGGGTAAGATAACCCAGGAGGTACCTAAAATCCTCCTGTGTGCAGTTGAATTTAATATGCTTAACTATGCTGTTAAGTGCCGATTATTTTAATATAGAGAGCTTATGCAGTGGTTTGTGTATTCAATTATTCTTCCTCAAACTATTTATTACATTTATTTATTTGTTTAACTGTTCGTTACATAGTAATCCCTACACCTTTACCTTAACTAATGTCCTCAAAATAAGTAAAATCTTCTAAATACAGTTAGCGCGGATCTCTTTGGCTACCATATCTTCCAACAAGCCCAGTGCGTCCTTAGCTACCAGAAAGCCAAGAAGATGTTCAGGGTCGACCTCATGCAGGTTGCCTCGATAGTGCGGAACCAGATTGTTGTTTCCCCTCTGAATCTAAATATTATAACTTGCATCCAACAAGATGAGTATCTTCCTAACTGTTCAGGGCACTTGTATAGCCTGTGAATCGGGTCATCAGCCTCATTCATGTCACAAAGGTTCCACGTGCCCTCTAATGTTTATCCTTTTCTTTTAAAATGAACCATAAACTGCCCATGGCCAGTCAACATCTGTGTTAGTTTCCTATTGAATTTTATGCGGTTGTTCTGCCTTTCCATCACATTGGGTAACATTCTATGGGTGACTCTTTCTGTATCTAATTCATCCCAGATCCTTTGTCACTTCCGATATTTTGCCATCTAACCCCACTTTCGCGTATCCATAACTAAATTTTCGAATTTACCGCTATAACAGTGATCACGTGACCAATGTCAAAATGTACTTTTAGGTTATCGGACATGCAGGATCGGTCGCACATAATAAAAAGTTCCATATCAATTCAATTCAATTCAATTCAATTCAATAATGCTTTATTGTCTAAATTTTATAAAAACCATTGACAAAGCGATTCTTAAACTATACACACATTTTAATTTTTATCACAGTTAATAATATTCAAATTAATAATTAAACTAATACCCAATTGATTTTTCAAGTTGAGTAGGTACCTATCTATCACTTCAAGAGATCAAAATATAACGACATAAAATAGACTGAAATGTTAATATCACAAGCACATAGAAGAAAGCAGAAACAACATTATCAAAAACACATAAAAAAAAACATAAAAAATAATAATAAATAATAAATTTCTTATAATTTCAGTAAAGTAACTGGGATAAAATACTACAAAAATAGTTAAAATATATAAAAATTCCTACACAAACAAGAAGAAAAACAAAATAAAAAAATATACATATTTGAAACCTTGTTAACACTTTAAAACAAAATAAAAATAAATAAATGCTAAAACAAAAAAACAACTAGGTATTTGGGACCTTTCAGAATTGACAATTTTATTATGTATGAGGGAACAATGATACAAAAGATTGTTATAATAAAAATACTAAATTTTACTGATAAAATTCTTCAAGACTGTAGTATGCCTTTTCAATTAGGAATTCCTTGAGAGATTTACGAAACCCTTGATAATTGTTTTGGCATTTAATTTGGTTCGGCAAATAATTAAATATTTTGATACTTTCGTAAATAATAGAATTTCTTGTTAAGCCAGATTTTGGGATTGGCAAAGGTAAGTTATTGTTTCGCAAATTATGCAAGGAATTTCTTTCAAAACCTTGAAATCTCTTAAACACAAGACACGCTGTTTCCAAAACAAATATGCTTGGTACTGTCAAAATACTTTCTTGTATAAAAAGTGGTTTACAGCTCTGCCTACAGTCAACTTGGCAAATATACCTCACGGCTCTTTTTTGCAAGACAAAAACAGATTGCACATTTCTTAAAGTTGCATAGCCCCAGAATGCGATTCCATATCTGATTTGGGAATCTATCAATGCATAATAGGTGTTTCTTGCCATATGTTTGCCTAGTTCCTGCCGTATGCTTTTTACAATATAGCAAGCTTGCGAAACTTTTTTGTTCATTGTTTGGATATGGTGTTCAAATTTTAAATTAGCATCTATATGAAAACCAAGGAATTTAACGAAGCTCTTGTTCTCCAATACGCTTTCATTAAGTGTTACACTCTCCAAGTTGCACTTAAACGAAAGAATATTTGTTTTTGACACATTGAATACCAACCGGTTACAGTCACACCACTCCTTTACGATACCCAGGTCTTGTTCTATAATGCGCGCTAGAACTGAAGCATCCCTGTGTTTCCACAAAATTGTTGTATCGTCCGCAAAGATGGTAAAAAATCCGGAAATCGCCAAAGAAGCCAGATCATTTACGTAAAGCAGGAAGAGGAGCGGTCCAAGCACAGACCCTTGTGGGACGCCATGCGTTAAATTGGTGAGTTCTGAATTGTTCTTTTGATTCAATCTTACAAATTGGCTTCTCCCAGTTAGGTAAGACCTAAACCACTCCAACTCCCTACCCCTGATTCCATAATGGCTCAATTTCCGCAGCAGTATTTGGTGATCGACACAATCGAACGCCTTAGAAAAGTCACAAAACACCGCTGCGGCCCTCTCACCATCATTCAAACTCAAATAAAGTTTTTCCAGAAAAGAGAAAATAGCATCATTGGTACCTTTTCTCTCTTGAAAACCAAACTGCGACGAGTCGAGTATTTTATTTCTGCCCAAGTATTCAATCAGCCTAGTCTTAACAATTCTTTCAATAATTTTCGAAAGTGTATTTAGCAGTGAGATGGGACGATAATTTGAGGGGTCATCGGTATCACCGCCCTTAAAAATTGGTACAATTATTGCCAATTTTAGACAGTCAGGAAAGACACCGGTAACAAAGGAGTAGTTTATGCACTCTGTAAGTGCACTAAGGGCATCATCTGGGAGGTTTTTGAATATTTTTAGTGATAAGTTATCTATTCCAGAAGAATAGTCCTTTTTAATATTCCTTATCACTGTCACTACTTCGGTTTTATTGGTTGGCAACAATAAGAACCTATCCGAGGATGAATTTCGGGGCATAAAATGCAGGGGATCCCTGTTTGATTTAAGTTCTCCTGTGAGTTTTTGGGCAATACTGCAGTAATAATTGTTAAGGTTTTCGGCGTTGATATTTATATCAATGAATCGCTTTGGTATCTTTCCACGCAGTTCATTTATAATCGACCAATACTCCTTAACTGAGTTTTTTGCGTTGTCTACTCGCTGTTTGTAGTGTTGTTTTTTTGCTGCCTGAATAGTTCGTTTGTAAATTTTTCGATATAACCGAAAATAGATGTTGAACCAATCTGAGTTAACAAATTTCTTCATAGTATGTAACGATCGAAGATTTTTTCCGGATACTCTTAAACCCTTTGTTATCCATAATTTTTTACATTTAGTTTTTAAGTTGCGAAGGGGAAAACTTAAGTTAAAAATATGTTCTACGGTTTTCTGAAAAGTTTTAATCGGTTCATCGGAAAGTGGTATATTTCCCCAAACAATATTTTCAGCCATGTTTCTAAATAATGCAAAATTATTAGAACTGAATACCCTACTCGTCTTTTTCACTCTTTTGTTTCCCTCCGATTCCAAAACTATATCTGCAGCAATTGCTTCGTGATCAGACATTCCTGAAGCGAGAACCGTACATGATACATCACTCTCTTCGATGTTGCTACAAACATAATCTAGGATTGTGTGAGAATGGCTCGTTTGTCTGGTAGGCTCATTCACAAAGACCTTTAGATTGAAACAGGTAAGTAAGTCCACCAGTGATTTTGTGTATCTTGAATCTTTATCTTCAAAATCGATGTTCAAGTCGCCTGCTAATATTATTTTGGATGAAAGAGAAAATTGTGACAACAGAAGTTCTAGTGAATTTAAAAACTCTAGTGGGTTTCCCGAGGGTGGTCGATAAACACAGATAACGTGAACGTTTAGTTTTTTAATGTGAATTACACAACATTCGAATTCGTTTGGTTTAATATATGAGAAATATTCGTCTATATGAGTAATTTGAAAATTTTCGCCAAAATTTTCATGTGCCAGAATCATTGTTCCCCCATAACCATTTTCACGACAATATTTTGACATCACATTATATTGCGGAATGAAACAGACTTCATCCTCCTTTAACCAGTGTTCTGTTAATAGAACAAGAGATGGCATACCTAGTTCCTCAAGCAATACAAATAATTCGTCCAATTTATTTCGCGCAGACTGTATATTCAACAGGAAAAGTGAAAGCTTATTTTTAGTTTTGTAATTTTGTATTTTTAAAGTATTTGCGTCGCTCTTGGGTCTAAAAAATGAATACCTATAAGTGTAGAGACTTTTTCTGCGATTTTAATTTTTGCAAATCTTTTAGGATTATTTTGGTAAAAAGTAAAGGAGGATGAATTCAAAAATGAGTTTAAGTTAATAAGAGTACATGCTTTTTTATTATTTTTAGTAAAATCAAAAAGCCTAATATTTGTTTGATCAATGAACCTGTTCAGAATTAATCTGTTTTGCCACAAAGGAATAGAAAAAATAATTAAATTCGTCTTAACTCCAACCTCTTGTAAACGGTTAAATACTGTCGCGTCTATCTTAGCTCCATCCTTTGCATTTTGTAAACCTCCACCAACAATAACAAAGTCGTTTAAATTGAACCCTTTTGTTAGTTCGCAAATATCCGCAGTGATTTCTTCTAGTCGAGCGTTATTTTTTACAAATGTAATGATATTGTAGTTTTCTAGGTTTTGATGCCTTTCCAAGAATTTGTAAAGGTTATTCACAGAGCCATCTCCAACAATAAGCATATTATTTTTCTCTGCTTCAGTTATTTCTTTTGTGTTTTTTTCTGCCAGCTCTATATTTTTTCGCACAGAGTTATATTTTTGTTGGATTTCTTGCTGATTTTGCTCCTGTTTGTTAGAGGTATTGCTTTGCATCAGAAATAGCTGCTTTTGTGCGTCTTTGTATTTTTCTATGTATATCTCGTTATCTTCAGTTAGAATTCTTATTGTAGAAACCATTTCATCCTTCGTTTCAATTAATATCTGCGCGCTATTTTTTAATGCTGTTATTTCCTCTTTAAATTCCGTAGCCTGTTTCAACAAATCATTCATTTGCTTTAAAAGATCCGAATTTTCCTTTTTCAAATTTAAAATTTCGTTCTTCTGTTGCTCTATTTCACTTCTAAAGTTTTCCTCAGCTATAAAAACTTCGTCTTCAAAATCGACCGTGGCTCTTAGTTTTCTGTTGAAACATTCGTTGATTTCTTGTTTTTCTCTTTTTAAGTCGTCGATTTCATTATTTAAATCAGCAATTTCTTTGCGTTGCTGGTCTATGATTTTTTCCATTTTTTCCATGTGGTCTTGTTTGCATTTATTGTCGGTGTTAATTTTCTCAAGTTGCTGCACAAATGAACCAGTTTTCGCCTTCGTGCAATCACTACAAAAAAATGGCAATTTTCTAGAAATTGTTTGAATAAAACGAATTTCCGTAATACTCCACTTCTCACACTTCTTGCACAGAATGGTCTTACATCCGTCGCATGGATGACCAAACAGTTCATCAGGTCCATCCCCATCGGTTTTTTCATTTTTAGCTCTAAACACGCACGTCGAATTGCATTTAATGCAGATGCCTCTTGTTGGTGTTTTTTGAGGCATCATTGCGGTTATATGTAACTTTGTTTATAATTTAAGTTTGTTGTTGAGCTACCCTCGTAGCTGGATATATTTATATGGCCGAAGTGTAAACAATTAAGTTTTTGTAGACATTCGCAAGCGACGAGTCGATATGCAAATTGAGCATTGATATGCAAATGAGGCAATAAATATTTTGATATTTTGTTACCATTTATTTATAAATGCCTTTGACCATTGGATACGCTAACTTTCGAAACTACGCGCACAGATCACAAGAAACTCAAAAACCAACTCTATGACTCAACAGGCCAAACCACAAGCTTTGGTTGGATACCAATCACAATCTATTTCTCGCAATAAAAACCACTAAAGATCCGTCAAAACGTATAGGTTCTGCTGCTTCCGCACTTCTCGTTTACACATATGGAACTGAGTCAATTCCCATATGTAGCGAACATTATGAGGGACACTGTATTTTAGCTGATATTTTTCATAAAGTTTCGCTCATGTTAAATATATTCGTTTTATTTCAAATTTAACCACAAAAATCTCAAATCATAATAATATCAGATTCTCCACTTTCCATTCTTTTTGCGGATGTAGTTGGTGGCGGGTAGGTAGTCGTAAATTTTTTAATGAAAACCTCATATACATAATTATGCCCTGCATATACCTACATTTCTAATTTATTATCTGAAAAATTATTGTCTATGAATTCAAGTGTGAATCCTTTGACCATATTTGCATAGGAGCGAATGTTGAGATAGGAGGCCTTATTGTTTGCAATGTGAATATCGTCCTAAGTCATGAAATTAGATTATTTATATTAGTGAATAAATAATTTTCATACTTTGTAGATTACTTACTAATATCTTCTCGTTTGTACTTTTTGGAAAATATATATATATTTTTTTTGTTTAATTTTGGTGCCCAAATTAAAGAGAGTTTACACAAATTGTTTTGGTTTCAATAATGTGTAATCCATTATTCGCTTTTCAATTCCAAAAGAAAAGCAAAATTATAAAATACTTACCAGATTTCGTGACCATTCAAAAAAGAAAAATCACATGTGTTCAATAACAATAAATTAATCATTTTTGATAGTTGCATAGACAAATTATCATCTTTTATTGGAAATAACAATAATTTATCTCGACACTATAATTAGTTTGTGTGTGCATCATTCAAATTTAAGTGATTTTTTCTGCAACTTCTTGATAATTTGAGTTTAATTTTGAGAATTGCATCACTAGCAATATTCATGTGTATCAATTTATAAATAGTTTTCTAATATTTAACTTCCCTGTAATTTAACAGTTTAAAATCAAACGATGGCAAAAAAAATGATTTCTCAATAATTGCAAAATTATTGTGATGATGGTAATCAGTCTACTACGAATCCTACTTATACTATGTTTGTATATTTTACTGTTGAAGCTTGTAAACACGATTATTAGTGGTATAGCAATCATGACAATTTAATTTTTTTCCCTATGTGGAATACAAGTCCAATGAAGTGAATAATTTTAAATCAAATGTAATTAATTGCTTTATTTTTTTGCATTTCTATAATTATTGGCACGGTGTGCGATACACATATGGTAATTAGATGCGGGAAAAAAAATATCAAAATAGGTTAACGATATTTTTTCAATCATAAACTTCTAGACTAATAACTTGTGGAAAAGTAAAATTTAAAGTTCGAAGTGTAAAAATAGATTTTCAATATTTTTGAGAATCGATCCACTTCTACTAATTCGAGCAATCTAAACAAATTTTGAAAGGAAATAATCAGATTCTAATAGATTTATGGCGCCTAATATTTTAGTTACTCCATATAATATGTGTTGGATTTTGCTAGGTTTTATTCTTTTTTTACAACTTTTTTTTAACATGTGACATACAAATCTGTCTTTCTAATACAATTGTTTTATTGATTCCCTGTTTGTTACCAAGGACTTCGTATGGTACATGACGGGTCTGTTCTAGATTGCCGTTCGGTACATAAAGGGTGTGTTCCTCCAATGAAACAGTATGGTACAGCAACACAATCTTCTAGACTAGAGCTTGAATTACTCAAGCCAACATATGTATAGGTACATTGGCGTATACAGGATTTGGGTTTGGGGGGGGCTCTGTTAACAAAAAGTGGTGACCAAAAAAAAAAAAAACAAACACTGCGCACAATAGTCCATTTTCACTTGCCTCTTATTGGCTAAAGCCGATATAGTCGATTTAGTCATGCGCTTGTTGCCCCATAAGAAATGTAGAAATGCCGAAATATTTTAGGATCATCTTACTAGGTAGCAAGGGTTCACCGGTTATACCTTTCCTTCCTTTTTCATGAAGTAGTAAAGGACAAAAATAGGTCATAGGTTGTAAGTAGTTCTATGTCAGCCATGTTTGGGAATGGTTTACTAATGAGAAATTCGACATCCTCGCATGATTGGGAAAGTGACGTCCCTCTCCTATCCCGCGTTTTGACAGCAGTTGATTTTCAAATCATTCTATTTTCAAAAATAAGCGTTTTTTTTTTTTGAAAAAAAGTATACTGATGTTATCAGAATGACTAACAGAGATTGATTTAAAAATTTGAAAGTTGCCTATTTTTGTCAGAATTCCCCTCTGTAACATACCCAAATGTTATGCGCCTATTCTTTTTCGCGAGGCGGCAAAAATATTCGCATTGGGCCACTTGAAGTTTTTTTTTTTTTAAAGATAAAAGTCAAAATAACATTATGTTGGCAATACAATGTAAAATTGTCAATTAGGCAGTTCAAACCACGTGACTTTCAAGATGGCGTGGCGGCCACACATGGGCCAAAAAACACAAAAAAATATCTAGATTCTGCCTGATTTATTAGTTTAGGTACCTAGTCAACAAATATTTTATTAAATAATCCAAATCAAAGTTGCAAGCAAAACTCTAAGCAAAATAATTTGAAATACGCATAAAAACACATTCAAAACAAACTTGCTTGGCCGCCACGTCATATTGAATTTTCCTATCTGACAGATGGATTGAATTGCCTAATGAGCCGCTTTCCAGTATGCACATTGGCGCGCTCAGACTTTATTCGCTTTTTTTGGTAAGAGGAGACATTTTCTTCACGGAGCCCCTTCTTTCCTGAGGAAGGAAGTATTTCAGACATTCAAGATGATTAAGATGAAGCACTGATTTACAAAAAATGTATATGTCACATAAAATACGCTAAAAAAAGTCTAGACTTCCCTTGGGGGGGGGGGCTGAAGCCCGGCAGCCCCCCCCTGGATACGCCTATGTATAGGTACCTATTTATTGTTTATATTATATTGTATTTTTAATCATTTTATATGATCGTTTAATAAGTTATAACACAAACTTCCAATCATCCATATCTGTTTTTACAAATTACCAATGCCATGATTCAATGAGGTTCTTTAAAAAATTAAACTTAGGTAAATATAGGTTTTAAAAATTTGCAAAAATGCAAACTTCATAGGCATCAGTAATTTGGCTTATATGTATAATGAAAACATTAACAAGGGCAACATTTTAATTCTGCATTTAACATTCCTAACCATTTCGGTGCAATTCATATAAGCATAATATTTTGTAAATATTGCAATTAATTTTCTGGATTATCTTTGTCAGTTTGTTTACATCACACACATCATCTCAACTTTTGCATATTTTCAAATTTTAATTCAAGAATAAATCCCAAAAGCAGGAAAAAAGTACAGATCATTGACCCTTTTTTTTAATACGGCGTCGTGAAATCCCCCTTCATATATGTTAGCACCATATCACAATATGTATGCCAATTTTATTAGCCAGAAATGAACTTTTCCCGGTTTTGTCTAATTTTAGAGCTTTATTAACTGCAGCAATACGGGCGGGCAGCGAACCATAAACAATAACGCAGACACTTGGATGGATACGGATTTTGTTTATGTAACAATTCGAACTTGTGCTTTAAAAAGAATTCAATTTTTAATTAGGAGGTGCCTTTGTGGTGCATCATCAGCTCATGCACTGACAAATTGCGATATATTAATCGATTGTTAGGTTTAACTATGGTTTAACGTCCACCTCTACATATTGAATTCAAGTTTCCTCATAAAAGTACAACTTAAATTAATTGCCATTAAGCGCTTGAATGGGCAGTTTTGAACAAATTAAAATTTTCACTTAACAAATGCACATACACAATATGTGCGATATGGAATTTTTTATTATGTGCGATCGATCCTGCATGTCCGATAACCTAAAAGTACATTTTGACATTGGTCACGTGATCACTGTTATGGCGGTAAATTCGAAAATTTAGTTATGGATACGCGAAAGTGGGGTTAGATGGCAAAATATCGGAAAAAGTTATTTGGATAAAGTGATTAGAACAATGTTTTAGGGCTGTCTGCGAAATTTGGAGCAAAAGTAACAAAAATGGGAAATTACTTGTTTTTCGCCATGGATGTCTTATCATTTCTCAAATTATATTATACAGTTTTTATTATTGAAATAGTCCAAGTATGTACCTCAATATTTAATTTGTTTTGGTAAAACAAACTTAAATTCTTCATTGGAATCATGCCTCAGAGCTGGGAGTAACGACAAAAAAAAGTTACTTTACTTTAACGAGTTACTGAAAGTAACGCGTTACTTGGTAACTTCGTTACTTTTCAGATTGATTGATAAGTAACTGTAACGACGTTACATTCCTGAAGTAACGCTGGAAGTAACGCGTTACTAGTTACTATGAAAGTAACCCGTTCTCTCAATTTGTTTATCTTCTTTACAAATAATTGACGAGTGAAGAAAAGGAAAATAAGTAATCCAGAAACTTTGTGTGTCAAATAATAAAATGTTGGTAGTACAGAAAATTTGTTTTGAAAGTTCAAAATAATCGTTTATGGGCGTGCCACGCGCCGCCTCTGCTCTAAAGACACTATATGCAGACACTGGGGACGCTTCAAAGAGCAGGTTTGTCCAAAACCAAGTGCTCTATTCAGTCGCCTAATCCTTAATCCGTTTGAATTTTGCAAGAATACTTTTCCACATAGCCGGACTCACAAACTAAAAAAATATTGGATTTTCGTATAGGTCTTATTTGATTGTTTGGACTGCTGTGTTGGTGAGTCAAATTAAGGAATAACGCAATTTTCGACGTAAATAGTTATTTTTGAAGTAACGCGTTACTTTAAAAGTAATGCGAACTACTTTTAAAGTAAAGAAGTTACAGTAATGCGTTACTTTCCAATAAGTAACGAAAATAAAGTTATCATTATACGAAAGTAACTGTAAATTTTAAGTAACGAGTTATTTTTAAGCTAAAGTAACTGTAAAGTAACGCGTTACTTTTTTCAAGTAACGATCCCAGCTAGAGAATTAAATAAAAATATTCGATTAGCACATGAAACTTTTCTGTAGCAATACCCTCTATCTTGACAGGTAAATAACATGTTCTAGAACTGTATTGAAATATTTAATTAAAAATCTCAATAACGATTCTTTCCAATTGTCGTATCAACAGTAAATTATTGGGAATCTCACAAACTGTCAAGATACAGGGTATTGCTACAGAAAAGTTTCATGTGCTAATCGAATATTTTTATTTAATTCTCTAGGAATGATTCCAATGAAGAATTTAATTTTGTTTTACCAATACAAATCAAAAATTGCGATACTTGGACTATTTCAATAATAAAAACTGTACAGGGTGATTCATTAAGAATGGCACTCGGCCATATCTCAAAAACTATTCATCGTAGTCTTGTCGGGAAAAAATTATCCCATAAATATGGCCAAGAGAAAATGCTGGAAATATATTTCAGCTTTCTAAAATGACCGTAAGGGGGCGTAATCCAACTGTCAAAGTACAAAAATGGTTTTATTTTTTAAATTTCAAATGGAAACGTATCTCAAAAATGCTAGCAATAGATTTTTGATGAAATTTCACACATTTTTGATTTATGACTTTTTACCATAACTTATCGGATAAGACAGTTATGAACTGTCAAATATTGCAACTTAAGAACACGAATAACTTCAAAACGACTCAACGAATTGGGTCGATCTCAGGTTCGTTGGAAAGATAAGAGTCTGTTCTTTAATTTTATTGTAAAAAATTCCAATTTCAGTTAGTTGGACTGACTCTATAGGTGGATATTTGAAAACCATTGAATTTTTCTAATTTTTCTTGAAATTTTCAAATGGAACGGTATATTTAAAATATGTTCAATCGATTTTAGAGGATGTTTTACACAGTTTTTCTTTATTATACCTTCCTTCAAACGAATTCCAGAGAGTGTTAAATTTAATTTTATCAAAAATAATCAATATTTATGAAAAAGCCCTCGTAAATAATGACTTCGCATTTCTGACAGTTGATTGTCATATATTGTCATCATTGATGAATGTCAAATAATGGAAAAAGTGCGTTAGGAAATTACAATAGAAACTATATTATGCAATGATCATGTAATGATAGCCATTAATACACGACCATGTTGTAGGATTCGAAACTTGAAGAAGAAATCCATATTTATTTTGAGAATAGTAAACTACTCAAGTGGTGGTGAAATCTATTAATAATTTTGGAAATTAAAATCTAGACGTCATTTCCGCATAAATTCGGCACCTGCGTACTGTGGATTTATTCATTTTTCATTCTGCTCTTTCTTTAAATACTAACAGAGATAATCCAAAACCAGTCTATTTTTTTTTTATAAGCATTGTCCATTTTCAAAATAATTAGATTCCAGTGGCTGCGATTGCTGCATTTCCATTACATTCAGAAGTTTCAAAAATGTGTCAGCCTTACATACCTAACTGCTATCTGCTCAATTTACGAGGGCTTTTTCATAAATACTGATTATTTTTAATAAAATCAATTTTAACACTCTCTGGAATTCGTTTGTAGGAAGGTATAATAAAGAAACACTATGTAAAACATCCTCAAAAATCGATCTGACATATCTTAAATATACCGTTCCATTTGAAAATTTTGAGAAAAATTGGAAACATTCAATTGTTTTCAAATATTGACCCATAGCGTCAGTCCTACTAACCAGAATTTGAATTTTTCACAACAAAGTTAAAGAACAGACACTTGTCTTTCCAACGAACCTAAGATCGACCAGATTTGTTGAGTCGTTTCGTTTCGCTTTCTTGTGTTGCAATATTTGACAGCTCATAACTATCTTGTCCGATAAGTTATGGTAAAAAGTCATGAATCAAAATTGTGTGAAATTTCATCAAAAATCTATTGCTAGCATTTTTGAGATACGTTTCCATTTGAAATTTGAAAAATAAAACGATTTTTGTACTTTGACAGTTGGGCTACGCCCCCTTACGGTCATTTTAGAAAGCTGAAATATATTTCCAGCATTTTCTCTTGGCCATATTTATGGGATAATTTTTTTCCGACAAGACTACGATGAATAGTTTTTGAGATATGGCCGAGTGCCATTCTTAATGAATCACCCTGTACAATAATTTGATAAATGATGAGACATCCATGGCGAAAAACAAGTAATTTCCTATTTTTTGTTGATTTTGCTCCAAATTTCGCCCTAAAACATCGTTCTAATCACTTTTTCCGATATTCTGCCATCTCAACCCACTTTTCGCGTTTCCATATCTAAATTTTCGAATTTGCCGCCACAACAGAGATCACGTGACCAATGTCAAAATATACTTTTAGGTTATCGGACATGCAGGATCGATCGCACATAAGAAACAATTTCGTATCCTACAAAGAAAAAAATTTCCCATATGTAACGAACATTATGGGGATATGACATCTCAGGTCTGAATTATTCATCTTCCGAAAAAGTTGCTAGTACGTGTCTACAAGGCAAATATATCGGGTCTTCAAAAAAAAAAAAACAATCGAAGATTGCTTTGACTACGAAAACGTACGTAGCATTACTGTTTCTTTATTCGTCAGGATTTTTGACATGACATTTTGACATTAAATTTCATTGACAAAATTAAAGACAAATATTGCTAAGACATACGTTTAAAAAACCATAGCAATCTTTGATTGGTTTTTTTTTTGAAGACCTGGGGCCTGTTTCATAAAACTGAAGAGTTGATGAGCGACGAGTGAAGAGTGAAGAGTTGAGGAGTAAAAAGTAAACGTCGTTTTTGTTTCAAAATAAATTTGCGTCTACTCCTCAACTCTTCAAAACGTTTATGAAATGAAATGTAACATTATGTCGTTCCTCAATCCTCAACTCTTCAACTCTTCATTTTTATGAAATAGGCCCCTGATATAATAAACATTAATCCGTCTCACCAATAGGATTAGAGATTGCATTTTTATCTGCATTACCTGACCAGTTTACAATTTATTTTAATGGATTATTATTATTCAAACCATATTGACCAGTTTACCATAAGTTGAATAAATCAGGACTTAATGAATCAAAAAGATGAAAGAAGTCTGCCAGATGAAATACCTTGGCGTATATATACGTGTATTAATAATTGTGTTTTAGGAGTTTAAAGTAAAATTCCTCAGTTTCATGCACTTGATAGATAGCAAACGTTTGCCAATGCTGTACTGTATACTTGTACAGCCAATACATTTTTTAACTAAATATAAAGTGTACCAATAGAGATGTCTAACTCTGGTTGACATTGATCGGATATATTCCTTAAAGACAGCTAGTTGAAAAAACTCAATGTTCGTTTAACGTTTCGCGCTATAAAAAACTATGTACGTGACAATGTGACAATGACAGATCAACGTTGGATGCGACTTCGAAACAACTGAGCTTGGATGAAAGTGGTGTAGGTTAATACTTTGGTGACTAAAAAATCAGACCGCCACTTAAACTTTGCTAAAGAACAACATCGGAAGTAGTATAGAAATTCGATCGGAAGTCTAAATTTTTTCGAAAACTGTTACTCGAAAAACGTGAATGATGGGATCAAAGGATGAATAGAGATTAAATAGAGGTACCGATTTCCAATAAAAAATATCTGGATTAAAAAAAAATTAGGTCGACTATTACCTTGCTTTTCAGAGATGGTCCTACGTCTCAGACAATAATTGTGCAGTGACAAAAACATGCATTGCAAAATAAGCGCAAAAGAACTCCCAGCTACCATCGATACAGAAGAGAAACTAGAGCAGCCTTAAAGTCTAGCCAACACAATCGAAAACTTCGATAAAAACTGTCCCGTAAAACAAAAGGCAGTTCACATCAGGAATGTGTCTTAGTTGAACAAGAAATTGAGTCGCCTATGAAGGAATAAGACATTCCAAAAATAGAAAATGGAGACGGTTTTGTGAGGGGAAATGAGTCAGCCACAGCACAGCGTCTATGAAAATCCTATCAAAATATCACTGAAACAGTGGTCATTGGTTTTCTAGAAAAAAACAAAAAGAAAGTCTAGAGGTCCTACTAGAGACTCGCATTCCTGGATCAATCGTAAAAAAAACCCACAACCAGCTAAGCTCCCAAAGGAAAAAGCCTAATCAGCTTGACAGGAGAATCAAAAAACTGGCAGCGAAAATCTTTACGTAAAATAAGATAAGCGATAGACAGCTTCAAGCCGTATAAATCTTCGGATATGGACGGCATTTTTCCCGCCCTGCTGCAAAAGGATTTGAACCAGGGTTTTAATATTTTGAAGGAAATCTAAAATTACTCTGGGCTTTGTGTATAGAGCCTAGATATCAGAGGCTGGCGTAATATTCCTATCAAAATCAGGACGTCGGCTCGAAGTTGAAACAAAATCTTACAGACTCATCAGCCTTGAATCATTTTCCCTCGAATTTATGGGGAACCATTAGACCAATGAATATATCAGAAGCTAAATTCTGAACAGAAGGCCGCTTCACTAAGACAATTTGCTGCCTGCAGGAAAATCCACAACAACCGCACCTTATTGTCTAATATCAGACATAGAAAAGGCATACTTGGCTTGGGGAAAAATAAATGACTAGCAGCTTTTATCGACATAGAGCCGCAGGGCCGTAGCGATATGACTATCCCTAGGGGGGGGAGACTGAGATCCGGCGCCCCCTAAGCGCCGCGAAGGCAATCCAAAGGTGAAGAAAAATTTATTGGTGACCACACCCAAATTTTGCCAATTTTAAGTAAATATGGGTATAATTTCATTCAATGAAAAATTGGATCAAAATGTTGTATCACTAAGGGCGGGTATTATAAAACTACTTTGAGAGTTAACTTAAAGTTAACTTCTGGAATTACATGTAATTCAAAAAGTTAACTTCAAGTTAACTGTCAAAGCAGTTTTATAATACCCGCCCTTATAACTCAAAGTTAACTTCTGGAATTGCAATGAGAAGTAACGTCATTTCTGTCATTCCTGAAGTTAACTTTCAGTTATTCTGTCAAAATAGTTTTATAATAGGCAATTTTTCGTGATGATAACCAAGCACAATCTTTTGCTGGATTATGTGATGTGTCATTTGTGTCATACTGCCCTAATTCCCCCACCATCAAATTCTAGGATACTCGAGGATCAAGAACACTTAATTTCTTCTGTGAGAATAAACCGAAAATCACCTTTTCTACATTTGAAATTGACGAAAAAATTAACTCACTAGCACAGCCTGAATCGCAAGCATTCCATCGGGGTCTGCGGGTGACGTCATCATTATAAGCTGCTGGTAGTGACGTCACTCGCAGGCTCAGAATTTGATGGAGAGGGAGTTAGGGGAGTATGACACAATCCAGCATACTCGAGTATGCTTAATTATCCTCGCGAAATATTGCCTAATATTCGCCCTAAAAACCTTACTTATGTATTGAATGAGACTTTATCTATTGCCAATTCGATTTCCTGATTTTCTTAGATAGTTTCAGGTGAAAATAATGAAGTGTATATTGTAGATTTTCAAAATAAAAACACCAAATTTTTTGAATGTTCATTTTGATTCAATTTCTTTGTTTTTTGCACTTTACCTATTTTGGCGCCCCTTTGCCAGCTGCGCCCTGGGGGGGAGGCTCCCCCGTCTCCCCCCTGTTGGCTACGCCCTTGCATAGAGGGGGCCTTTGATAGCACCTTAAGAAAAGGGGCGTAGAAGCAGGATATAGAAGCAGGATGAACGGAGTTGAAATATCGCTCAGTATCGGCGGATATGAACGAGAACGAGGCAGCTGTTACCACGGTTATAAAGGCTGCACGATCTGGCGGTAACAATAAAAGGAAAGCAAGAAATTATAAAAACGCACGTACGCCGAATACAAATTTCTTCATCAAACTTCAAAACTCTAGCGACGAAGAATAAATATCTATATGAAACCCCAGCAAATTATCTTAGTTCCGTTTACAAAAAGCAGGAAGCTGGATCTCAGAGCACCTATGCTTTGACATACTCTTAACCTTAACGGATGGAGTCAAGTATTGAGTGCTGCTGATAATGCTTCAATTTCATTGTTGAAAATATTTTTCGTTGAATTCGAAAGACCCACTGACATAAAGCTAGCACTGTTTAATATACAATTTCGTTTTTAGCACAACAGGTAACTATATCCTAAGTTCCATAAAGTTTTAATTTTTCTTCATCATCTCAATGTCTCCGTGAAAATTTTAATGCCTATCTTATTTTTAACACAAAAATAATATGTTTTTTTTTTTAAATGTTCTGACCAATAACTAAGTATTTAACTACCTTAGTATTTTTTCAGAGAAAACTTGCATGTTTGTCAATAAAAATTAATAAAATCAATAATGTTCATAAATAATTATAATTTTATTGTTGATAATTATGTGTTACCCGCAAAACACGATTGAAAAGTAAATAATAAAATTTGAGGAAGTGAGACAGTGAATGGGTAACTAAAAAAAAGAAATAATAAAAAGAGAGGGTTCTAGAATCTAGAAACGAGACTTCGTGTGAAGGGTTGCTGACTAGCTTCCAATGCGGAGAGGGGTGTGGATCAATTAAATAAATAAATATAGTGCGTCACCTGCTTTTCCCTGCAGTACACGAAGTCAACCGATATAACGAAAGCAGGAATTTTCTACGGACCTATAGCAACACAACCTGAAATATAAAAGTAAACAAGAAGGAAGGGCAGAAGTGAAACGCTTTGCTACAATCAGGTACGGGTTTTTAATTAGAACCAGAACAGGTTTGACTCTAGAGTAGGTTCGGAGTGAGTTTTCCGAATGCCCTGGAACACTGAAAATTATTAACACTGGAACCAGAACAAGAACAAAATAAATCGACTAGGAGTACCTAACCTTACGTTCTAAAAATGGTATTTACAATAATTACAGTCAATTTGAGTCCCTAAATAAAGAAGTAAAGAGTATTGTATAACACTTATAACAGCAATAATACCTGAGAAATGTAAATTAATAGACAAGCTTACTAAATGCAGTACCTTCGTAAATGGCCATTTAATCCCAGTGTACAAGTATTTTCCTGTATTCAGTGCAGCATGTGTTTATGGAATATTAGAGAGACATAGATCACTAATTAAAGTTGAAGTAACAATACGTAACCTGAAGGGCAAATTTAAGATTATGGGATGATATAGGTAATATGGATAATTAATTGAAATTGAAGTACAATATATAACCTGAAGGGCAAATTTAATATAACATAGGTAATATAAATAATTAATTAAAATTGAAATAACAACACATAAATTGAAGGGCTTTAATATTGTAGTAGAAAACTGCGTTGCTGTGGTGATTTATTCCAATAAGGGGTTGGTAAGGTTTGATAGGTTCCAGATATTGAGACAATACAACACACTTATCAAACCTGAGTAGTCCCTGATCCCTTGAGGAGAACCTGAAGGATTGGATTGATATCTTCCAGTGTTTCCGATAGCCTGGGACTGGATCAGGGTCTTGACAAGAAGCAACTGGCCCTGGGCACTGAAGTTCAGTAATTAGAAGTCTCAAAAGCTTCCAATTGTCTGAGGCTGGAGACAGGAGGTACGACTTGAAATATACAGTAAGCTTAACGTTTAATTTTTTACTCAAAGTTAAGAACTGAATCGTGACGACTAAAAGCCTGAAACAAATGATGAGACTGGGCGTGGAGCGATAGGTAGGTATGTCCAATATTAGGAATTTAACCATATAATTACAGAAAACTATGCTTATACATAGGTAATAGAGAAACACAGAGAAGACTAATAAGAAAAACCACTTACCAAAATACTTTGGCCTTTAGAAACAAACAATTGATCACGTTTCCCTTTTTCGGCTCACAAAGAAATCCGCGCAAGGCGCTTTGGTGCTAAAATAACGGATTAGCCACCCTAGATTTATGAGCGAAAACTGCACATCTCAGAAATCGGCAAAATGTGCCTCACGAATTTTCCCGAACACTTAATCGTGGAAAGTCCTCTACCTGAACGACCTCTGCTTGTCCCTTCAATGTCCTTTAAAAAGGTTGTGTCAAAACTCCAAGGTGAAGGGTTCTGGGGAACTTTGATGGTAGTTGGGCATGGGACTATCTTAAATTAAGTTGGTACCGGTCATCATCTAATCGAATCAGACAATCAGCTGTTCTAATGTAAATATTGTGATTTTGTTTATTAATTAATCAATTGGCTATTTATTTTAACCCTACTAAAAGGAAATACATTCCATTATTCAACCTTTAACTTGATGATTCTGGGAAGAATGAAAAGTTTGAAGAAAAGTGTGGCCACAACTATTGGAAAGAAAACAGTGGCTGAACGAAGGTATGGCGAATACGCTTATTTTTTTAAATTTTGGCCTAGGAAAAATCATGCCGTATGTTGGTACCTATTCAATGTCCACTGAGTGGAATAAATAAAAATGATAAATTATAGCACTGGCATCAGTTAACTTAATTTTCCTTCCAATTTTCCTAGAACTCACTTTGGCATACCTTATTATAGGGTTGAATTAAGTGCCTTCTTTGTTAACCCTCAATGGGAATAGTTTGAATTAGCAGCAGCTCTATTTTATAGGTATACGTAATTTGATAAGAAATAACCAAAATCTGATGAGTTCGATTGAATTCGGTTTAGGAAAAACTATTTTCCCCATTTTTTTATTTGAAAACTTTAATTTTAGTTTGGTACCTTTATGACAGGACAGGTATTTTTATAAACACAAGCCTTAATTAACTAAAAAGTTGATGCCATCCCCAACTTTTTTTCAGATGGAATAGTGTCCGTGGGAGTACCTCGTTAGAACGGGCATTGAAAAAAGAATTCAGTTACTTATAAAAAATGACTATTTTGAATACAGTGGCTGTGATTTGGACGAAGATTTGGAGCGCATTGTTTGTTCATTGAAAGTATTGAAATTTTTACCTTTTTCATTTTGTTTGCTTCCAAAGAATTTAATTTGAAAGTAGTTTTTAACACATAGAAAAGCATCTAAGTTTCATTTTTTAATATGCCTTATTTACCCGGAGCCTCCAAAAAGTCTTGAGATATAGTGACAGATCACGAATTCAATAAATAGCTCAGTTGCCTAAAAAAACAAGGTGAGTTCTTAATTTCAACCTTCATTCAAAATCTGCATTTTTTAAGGTATCAATGGTAAAATACAAGCCAGATATCCTGAAATATAGGACTTATGAGGGATGTTCTAAGAAAAACGACATTGAGAATGAATAAGAATACTGTATGACTTAATTACCAAGACAATACTGTAACGTCAGCTAGACAACAAGCTCGCAATAATAATAATACTAGGTACCTACCTATACTAATAATACATCATTTTATACTCAATTTCCTAAAATCCTTGAAAATGCAAATGCACCAGAGGAGTTAGCACAAGATGATCCTGATCGCCGGAATAATGCTAAATGCTCTAGATCAAAACAGTACCTATATCAAAAGAATGGATCCTTTACTCATATGGTGCCACTTCAAAGTTAAATATGTAATTAAGCCTTTGGATACCTAAATCGACAAAGCTGCCGCTACTGAGCTGATGAAGATTCTCATTTGAGAGAAAATGACACTCTTCAACGTTCTCATAATCTTAATGTTTGGACTTGGATAATTTATGGTGCCAATACTGTTCAACGAAAACCTAATAGTCTGATCAAATTGTGTTCAAAAGTGCTGTGAAGTAATTTACCAGAAAAATGCCAAATTGGCAATGTCGACATTTGTCATTGACATTACTTTACGCCAGTGTGTGAAGTGAATTACTTTACGCACTAGTGCGTGAAGTGAAATTTAAGTCTTCTGAATAGTGCGTAAAGTACACACGGTAGTAGAAAAAGTACTTTTTAATTTGATTGATTTGATTTGATTACTTCTTATTACATGTACATACATAATACTTATAAATCTTCAAGTCAGACTTACAAAAAATGGAGGAAGAAGTAATTTAGGGTTGACAAGTGGGGTTTGAGAAGTAGGGGGTTTTATATTGACAGGCGAAGACTTTTATTTATTGGACCCCTTTATTTTGTCACATAAGCGTTTAGAGGGAAAATGAAGAAATGATCAGTATATGCGTATACAGGGTGTCCCACGGTGGATGGCGTATTAGACGTTTATGGAGAACTAAAAAGCGGATCATTTTGAAAATTTGGCAACCGGGATAAACGACCATGATCTACACTTTAAAAATATTTTTGACCATGCGGTGTTGCCGCTTCTACTCTAAACTAGTGGCAACATCACTATTTTAAATGGAACACCCCGTATTAAATTGCATATTTGGATTCTACGTAAAATTCTGAGCAGATTTCATGTGATATACCCTATACCTAAGTTCAACTGTTTTGGAAATATTGACAGTTGAAAATTGACTTTTTGCAACTTTGACAGACTGTAAAACCTAATTGGTTAATTTTAGAGGAAAACCGATTTCACATTCCTATCCTAGATTTTGATAAACTATCATTTGACACCAACTTTGAACTTAACCGGAGATTAAATTTAACTGAAATTTTTAATCATGGATTTAATTCAAAGATGGTGTCAAATGATAGTTTATAAAAATCTAAGATAGAAATGTAAAATCGGTTTTCCTCTAAAATTAACCGTTCCGGTTCTACAGCCTGTCAAAGTTGCAAAAAGTCAATTTTCAACTGTCAATATTTCCAAAACAGTTGAACTTAGGTATAGGGTATATCACATGAAATCTGCTCAGAATTTTATGTGGAATCCAAATATGCAATTTAATACGGGGTATTCCATTTAAAATAGTGATTTTGCCACTAGTTTAGAGTAGAAGCGGCAACACCGCATGGTCAAAAATATTTTTAAAGTGTAGATCATGGTCGTTTATCCCGGTTGCCAAATTTTCAAAATGATCCGCTTTTTAGTTCTCCATAAACGTCTAATACGCCATCCACCGTGGGACACCCTGTATATTGATCCAAATTCAAAATTTTGGTGCTCAATGAACTCAATATTTGGTTAAGTACTTCCTCAACATTTTTTTTACTTAGAGTGATTGTTTCGAAATCACTGACATCCAAAAGTAAGTTTATTGCAGTTTTCACAAAAGTTCATTCAAATTGGCTATTTCCGACTCACGTTGGCGGGCTTATACATTTAATAGTGACAAGGTTAGGTAAGTCATTCGACGCAGAATTTTATGCCTTTCACCTTTGAATACCATCACATTTTCCGTACAATGCGTCGTTCGCAAGATATGCCCAGAAAACCAGGAAAAGTCCGAAAATTTCGAGATTTTTCGCGATTTTCGGCCTGGGCCGGTTCTGCTACGGGGCAGCAAAATTCAGATTCGTATTCAGCATCCCAAAAAATCTATAATTCCGTTGAAAAACCTTCTACCGCGTTTATGTTACCAAAAAATTACCATTTGATTGGACTATGAATGGATCAGTTAATTTGAATTTTTTGCAATAAGGCTTTTAATGCTTTATTTCCAAACAGCAGGAATATATTATGGTTTCAGCAAACTGGTATAATACCCCATTATGCCCAAATTGTTTGCAATTACCCTAATCAAAGTGGATTGAAAGGAAAGAGGGGTGCTACTGCATGGCCATCAATGTCAGATCTAAATTCTTTTAGATTTTCAAACGGGTCATACCTTGAAACTAATGTTGGGAGTAGTGAACTTTACCGAGCGAACGTTCCTACAAATTCCGTGATTTACGGTAAAGTTCTCTTGTTGGAGCGAAAGTTCCCATTTGGGGAAATTATAATACGAGAATGTTGAGGAGAATTTATCGGAAAGTTATCGAGAATTTACAAAGCGAACATTACCAAATAATTTTGTTTTATAATACATAACAAAGTTATTCGTTGTTCAGGTCTCAACACTGTTAACTAGCATAGACTTGTAAAATATCAGTACAACGATTTGTTTCAAGTTTAGCTTTTTAGATGGTCTGGCGTGCGCTAACCTAAATGCCGAAATATTATTCAAATAAAAAATATGGATTTTTTTAAGTTCTTTTAATGGTTCTTTTATCAAACCAGTGTCTTGGTTTTGATACAAAACATTTTAATTTAAATGTTTTATTGAGGTGCAGCGGAGTAAATGTGTAAAAGGGGCAATTGTGTTATAGTCCCGCAAAAAAATTAAACAGTGACAATCAACCAATGCCATCCATGTTAATGTCTTATCACCATATCTGTTCACACTCCCACCACTTGAAATTTCACCTGCGGCGCATGCTTCGTCAGTCATTCAATAGCTTTTATTAGGCGCGCATTTATAATAATTTTGCGAGTTGCGTAGTTTTTCTGTTTATGTGTGTGAAATTCTCATTTAAAGTGGTAAGTAAGATATTATTACTTGAAGTAGGGTCAATCGACGCTTGTTTGGAACTAGTGTGTTAATTTTACCAACATTTCAAGAGTTTCTCAACTTTTGATACTATCTCACATTTGCCCCAGAAATTTTTGCATTTGGGGTAAAAGTGTTTTATAGGGGCGGGGAAATAGTGTTATAGTATATCACATTTGCCCCTCGATTGTTTCAGTATTGCTATGGTACGCAACTACAGAAGAAAGACCACCGATAATAAAAAATATACGGAGGACAATCTAGTATTAGCTATTGATGAAGCCAAAAGAACAACAGTTTACAGAGTTTCTGATGGAATTCCTTACGTTACATTACATTCCCGAATCAAAGGTATACGTGGAGCAAAGCAAGGCAAGAAGAAGTTACCAGGACCATCAAAAATTTGCCAGCAGCGTGTCTCATTTGAAGATCTTTTGTTATCTGCAATCAAACAAACTCCAATGCCAACGACACAGAAAAAACTAAAATATGTCCCGAAGCTTGACTTCCCAGTTTGCTTTGGGGTCTATAATTTATAGTTTTGTACCTTTTGACTAGTAGGTACTCTTAAACTTTGTAATGTTTTGTTAATGTTTTAAAAAGCTGCTTCTAAGTTTAAAAAGTTTATAACTTTTGTAATATTTGAGATATTTTGATGAATAAAAAATCGAAATGCGTCAAATTTTCTATATTTAATACATTTGCCCTAATAATTAATACACATGCATTGAATTCAAACATACAGCCCATTATCACATTTGCCCTGAGCTCTGGGGTAAATGTGATATAATTGATTTAAAAAAATACAACCTATACAAAAAAAGTATAATGATATCTATTCTGAAAATACATTACCTTAGTATACTGTTGAATAAATATTTATTTTCTAATGTAATGTATCACCCAGTTTCTTGAGTTTCTATAAAGTTTTATGTAACTATAAATTTTCCACAAAAGTGGTAACATTGAATGGCGCTAGTTATTAATTACCCAAAATTCTCGTAAATTCCCGAAAGTTCGCGAACGTTCGTAATAAAATATAAATTACTGAAACTTTCCAACTCTACTTGAAACACAAATTAATTTCATAGAACCAGAAAATTTGGAAGATCTTCGTCATCGCGTTACACATTATGATTCAACATATTTCAACACAAATGCTAATGTAATGAATGAATTTGAATTTCGATAAGGATTTTGTCAGCAGATAAGGAGCAGTGGACACTTGAATTTTTTTTTCTTCGAAATTTTTCACAAAAATTAGCTAATCATAATTTGGCACTCATCAAGTTTTCCAATGTTATTAGAAATTCGGGCAACCAATTATACATGAAATTCAGCAAATAACTATCAACAGAAATAAATGCATCGTATTTTGTTGAGTGAAAAATGGTGAACATTTTGAACCGTTTGTAAGAAGTCTCAAAAATTTATTTTGTATTCAATTTTTTTCGTCTTACACTATAATCGCAAAAGTAAATAGGTAAGTAGTTTATTAAATTTCTTTTTTAAGCCCTTTTTCAGCGATGTGCTATACTCTTCCATTTGCAGAAAGTTGTGGGAGGTTTCGAGTTTCGTGACCTGTTTTTACATTATACATATTAAAAAAAAATAGTTTTTCATTTACAGAATTTATGCAAGTTAAACTTTCCGTACTGTAAATTGATAACTATTTTAAAAACAATAATAATTTTGATTCTAATTAGCAACTGATCAAAATTTGATAATTTTTAGATTCCAAAAATAAGTACGTTGAATCGGAGATAAACGAGATAAAAATAAACAAATATGCGTGATTCCCCAGGTAAATCAACTTTCGATTGTATATTATCTAAAAAACTCGTAGAAATAAACATTTCAAATCGACCTGAAAATGGCTAGCTACACAAGAAAATATACCTAAGGAACTTACATTCTATTCATAAATGATATCAAAAATTGCACTTACTGGATAACCTGCAAACTTTCTCCAAAATATTCATCTTGAACTTCCTCAGTTTCCACCTACGGCTTGGAGGTATCTCTTCCGGCGAGTAGGAAGGCATGCCAGAAACGTTAAGAAACAAAACGTACTCCCCGGATGCTTTAATATCCGCTTTGACTAGATGTCTTCTACCCTTAGGCAGTCCCCGATCGCAATTTCCCGTACGATTGGAAAATTGCAAAGTCAAAAACTCGTGTATGGGAAACTGTGAGAAATTCTTCAATTGTTTTATCAGTTTAAAGCTCACCGTGTAATTTGTCGGTTCGATACCTTGCACTTTAACTAGCAAGACTATTGGAGATTTATAGGCTTTGGTCGAAAAGTGTTCAGGTTGGCAATCGTGCCGCTGTTTTTTCGATCGTTGTTGGCGGGAAATTATCGAAGAGGGAAATGGAGAGTTTATGGTTTTTCTAAGGGACGAAGGAACTTGAAGATAATGTTCGCTATTACTCGTAGAACTTGCATCGTTTCTTTGAAAAACCGTGGCCTCGATATGGCCCGTTATCGGCGTTAATCTTTGAGTTCGTAGTTCGCGCGTTTGAGCCCTCAACTGTCTCAAATGCCGCAACCTGTGAGGCGATGGTGTTGGTGTTGATTCGCTATTAAGTGTACTTCTCATTTTATTCAAAAAATAATATTTATTTTTAGTGTCTGGCATCGCTAAGTTATCTATGGGGAAACCAGAACAACTCAAAACGACTAAAATAACTATTAGAAATAGAAAACATATACATTTTTTGAACGATATTTTACACATGTCTGGGTGGTGATGTCAAAAAGGGGGATGTTTTTTTTTTTTTTTTTAATGCGACGACCAATTCACTACGGTTCCGTCGAACTTGGATGAGGAATTCTCACATCCAGGTACCGAATCAATAATAAAACTAGTCTCAATCCTGGCAGGTGATTCTTCATCATTTTCCAAACGGCGGTACGACCAGGAAATTATTCCCAATTTTAATGACATATGTGTTCAAATATTTATCCCCCTTGAACTCACTCACATTTTTTTTTATTTATTTAATATTTTTGGATGCACTTTTGAATTTTTTTTTCACAAAAAAAAATCACTGACACTTAAAAAAAAAAACACTCTTTAAAAATTAATTTTTTATTTTTTTTTGGGTTCGTGCGCGACGGTTTCGGGATCGACACGGGGTATATTATTATAGTACCAAAAAAGTGAGTACCGGTGGCACCAGAGACAGACCGAGGGCAATCGATGTTAACGGTCGTGGAGTTTGAGCTGCACTGAAGCCGGCGCTCGCACGGGCCATCTGTCGGCGAATGTACAAATCGAACGACGTCGGGTAAAGGCGGCGCGGCGCTGCAACGGACGCGTCCCGATGCCGTTTCACCAGGATAATTTGCGTCTGGACGCTGAGCGTCGGAGGACATGCACAACGGCCAGCGACAGTAGACAACACGCGCGATGCCCCGCGATACGAGGATGCGACCAACGAAAACAATTCGTAGGCGATTGCGATTGTCAGAGACGGTGTCTCGAGACTCAACGATCGAATCGGATTTGATCCTTAAGTATTATGAACTGACGAGAGAAAAATATTTGAAATTAATTTAGAATAAGCAATATTTATTGTTCCAAGTTTTTTTTTTTTTTTGCTCTACGTGAGCAAACATACTACAGCATGTTTCAGATCTGCTTTACCTACAAGGAACTTTGCCACAAGTAACTAAAGGACTTATGTACCATTAAACATAATTATATTAAGGCTCTTTTTTATATAAAATGAAATGTGTAGACCCAGATACACCCCTGGCTTTTGCTTTTAGAGATTTGGTGGATAATTTGATAAAAAATTTAAAATGTCTTAATACATACTTACTTTAGGTGTTCAAGTTAATTCTTCGGATCCTATCATATTCTATTAGTCGTAGCGGTACACGGAAAAACGTTTCAAATCGTGATAGAAGCAAACCGCTTGGCAGAAAGTTTCCTTACATATAATATTTTAATTTGACCCTCAGCAACCTATCAGGAATGGCGTCATATTCAAGATGGCGGATTTTTTCAAAATGGCGCTACTGAAGTTTTTTCTTATAGGACTAATGGGATTAAAATCAAATAAAAACCAAATTAGTACTTTAATGATGTAAAATTAAAGCACATTTCAAAATAAAATCACAATTTCGGGTGACTATTCAAAATGGCGGTGTAGCTAAGTTCATGAAAGCATAGAACAATGAAATAATTGGAAGGATAGTAGGTATTCCTAGTCTTCCGAATTTTCCAAACTGCAAAACAAAATAAGAATGGTTAAGAATTGGTTTTAATTTAAAATGAAAATATTTGAAAGTACTAACTTTTCAGTTATCTTGTTGGTGCACCATGTCTTTGCCGTAAGTGCATTGCAGAGTACATGGAAGGTCACTTCTTCTGCATTTACAGGGATTACTGCTGCATCCTATTTCACGAGAGCATCTAGCTAGCTTTTGACAAGTCTCCCAAATACTTGAAAGAACAGACCATAGAGGTGTCCACATTGTGCCCTTTTCATGACAGCCCCATGCCACGGTTTTTTATGACATTTTCCGGAATGGAAGGCAGTGGGCATGAATTCGCTTTAAATGCTTTAGTTATTGCATTATTGCTTTGAGAATTCCATGTTTTCCAGGAAGACTTTTTTCTTTTGTAAAAAAAGAAAGACACTATCACACCTGTAAAATCATGTAACCCCGGAAGAGCACTAGCCTTATCGCCAAGAATATCTAAGATATGAATTTATTTAAGTTAAGTGTATTAATGGTATTTTGTAGATTAGAGGGGAGAGCGACTTACCTGCTATAAGATGTATTGACAAATATCCTCTCTTTAAACCTGATCCAAAGAGAACCCATAGATTTTGGGTACCAAGAGATTTGAGTCATGAGTAAAAAGCTATACAGCACTATCACATCAGTATAAACTGTCCGCATACTACTAGATTCTGAGAGCCTTGCTGCACCGTGTTCTTTAAATGTAATATCGATATCATTCTGTCATCTGATGCTTCCTCTTTATTACTACATTTTAGACCACTGAGTACTGAGTGACGAATTCACGTTTGCTGACGAGTGGATTGTGTCACCTATGTTGGTACCATGCTACCTTACCTTCTATTGCATTGAAAGATTTTGCTGAAAAATTAAAGAGATCAATTTTGTTTAATGAGTTTCTTAAAAAATCCAGCAAATTTTGTAGAAGTCTAGTAGCACCGGTTACTTGGCAGCGAATGCCATGTCCTCGTTCTTGGCGTACAGCATTTTCAATGCTATTAATTAAATATTGATCCCAAACAAGATCGATGCGCTTAGCTCCCATTTTTGCGGCATCTTTTTCAACGTAAGGTTTAAGCTCTCATTAAAAATATTCTTGAAATGTTTTGCTATTACGAGGAGCAATAAAATGGAAAGGAGCTGCTCCGTCGTAAACAATACCATCACATAATTTTGGATCAGTACCGTTAGGTACCAGTTCTACAAAAACAGATAAGTAAATTGCTTGAACTTAATACACGTAATTGAAAACAGATTACCTTCAAAATATTGGTGAGGTCACTTTTTGGCCACGTCGTAATTCTCCGTTTTGAGATAGAGATGGTGGGCATTTCTGGTTTTCATACTGAAAGAATGTACCTATTTAAATCCAAGTCACGGAAAAGAATCGCAATGAATAGTCTGGAAAATAGCTGGTAGTCCAGTTTGAGTGACTGAATTGTACATTTCATTTCAGACTTTTTCACCGTCTTTTTGGATGCAAAAATAGAGAGAGAATGTTCTTCAATGTTTTTATACAATGGAACGGTTTTGCCTAAAATTCTTTCTTTTACAAAAGTATCGTATGTCTTTAAACCTTCTTTTTCAGCATTGTATAGGGTTTTCACGCATTCCTGATCAACAATAACCCTCGTGTCAATTGCAACAAGGAACGTTACTTGTTCTTCAAAAGGATTACCAAACTGTACAAAACTTTCTTTCAGTGTACAGAGGGTACATAATTAATACAGAGTGGCCCTTAAGTAGTACGTCCCTCCGTAGAAGAGACGTCATGATACCATTTCTAGGGTAATAACTATTATTAATCAATACACATTTTATTATACCTAAACCAAGCGAGTTTCTCTCTACCTAAACCCCACCCCACCTACGCCCCCAAGTCACGCTCCTGTTGTGACGTCACAGGAAGAAACGTATAGGGGTTGTGACAATATTTTGCGCGTGTAGGTATGGTAGGGAATTTGCACGCAACTAGTACCTAATTGAAAGAAAATTAAATGGCCCCTTCTTTAATTTCATTTATTGTAGTATTGTTTTTTTTTATTATTTGATTTCAAAGTATATTTACCTATTCAGAAAATTAATTAGAAAACATTTTCCACATAAAACAAAAATATATCCTATTCACAATCTATAGTCCAAAGGTATAGGTAAATTTATCACCTTTCCCTATCAAATAGCATTGAGAGGGGATACATTTCACCTGTACCTTTGGACTACAGATTGTAAATAGATTATCTAAGAAGTGCGGAAAGTTAATTTTTCCGCACGAGTCTGCCGTTCACCGAACGACGCATAACAGACGCGAATAAATAAGTACCTATACCTACATAATTTGTAGTAATTTAGTATTATTTTTTTGACAGCCGTGCGAATTTTTTTTCACGCGCGTGCGGAAATTGCATTTTCCGCATTGTTAAACAGTGCAGTACAACACGTCGAGTGACTAAAAGACATCGTTTCGTAACGTATTGTATACAAGATTTTTTCTACTGGCATTTTATAATAAAAAAACACAATTTTATTTCATGTGAGTAAGTCGATTACACCCAAAATCTTTGTTACCTGCTTTTGCTTGACACCTGACACTTTTCATGCGATTTTTTTTCAAGATTCGACATCAATAATTAAAATCCCAGAAAGTAGGTAACAACACAAAGTTCTGTTTTGAGTAACCCAAACGTTCAATTCAATAATTACATTTTTAATATTCATAATAAATACAAAACACAATTCAAATCTGTGCTTAGTGTGTTTTTTAATTCTGTATAATGAATGACACTTTTATGCATTAGTGCTTAAAAATTACTTTTACGCACTCAAAAGTCACTTTTCCGCATTCAAAAGTCACTTTTACGCACTGAGTGCTTAAAAGTAACTTTTACGCACTCAGTGCTTAAAAGAATGTCGTTTTAAAACTAAAATGACAATCGAAAAGTTGCTATTATGAAACGTCAGTAGAAAAATGCAATTTCCCCACGCTCATAGCAAAAATAACATTCAAAATCTAAAATTTTGGAAATACGCCGCCATTTTGAATTTGACGCCACTTGAAATAAGGTGCTGCGGGTCAAATCGATTGTTTATGTATATAGACCAACTATACCAAGTGGTTTGCTTCTATCATTATTTGAAATGTTTTTGCTATATTTGAAGTCTGCCACTACGACTATATTTAGTCACGAGTAAATTAGATGCTGCCGCGGTTGTGGAGTGGGAACAACAACAGTTTGAAGATGAAATGCCTAGTCTGTCAGACTTTAAATTTTTTTTATCGAATTTTGCCGATATATTAAAAAAAATAAACATGCACAAATTATCAAAAGGCTGAAAAAAAAATTAAACCTCAAACTTTTGTAGAATTTGAGAAAGTTTACGACATCAGGGACAAAAAAAGATTTTATATCCTACTGAACTATTATAACCATATAATACCTTGGTTACAATAATCATAAACAGGGTCTTAACTCCCGCGCGGGAGTTAAGGATTTCATAACTCCCGCGCGGGAGTTAAGGATATCATAAGTCATTGATCATAACTCCCAAGGGAGTAAAGGATTTCCATAACTCCCGCGTTTATCTTGAATAGGTAAAACTTTGAGAAAAAATAGAAATTTTGATTTATGGTATAAAAATAGACAGAATACAGTAAATTCAGTAGGATATAAAATTATTTATGTACCACGGGAATTATCAGGTGTTAATACCCACGGACAATTGGTGTCCCTCGGGCCAGAGGCCCTCGGGACACAAACGTTGCCTTGGGGTATTAACATCCTCATAATTCCCTTGATACATAAATAACTATTATAAATAAATAAATAAAAGTAAAAAAGAATTTTATTCAAACTGCACATAAAAACAGATTAACATTGAATCCTTAAAATTATGCACAGTAAACATTTAAAATAACATAAAATAAACCTACTTAATAAAAACACATTAGTAGTTTTTCCCTTCCATCAACAAAAATATCAAAATCGGGAAATTCTATAACAAACACATTGACACCATGCAAACATCTATTCAGAAGAGAAACAGAGTTAGGGTTATAAACTTTAAAAATATTATCTCTCCGCCTCAGCCTTATATCTGGTACATTAAAACATATCTTATGAAGTAAATCAGGTACAGTAGTTTTTACGCTTTGATTTTGGTTGACTAGATTAAATAATAACAATACATCATTAAACTCCCTACGCCTCTTAAGTTCTACAATACCAAATTCATCAAGTTGGGATTTATACGAGATGAGACGAGAATAACAAGGATAAAATCCATGCTTCTTAAAAAACATAAACCTCAGAAACCTTTTTTGGATTTTCTCCAGCATGTTTTTATGATACATTGTTGTAGGGTTCCATATTATACTGGCATATTCCAGTTTTGATCTTACATATGCATTAAAAAGTAGTGTGTAAGTCTTTGGGTTTCTGAAGTCGGCACAGGAGCGCAGTACGAAACCCAGCTTCCTCATCCCATCTGCATACAAACCATCAATGTGTCCACCAAACGAGAAACTTTCAGAGAACAGTATTCCCAGATCAGACATTTCCTGAACCCTGTCCAATGCTGAATCATTAATTCTGTATTGTGTTATGACAGGAGTCTTGCTCCGAAAAATGCTTAAACACTTACATTTACTAATATTTAGTTTTAAGTCATTGTTGAGACAGTATGATACAACGGCATTCAAATCTTTTTGTAAGAGTTGACAGTCTGTTTTTTTTTTAACTGAATTGTAAATCTTTAAATCATCTGCATAAAGTAAAAATTGTGAGTATTCACAATACATCTAGATATATCATTGATAAACAAGACAAACAGAAGAGGTCCCAAGATAGAGCCCTGCGGGACACCAGAGGTAGCAACAAACCTATTTGATATGGCATTGTTAAACTTTACACACTGACATCTGTCCGACAAGTAAGACTTCAAGTATAAAATAAGATTTGAATCAAAACCAAAGGATTCAAATTTTCTGACAAGCACAGCATGGTTAACCTTGTCAAAGGCTTTCGCTAGATCAGTATACACAACATCCGTCTGAGATCCAATCTCCAAATGACTGCTTACATATTCAGAAAAAATACTGAGATTAGTGACAGTTGACCTATTTTTACAGAAGCCATGTTGCTGAGGAATAATTACTTTTTGCACGTGCTGACTAATTTTAGTATGTATGATTCTCTCAAAAATCTTTGACAGTGCTGGCAAAACAGTCACAGGACGATAATTCTCAATGAGACGTGTATTTCCATTCTTGTGAATCGGTGTTATACGACCAATCTTCAAATGATCAGGAAAACAATTGGTATCCATAGATTTGTTAACTACAATTTGCAGAGGGATCTGTAAAATGTTCAGATCAGCCTTATAAAAATATGGTGGTATTCCATCTACCCCAGCAGATGCCCTGGGTTTAAGACTTCTCACTGCCTCTGAAGCATAATCAACAGTAACAGTGCCAAGCGAGAAAGCATCCAAACCATAGTCCACTGGGCGATTACCATTAGGCGGCAAGCCACTGTCTGAATACATATCTTGAAAAAATTGAGCAAACGCATTAGCAATAGAATTTTCATTAGTAAAATCTGTACCTTGATATGTATAGGTATAACTTATATTACTATTTTGCCTCTTTTCTTTGATAAATTTCCAGAACATATTAGCATTATGAGTAGGGGAAATACGTACAAAATGACATATGTGGCATAATTCGAATTTGGCGGGCTCTAGCGCGAAACTGACAATTGCAGAACGTGACCCGCATGACTTTCATTAACCTGGGAAAAATTGAACGCGACCCTTGCATTAACCGCGGTGTCATGGCCGACGACCAGCTTCTGTATGTTACGAGTTTTTTTTAAACAAAAAGTGTTTTTATTTAAGTGGTAAGTTTTTGGCAATTGTACTTATTAGTATCGCATTTATTTTATCCCTCAAAGATGTGTTGTTACCCTCAAGTAACTTTTTGCAATAAATAAATCCTCTTTGTATTTATTTTTGAATTTTGTTTTTTCAATAGGCTGTATGGACAAAACGACATACATGAACACTGGACATATTGACATGGTATGTCGTTTTGTCCATAAGAGCTGACTCAATGAGGTTAATTTAATTTAGTTGTTATTTTCTTCACAGATATTCCAAAATGCCACGTAATTATAAGCGCACGACTGATCGCCAATCCTGGAGTACAGACTCAATGCAGAGAGCTATAGAGGCAGTTCGAAATAATGAAATGGGCTGGTTAATGGCATCAAGAACATTTGGTGTCCCTCAAGCAACTCTACGGAGGCATGCTTTGGGTACTAACAAAACTTTGGAGACCAATTCGAAAGGTCTTGGATCTTGGAAATCTACCTTTCCACCTGATGTGGAAAGGCAATTAGTTCAGCACATAAAATTCCTTGAATCTCGTTTGTTTGGATTGACGCGAGCAGCGGTGCAAGAATTAGCTTTTCAGTTAGCCGAAAGAAACGGTTTAGCTCATAGATTCAGCCCACTGAAACAAAAAGCAGGACAAGAATGGATGGAAGGATTTCTAAGAAGAAATAAAGATATCTCTCTGCGCAAACCTGAAGCTACTTCAGCAGCCCGTGCTCAGGCTTTCAATAGGCCTCAAGTCGAAAAGTTTTTTCAACTATATGGAAAGATGCTGGAGACTGTAGGCTTTAGGCCACATCGTATATATAACGCTGATGAATCAGGTCTATCTACTGTTCAAAAACCCCAAAAGATTTTGGCTACTACTGGCAGAAAGCAAGTTGGCGTTATAACCAGTGCAGAGCGTGGAACGAACACCACTGTTGTTTGTTGTGTTAATGCCGTTGGTACGTTTGTCCCGCCGATGTTGATCTTTCCTAGGAAAAACATGAAAAATGAACTGGTCGACGAAGCTCCTCCTGGTAGTTTAGGTGTAGCTCAACAATCAGGGTGGATGACCACTGAAATATTTCTGAAATGGATGAAGCATTTCCAAAATTTTGTAAAAGCAAGTATTGACGATAAGGTAATTTTGATTATCGATGGCCATGCAAGTCATAAAGGGATTGAAACTTTAGAATATGCGAAAGACAACGGTATAATTGTTATTTGTTTGCCTCCACACTGCACCCATCGCATGCAGCCTCTGGATGTTACATTTTTCGCGCTCTTGAAAACTTACTTCAACCAAGAAATATCCCAGTGGCTGAAAGCACATCCTGGGCGTGTTGTTACACAATTTCAGATTGCCGGCCTGTTCAACAAAGCATACGGCAAGGCAGCTACAGTGCAAAATGGTTGTCAAGGATTCAAAAGCACTGGTATTTGGCCTCTAAATCCTGGAATATTCCCTGATTATATGTTCGAGCCTGCGGAGACTACAAACATACCGCTGGAAGATACCGACAATGAGCGACCTCGCCCTCAAATGGCTTCTGATCATGCTCCTATTCCTGCGCCATCTACACAGCTACAAGACGATTCAGTTTTGCTTCCTGTAACACACGTTCTTGAAATTGCCGAGACAACACCACCTCAATCGCCACCTCAGCCACAGAGTTCCCATACCATGGTACCTACCAATCAACAAGACGATCCATCTGAGGTTCCAGCAGCAAAAACTGATCAAAAAAAGATTCTTTCAACTTCTCTTTCGAATCAAACTCATCCATCTGCTGCTTCATCGTCCTCTATACTTAGTATCTCTATCGAGAAGATTTGTCCGGTCCCAAAAGGACGCTTTATTAGTGGCCAAGGGAAACGTAAACCAAAGCCGAGTCTTTGGTCCTCTTTAGTTTTAACTTCCACTCCCAATATGATGGAAATTAAATCAAAAAATGAGCCCAAACCTCCCCCAGTCAAGAGGATACGAAATGTTACTAAAAAGATATTTGAAGATGACAGTGACGAAGAAAATATTCCCAATAACCTTCAAGATGATGAAGAGGATTGTCCATGCATATATTGCAATGATCTTTTTTCACGATCTAGGCCCAGAGAAGACTGGTTGCGATGCTTAAGTTGCTCGCATTGGGCTCACGCGGCTTGCGCTGATGTTCCTAGAAGAACCAAGCATTTCATATGTGAACTGTGTCAATAATTGAATAGTAGTTACATATATGTCATTTTGTCCTTGTGTAATATGTCATTTTGTCCAAAGCATATGGACAAAATGGATTTTGCTTGATTTTGGTTAAACTGAGAATTTTATTTTTTATTATTTCTATCCTATAGAAAATGTTTATTTGTTTTGATAAGTAATGAACCAAAGGTGATTTGTGTGGAATATGACTGTGCCCTGTCTTATCAATAAAGATTTGTAAACCAAAAGTAAAACCATATGTCATTTTGTACGTATTTCCCCTAATATTTTGTTCAGTATTTCTTATAAATCGAGAACGAACAGCTTTAATAAGCTTTTTTTGTTTCTAATCTTAGCTTACAGTATTCTTCTCTATATTTTGCTTTAAATTTAGATTGTTTTTTTAACATTTTGGCGAAGTGTTTCTTTTGATTTAATTTATGTATAAGTTGTTTTGTGAACCATCTTGGAAAATTTTTGTTGAAATTACCTATTTTCTTCTTTGGAACGCACTGCTCAAATATGTTGTATAAAATCTCATAAAAAATACGTACGCACAGATTGACATCGGAACCATTTGCCAGTTCAGTCCAATCCTGCTCACTTAGCAGTTGGTGAAGCAAAGAATAGTCAGCACGAGCAAAATAATAAGTAATAATTGAACTATCAAAGACATCATTACAAACCCCATCATTTCTTGTCTTTAATTTGAAAGTTATGTTTAGAACTGGATGATAGTTGTCAATGCTTACCAGAGCATTTTCAGAATCCTCCTCAACATTTGCCTCTGTTATATTTGTTAGAACTAGATCCAGTGTGTTGCTTAGATGATTTTTATTATTATTCAGGGAATATAAATCATATTCACCTAATAAATGGTTAATGAGTTGAGCCTTTGGTGAACCTCTAGCTAGATCATAGGATTTTCCACAAATATCTGAAACATTAAAATCTCCTACCAACATAATATTCTCAGTACCAAGCATGTCAATACTGTACAGTGAATCAATAAAACTTTCATAAACATTAAAACTATAATTACAACTGACATAGATACAACATATTAAAATCTGAGTATTATTTACATTGATTTTGACACAAATCCATTGAAAATCTATAGAGTTACTCCTAGCTACTAGCTCCGGCCTATATTTTGCTTTCACACAACACATGACTCCTCCACCCCGACTCACATCACAGTGGAGATAATTTTTATTATTTCTAAATATCACATATCTATTATCACAGATTTCATTATCGTGAAACGAGCCATTCAACCATGTTTCGCTCATACAGACAACATCCCAGTTCTCCTCAAGTATGCTCCCATATACAATTGAAGTCTTTGTGCGTAGTCCCCTGACATTTTGGTAAAGTAAATTAAAGCTTTTTTTAATTGTTTCATTACATTTTTTGAAATAGGATTCATCTACCTTTGGGTTTCTGATGATATCCTTTTTTGCACAAAAAAACGAGAGACAATGGCACCTTCAGGCCAAATTTCCCTCCTCCATGCCTTTCCAAAATTACTCTGTTTGATTGTGACTTTCATCGAGGAGTATAGTTCAGGCCTTTTCGATTCATGTTTCTCGCATTTAACCCCGGAAAAAGCTTCTTTTAGCATATTTTCCAGTTTAGCCGGTGTAACATCGGGGTGCAAACGGGTTACATGAAGTGAAACACATAGCTGGGTATGGCTTGCACTTCATCGGTGGAGGAGTTGCCACCCCGTATAAAACGGCGTCTGGGTCTTGCCTTAACCTGTTGCCAGCCTTTATCATCACCCTTGATTACTTTATTATGATTATCCATTGATCCAAGTTCATTAATTTCATTTATTTTTGTTTTTGTTATTGCTTCAGCAATGGCAGACTTCACAGCATCAGCTGGAATGTTTTGTAAGTCCTGATACTGACGTTTGACAATGACATTTTTGTTGGTTTCATTCGGATTTCGTACCTTCTGACTATAGAGTACACCGGATTTATGTTGCTGCACTCGTTGCCCTGCTGCCCATCTCTACTTTCGATCGACGATAATGATGACGCATTTGGTGGGGTCCCATTCGATATGTCAACAAAAGCATCCTTACCGGGTACCGATGTTGCCACACCTTGTTGTTTTTTCTTCTCTTTAAAACCATTCACTTTTTCCTTGAGAACACTGACTTTTTCTTTTAATAGGTTGCACTTTTCCATCAAAATATCATATTTTTCTTCCATTTCTTTAATAATTCGAAGTAGGAGATTGTTTTCCACTACATATGGGTTGTTTCTATCAGCCTTAACCTCAACTCCAGCCTCGCTCGTTGGTGGCTCTGATTGTTGGGTTTCGTGAACACACTGGGTATTTTTCAACTTCGCCGATTGTACTAAGCAACTAGGATGAAAGAATTCATCACATCTACAGCACTTCACGTAATTAATAACATCTTTCTTACAATATTTGCACAACACTTTATGTTCACTTGTGTTATTGTCGGCGGCCATGTTGCCATATAGGTATATGATGCCCCCTTTGTAAAAAGCCTCAGTTTATTTACAAATGCAGTGCCTTTAAAGATCTTCCCCTCAATCAAAAAAAGACACAAAATTCATTGTTGCATCCTGCAGGTATCGGGAAAAAATCCAATCCAGTAACACTTGAAGTTCCAAATGCACACTCGTCTCAGGCTTCAGATCAATACATGCTGTTCTAATCAATTATCAAAGGGCCAAGTTCTTCTTGCAACTGCCCTAGTCAATGTGAGTGATAAGCATGGTAAGTTACATATAGCCAGGGCGTTATTGGACAGTGCCTCGATGTCGAGCTTTATTTCTCAAGACTATGTGAGGAAGTTGGATTTATCTCAAGAGGTCAACATTTCTGTTGTGGAAATTGGTCATTCTGAATCAAGTATTAAAACATACTGCAATATTCGTTTCATTTCACGCCATGGGCAATTTTCGGTTAATCTCCATTGCTTGGTTATTCCTGAGATTACAGGTAACCTTCCAGGTGTATATTTTGATCCATGAAGTGTAATAATTCCAAGCTTTGTTCATTTAGCGGATCCAAATTTTATTCGGCCAGATAAAATTGATATTTTAATTGGCGCGTCTATGTTTTGGGATCTTTTATTAAATAATTCGATTCGTTTAGGCACAAATAAACCAATAATTCGAAAGAGAAAGTTAGGTTGGGTGATTTGTGGTCCTTCAGGAGCCCCGATTCAAAATATAACTTCTTGTCACTTCAATCGAAATTCTGAAATTCAAGATCAGTTTAGAAAGTTTTGGAAGTTAGAGGAGATATCATGCAAACCTTTGTTATCAAAAGAAGAATCCTTAGCTGAAGCCCATTTTGTTGAAACACATAGGCGGGATGCGAATAGTAGATTTATTGTTTCAGTGCCTTTGAAGGAACTTGCTGGTGTTCTTGGAAATTCCAAACAAGTGGGAAAACGTTGATTTTTCAATTTGGAACGCAGGTTGAGGTCCAATCACAGACTTAAACAAATGTATGATGACTTTATGCATGAATATCCAGATCTATCCCATATGTTTACTCATAAGTTGATTGAAAATGAAGTATCTTATTTCTCCCCCCATCATGGAGTCCTCAGAGAAGATAGTACAATAATAAAGTTGCTCGTGGTTTTTAATTGTTCGGCTATTTATTCTTCTAGGAAATCATACAGCTCCATACAGATGGTCGGACCTAATGTACAGGATGATCTTTATTCTATTCTTACTAGATTCCGACAGCATTCTTATGTTATATTAGGTGATATATTCAAAATGTATCGTCAAATTTTGGTTGATGATCAATACAAGCCCTTGCAGCTAATTTTCTAGCGGTCTAATCCTGGAAGTTCTCTTCAAGTATTTTCACTAAACACAGTAACATATGAAACAGCCAGCGCACCTATAAGGTGTCTTAAGCAATTAGCAATAGAGTCTGAAAATTCGAGTCCTTCTGCATCGCAAGCAATAAAAAGAGATTTTTACGTCGATGATTGTTTGTCATGTGCAAATTCAATTGCAGAAGTAGTCGAACTGTGCAAGGATGTTTCAATAATTCTGAAATCTGGTTGTTTTGAACTGCGCAAATGGAAATCAAACTCACCTGAATTTCTGGCAGGTATTAGAGCTTCAATTTCAGACTCAAAAGATCTTCACTTTACTGCGCCAGAAGTTAGGAAAATTTTGGGTAGGGTTTGGTCTTCCAATGATTATTGTTTTTCCTACCAAATTTCACTTCCGGATAGTAACAAGAAATTAACTAAACGTGTAATGTTATCAGAAATTGCAAAGGTATTTGATCCCTTGGGATTATTAAGTCCAGTTGTCATCAGAGCAAAAATTCTTTTGCAGTCTCTTTGGTTACTTCAGTTATCATGGAATCAAGAAGTTCCAATTTCCAATGGAATTAAGTCAAAGGTGGATTGGATTTAAATCGGATTTATTGAAGCTAAACTCTATAAAAATTCGTAGACATGTTTTTTACGCGAGTCCAGTATCTGTGGAACTTCATGGTTTCTGCGATGCTTCAAAAAATGCTTACGGAGCATGTATTCATGTTCGAACCATTGACAAGGAGGATAATATTCATGTACATCTGTTGACTTCAAAAACTCGAGTAAGTCCTTTGAAATTTGTTAGTATTCCTAGATTGGAATTATGTGCTTCCCTTCTTCTTGCACAATTATTTTAAAAAGTACAAAATTCTTTAACAATTTTAATTGATTCAAGTTTTCTATGGTCAGATTCGACAGTAGCACTTGCATGGATAAGATCTTCAGCTCATAGCTTACAGGTTTTTGTTGGTAATCGTGTTTCAGAAATTCAAAAATTAACAAATGTTTCAAAATGGCGATATATTCCTACGCTACGAATTCAAATCCAGCCGATATTTTGTCTCGAGGCATGTCTGCAAAAAACTTAAAAGAATGTAATATACTTATTTGGTTTCATGGTCCTTCATTGCTATGCTGGAGGTGGTAGACGCTTTTTACTCATTGGGCGTCGACCGGTGACATACCACCATGGCAGTCCGGTTCCAACAATGAGTAACAGATAGCATGATGGCGCCTCCAGGATCAAAATATTCCGGAGGTAAAATACCCGACCACTCGGATCTCCGGGCGTCGGGTGATCCTGGGGGTCCTTCATGCAAAGATATAAAGAGAAGATCAAAAACTCAACTCAGAATTGTTTTTAGCAATATAAGAGGAATAAGTACAAATATGAATTCAGTTCACCAACATCTTGAAGAACAAAGACCTGACATCCTTGTTCTCACTGAAACTAAAATCAGTTCTGCAACACCTATTGTGAACTATCTTTATCCCGGCTATGACCTACACCACCGATTTCGACATAATTTTGGGATCTGTGTGTACATTATGACCTTTCATATCCGTAAAAAAAAAAAAAAAAAAAAAATGTAGATAATTTTTATTTATTTTTTTTACGGATATGCGCACTCGCAAGGAAATGTCCTATCACGCTCGAGAAGCGGCAAGTGCGCGGAAATGTCGGTGTATGTTGGTCTTGAAACGGTTCAAGTTGTAACCTGCAGGGAAAACCGTCGCAGGGAGTTTATTCCACAGCGATGCTGTTCTCCAGAGATATGAATTCTGATATAATGAGGTTCTTGGTGCCTCTAGTTTGACAGTAAATTCATGGTTACCGTCTGTTTGACGGGTTCGCCTGGTAGGTGCTACTCTCGGTGGAATCATACGTGCCAACTCTTCAGAGCATTTTCCGTGATAGTACCTGTAGAAGAGAGATAAATCGCCCACAGATCTGCGATGTTCGAGACCATCCAAGTTACGAGTAAGTGCGGGGTCATTGATCAGCTTGATAGCTCGTTTTTGCACGGTATTCAAAAGCATTAAGGTATGTTTGGGTGCTGCACTCCATATATGTGAGCAGTACTCCATAGTTGGTCGAATCTGGGCTTTGTAGAGTGTCAGCAATTGGCTTGGTGTGTACAGATGTCTTGTACGATATAGCACCCCCAGCTTTTGGGAGGCCTTTTTAGCAATATATGCCACGTGACTGTGCCAAGACATGTTGGTCTCTGCAGTAACCCCCAAGATGTTCAACTGAGTCTGTAATGTGACCGCACTTCCAGATAGCATGATGTTTGGCTCACCGGTGCTGTTCTTTTTTGAAAACAGAGCTGCTTGGGTTTTCTGCGCGTTGAACTGTACAAGGTTTTTGTTACCCCAGTCCTCTATTATCTCCAGGTCGTTATTTATCTGCGATATTTGAGTTAGTCTAAGATGATGGAATTCACGTGCGGAAAGACCTGTGGGTGGTATGAGTGAGGAGACTACATTGCCATCGTCTGCAAAGCAATAAAGTGGATTTACTGTTTTATCTATGAGGTCATTTATGTAAATCAGGAAAAGAGTTGGTGAAAGGATTGCTCCCTGTGGCACACCAGCATTTATTTGGTAAGAGTTGGAGTTCTGGCCATCCAGTGCAACATAAATGGATCTGTCCTTTAGGTAACTTTCAAACCAAGTGCAAAGTTTCGGCGATAATCCCATTGCTTTGAGCTTGTTGAGCAGATTTTCATGCTAACTAACCCAAACTTTGTCGAATGCTTTGGATATATCTAAGGCAATTGTTCTTGTTTCACCCCGCAACTCAATCGCTTTTTGCCATAAGTGAGTGACGTATGTAAGTAAATCGCCAGTTGACCTATATTTTCGAAATCCGTATTGCTTATCGTTGATAATTTTGTACTTTTCCAAGTACTTGGTTAGGTGATTGTTCACAACTCTTTCCATTACTTTTGATATCACCGGAAGTAGAGCAATTGGTCTATAGTTTAACGGATCTGTCTTTTTTCCTTTCTTTGGAATGGGTTGTACTGCGGCAGACTTCCATGATGATGGATATATTCCTTGCCTGTAAGACAAATTGAATAATTTTGCGAAAGTTGGGGTGAGTTCGTTGGCGCAATTTTTGAGTACTATTGCGGGAATGCCATCCGGACCCATTGCTTTGTTTGTATCCAGCTTTTTTAGGGATTTTCGTATTTCTCTGTGACAAAAGGGTACCTCTGGCATACTATGGGAAACCCTTTCAATGAACGGTGGAGTTTTTCCGTTTGGCACTGTTAGGTTGGAGTTGGAGGAAAACATTTGGGCAAGCATATTGGCTTTTTCCTCTGATGTTGTGGCTAAGTGATTATTTTTATCTGTAAGTGGTGGTATGGATGACTTGGTGAAGTTAGATCCAACAGCTTTTGCAAGAGACCAAAAAGACCTAGAACTACTTGGACAATTCAGCAACCTGTTTTTTATTCTTTGATTGTATGTTTCTTTAGCGGAGTCAATCATCAGAGTGTTAGCCAGTTGATATTTCCATTCAGAATCCAAAAGACTTGAAAGAATTGCCAGAAAGTCGAACACAGGTTGTTCAGAGTATGGTTCAATCAGAAAATACGTTATTTCCATTTTCTAAATTTTCATCTTTATCTCGAATTAAAACTGTTGCTGCTTATTGTTTGCGTTTTTTGCAAAATTTACGCAACCACAAATTAGGTAAAGAGTTGAATCAGTCTATGTAAAAATTGATTGAACTTGCTCAGAAGGAGTCTTTTCCAGAAGAGCTTAAGGAACTTTCGAAATCGTCTTCAGTAATTTCCAAAGGCAAGCTTTTTAGTCTATCTCCATTTCTCCAAAGATGTTAAACACTCATCTTTTTTATATGGAAAGAATCATCCCATGGTTTTATCACCAAAGCATCATTTCACACACCTTATTTTCAAATTTTATGATTATAATCAGTTGCATTGTGGACCTCAAGCTGTCAAGCACTATTAGCTAATATTAGAGATAATTATTGGCCTATCTCTGAGAAAATTTTAGCTGAACGCGTTGTGCGTGAATGCATTTTTTGTTTTAAATTTGAGTCCCGAGTTTCTTTACCGATGATGGGTGATTTACCTGGACCGCGTGTGTGTCAGTCTTCACCTTCTATTCATAGCGGTGTAGATTTATTAAATTTAAAAACTACATATTTTGAATTCTGCGGACTTAAAGGTGTAAAATACCTGTTCAATATTCGGCACCAGAAAAATAGACCAGGAACAAAAATTGTCATTGCAAAAAAAAAATTGAAATTTAAAGAGGATCGTATGTCTGTAATAGCAGATATAGCTCATCAAAGTACGTAGGTCCTGCTATGTTATGCATAGGAAATATCCGGAGAAATATCCCTACATAGATGAATATCTTGAAAAATACTAATCCGATTTTGACGTTTTTGGGGTCCTTTTGTAGGTATCAAACTCCAAAAAGGTCAAAATCGGATCAGTATTTATCGAGATATTCAAGAAAATCTACGTAGGGATATTTCCTCGGATATTTCCTATGCATAGCATAGCAGAACTTACGTACTTTGATGAGCTATATCTGCTATTACAGACATACGATCCTCTTTACATTTCAAATTTTTTTTAGCAATAATTATACCTTCAAAATATTGAAATTTGGTTGTAATTTACGGGGCCATTTTCAATGTTAATTGTGCCTCCTTCTTTCAAGCAAATTAAAATAAATTATATACCATTATATACCAACATGAAATTCTCTATAAATCCGTGCAAAATTGGGTTTGATAGCTCGAATAGTTTTTGAGCATTTAAGCCTCAAAGTTGACTTTTAGTCGAAATTTTATTTAAATACTTCAAACTCAGTTTGCTCAAAAACTATACATCTGGGAATATTGTAAATTACAGGCCATTTAGAGCTTAATAAAAGTTACAAATGCTGAAAATTCCAATGCAATTTGCTCAACGGTTACCGAGCAATCAAAGTTTGAATACATATTTTGAAATCAGAATTCTTAAGAAAAATTGGATTTTTTATTTTTCAGTTTCGCTCTTTTGACCTTACTAATCGATAGAGCCGGTCAAAATTAATGAAAAACAACCCTTATATCCTACGTGTAGCTCCGGAAGCTGCCGTGCCCTGTAAGCATTTGTGTGAGGTGGTAGTTCGTGTTCCCGTTCTGTCCAGGTTCTCAGCTCTGGAATAAGTCTGGCCGTCCATCTTCCGTGTTTGCTGTTTTGCCATCGGTCCTGCCATTTTCCCATGAGTCCCCTGCGGTACCCCACATGTCATGTTTATCTGTGTCGTCCTCTCTTCAGCTTCAATTATGATCTGTCTCTCGGTGAGGTAGTCTTGCAAGATCCTTATCATGTATGGGGCCGCCCCTCTGTCTTCGATTTCCGTTATGGTCTCCATCCATGGTGCCGAATTGAAGGCATTCCTAATGTCGAGTGTAATAATTGAGCCAAGTCTCCTATGCCTGTGGCTCTTTTTGTAGATACCTTCTTTCAATATGCCAAGTACTTCCCGTATTGCCATAGTTGTCGATCTTTCCCGTCTAAACCCGAATTGTCTGTTGGAGAGCGTTTCAGTCAGGTCAAGGTCTGTTGTGAGTCTGGAAAGTATAATGTGCTCCAGGAGCTTGCCACATGTGTTGAGAAGACACAGGGGTCTGTACTTCCTTTCCTCTTTGGGGTCCTTTTTTGGTTTTTCAATGAGTACCAGTCTAGCCCTCTTCCATGCGCTAGGTATCTTTCCGGATTTCACGATTCTGTTTAGTGTTCCCTGTAGTAGTTCTGGATATTGTGGCGCTATTGCTTTTATTATTTCGGCTGGTACTCCGTCTAACCCAGGGGCTTTGCGGGCCTTAAGTTTCTGGCTTGCCCTTTGGACTTCCTCCACTGTGACGTCTGGGACGTTGACTTCTCGTACATTCGGCTGTCTCCAATTCGTTAGGGGTCTAGACGTACATAAGCCGTGTCCATTGTCATTGCCCGGGTTGTGTTGGATCTAATTTTGAGCCTTCTCGTTGCGATCCTATAGCCTTCACCCCAAATGTCGTTGTCAATCTCATCGCAGAGTTTTCTCCAGCATCTTTTCTTTGAGATATTAATTTGTAGTCTCAGCTCCTTCCGGGTTTCGGGGTACTGCGCTCTGCCCTCTTCGTTCCTTGCGTTGCTTCTTCTGTTGTTCCTAGTCATCTTTCTTTTAGCTTTCACGCATTTTCGCCTCAGTTCCGCTAACTCTGGCGTCCACCAGTAGACGGGTTGCCTATTGTTGTAGGTGTGTCTCCTAGGCATGGTCGCATCGCATATTCTCTTTAGCGCCTGTTCAAGCTGGTACGGGTCTGTGGGGGGGGGGGGGGGTTCGTTTCTTGTGCTGGCGATGATGAGTTTATTTATTTCTAGTTTTTTGGTGTTCCAGAGATTTCGATTGGCACTGGGTGGTATGCATGCCGTTTTGCCATCTATTTCGAAATATATGTACCTATGGTCACTCATTGTTTCCTGGCTAATGACTTTCCAGTCCTTGATTTTGGAGCCAATTTTCCCTTTGGTTAGTGTGATGTCCACTATGGAGCTGGCTTCCCCCCTTTGGAAGGTAGCCTCTCCACCTTCGTTCTGTAGGGTAAGGTCTCTAGCCGCCATCCATTCTAGGAGTATGATGCCCCTGTTGTTTGTACTCTGCATACCCCATTCGATTGCGCTGGCATTGAAGTCGCCCATAATAATGGCGTCCTTCGAGTTTTGGTCCAGTGCTCTGCCCAGTTCGTCCAATGCCTGCTTGTAATCTTCTATATTTATGTTTGGAGAGTAGTAGCAGCTGAAGAGTCTGTATTCCTTTAGTTCTATGGACGTGTAGCCAGGTCCGGCTGCTGAGGCAATGATAGGGATGTTGTTGTTGTAGACTTTGAGGGCGGCGTCAATGTTTGTATCGGGGAGCCACTCAGTTTTTTCAATTTCTCTATGGTTCGGCTCAGATATTGCAGCCATGTCTATGTCGAGTTCTTTGATGACGGCGGTTAGCAGGTCATAGGCTGCGTGACAGCGGTTGAGGTTTATCTGTAATCTGTATTATTCTGGTGACATTAGTGCTTGGGTTAGTGTTGTCCATTTAGGGTTATCTGCTTGGGACACTTTCTAGACCCGGTCTGGTGTCCTTTTTCATTACATTCTAGGTATGCCGCCTCGGCCTTACATTCTCTCGCATAGTGTCCGTCTTGGCCGCATTTGACGCATAGAATCCTTCTATCGGGTCCTTGGCATCGACTACTGTTATGTCCTGCACGCCAGCATCGGAAACATTTTGGCTGTTCAACCCTCTCCTTAACGCTGCATCTGGTCCAGCCTATTTTTTATACTTGCCCTGCCAATGAGAATATCTGCTGCGGGTGCTGGTAGGATCACCGTCGCGTTTTGCGTACCTTGCCAGGATTTCCTCACCGACGTTACCCGAATGTATTTTATCAGGGTATCTGTCTCTTTGGCTATCACCTCCTCTATCTCTGCCTTGTCTGTGAGACCATCAAGGTTTCGTTAGTGTAGTACTTTGGTTGCTACTCTCTGTATGGCTTTGGCGCCTTTAAGCTTGCTGCTGATGGTATCTATTAGTTTATTAGCTTCTTCTTTTCCTCCTTTATACGTTATCAGTAGCTCTCCTTTTCTGGTTTCTCTCGCGTTATTTATGGTGACTCCTATTTCTAGTGGGTCTACTTCTGTTCTCATTGACTTTAGCAGTTCCGCATATGCCTTGCCTTCTGCGCTGACGATGAGTGCGTCTTGCTTTGTCCTGGGGTTTTGGCTCCCAGGATTCTGCTTTTTTGAGCATATGTAGAGGTCAATATTCGTGTTGTAAAAGACAAATTCAAGCATTTTTTGGAGCTTTGGGGTCTCGTTGCCTATATTTTGGAGCACCAGTTTGTCTCTTCCTTCTTCATAGGCTTTCTCTTTGAGTCTCTTTAGTGCGTTATAGGCAACAACCCTACATCAATTCTAAATTCAAGCAAAAACAAAATCAAAAAGAAAAATCTTATTTTTGGCTCAAGAATATTGACATGGTCGTGAGCAATTGCCCATATCTTTGTTAAGTTTCAAGCAAATTATGATGAATTATTTATTATTGGAAAGATCATTAAATTCTCTATAAATAAGGTTTGATAGCTCAAATAGTTTCTGAGGAATTGACCGTTAAAGTTGACTTTTAGTCTAAATTTTGTTAAAAACTTCAAACTCAATTTGCTCAAAAACTATAAATCTGGGAATATTGTAATTTACAGGCCATTTAGAGCTTAATAAAGGTTACAAATGCTGAAAATTTCAATGCAATTTGCTCAACGGTTACCGAGCAATTGAGGTTAGAACATTTTGAAATCAGGATTCAATTTGATTTTAGAATATTTTGAAATTAGAATTTAAAGGGGGTACATTTCCCAGAATGTTCATGGAATGATCGTAGAATGTCCCATCAAGACAAAAATATTTCGATATATTATTTTTGAAATAATTTGTCTATTTTAGGAATGTTTATAAAATGTTTCAGAAATGTATCAACATGTTTTTTTTTTGAAAAAATTTCAATATGTATATTTTAGAAATGTTTATAAAATGTTCCAGGAATGTTTATAGAATGTTCCGGGAATGTTCGTAGAATGTTTCAGGAATGTTCATGGGCATTTACTGATACCTCATGAGAATTTCGTGTAATTCTACAAGAATTTTTCAGAATTCCACTGAAATATAGAATGTTCCAGGAATGTTCATAGAATGTTCATAAATTGCACACTAAAAATTCTTCGCAATTCCACTAAAAATTCAATTAGTTCCAAAGATATTTTCTGTATCTTCAATAGTAATATAACGAGTGTAATGGAAATTATTGATAATTTTTGGGAAATTTGCCCGAATGCATTTTTAGTTGAAAAAGAGCACGAGTGCCTTTTTCAGTTAAAAACGCATGAGTGCAAATTTGTCAAAAATTGAAAATATATTTCCATTGCATGATTTGTATTTTATGAGAGAATTTCATGAATCAAAAATTTAAATTTTTTGTCAAAAAATGTCAAAACACCAGTTCTCGCACCAGTTACTATGCAATTATCGCGTAATTCCAATCTGATTGGTTCAAATCAACAATCAAAACATGTCAGTTTATTGTTGGAAAGTCAATTTTGACAGATGTATGACATTCTCACAGGAATTTTTTGGAATTCCATGTATTACTTTCGGAATTCCACTGAAATTCTGAGTTATTTCATAAAAATTCCTTGGAATTTTGCTGAAATTTAGAAAATTATGTCATGATTCTTTTTTTGGAATTTCATAATTATTTATACGATTTTTTAAGTAGTTTCTTGTGAATTTTTTGGAATTTCACGAGAATTTTGATTTATTTCACAGGAATTTCTTCAAATTTTTCTAGAATTCCAAATAATTTCAGGAGAAATTCAAGTAATTTTATTTCAGTAAAATTACCTAAGAAATGTCAGAAGAATTTTTTGGAATTTCGAGTAATTTTACAGGATTTTTTCCGAATTTCAATGAAATTTCAAGTAAGTACATTATTTCATGGAAATTTTATGGAATTTTTAGTTATTCCGTAGGAAGCAGTTTTTTTTTTTCAATTTCACGGGAATTCCAAGCAACTTTGAAGAAATTTTCTGGAATTTCACATTTAAATTTCACACTTAAATTTTGAGTTACTTCACGGGAATTCCATGTAATGTCACGAGAATTGTTGGGAATTCAATAAAAAATTTAAGTAATTTCACAAGAATTTTATGTACGTAATTTACGGAAATTTTTTCGATTTTATTCTTTCAATTTTACGAGAATTCCAAGTAATATTATAGAAATTCTTCAAAATTCCTCTGAAATTAAAAGTAACTTTAAGGACTTTTTTTTGGAATTTTACAAAGACTCCATGTAATTCTACAGATTTTTTTTTTTTTTTTTCAAATTTAGCGGAAATTCCACGTAATTTTACATAGATATATTTCAAGAAATTATAAATGATATTCCAACGTATTTCCTCGCAGTGAATTACCTTGACGCAACCCCTGATGTTTAATACAGTGAGTTTCCATATTTCAAACAAATATCTATATCTGATATAAAAAATCTATTGAAAGATATGAAAAATGTCGGGGGTGGTGAGAAAGGAATTTCAAAAAAAGTTTTGTGGGACGTATGTGATGCGGTTGGAAACCGTTTGTTAGATGCTGTGAATGTATCGGTTCCACATGGCGAGTTTCCCGAAGCGTGGAAAGAGTCGACTGTGACTCCTGTACCTAAGGTGCAATATACTTGTCTTCACAACGAATTTAGACCAATAAATACTGTTGAAGTTTATGAAAAAGTATTGGAACTCGCTGTGAAAAGTCAATTACAAGATCACTGTGATAGGAATAACATTTTGGTTATAAATCAAACGGGTTTTCGGGAACGTCATTCGTGTGAGTCTATAGTTATTAATATTTCTGGAAATTTCCTTCAGGTGATATTCAGGTGGAAATACAGAGGCGTCTGGCAATTTTGAACCAATAAGAAGCGAATTACAGCGATAATTCTGCACATGTGCAAAATTATCGATAATTTGCACTTGTGCTAATTGCCGATAATTTTTTTTTAGGTATTTTTTACCTGACTCAACGAGTTATTATCAGCTTTGTACACAGTAAATTAGACACAAATTATCAGCTTTCTAGACACTAGATAAGACTATTTCCAAATCGACGTTTGAGATCTCTTCGTATTGATCGGCCTAAGGTCTTTGATACTTCTATCAATATCAGCCGCTGAACTCTTCCCAAAATTAGCCATATTTGCTTACTTTGAAATTATTTTTTTAAATGAAACTTTTGACAAATTTGTTGATTGACAACATAACAACATAATGATTATTTTAAACAAGGTCCCTAGTAAAATACTGCCAACAGGTATAGTGATTTAGGAAATTTTCTTATAAAATATAACTCGTGCAATGAAAATATATCTATAATTTTTGAAAAATTTGCACTCATGCGTTTTTAACTGAAAAAGGAACTCGTGCACTTCGTGCACTCGTGCTCTTTTTCAACTAAAAATGCATTCAGGCAAATTTCCCAAAAATTATCGAGATTTTTCATTGCACTTGTTATATTACTACTGATAGTTTTTTGAAAGAGATAGATAGGGATAATTTTGTTTTGGCAGTATATCTTGATTTTAAAAGAGCATTTGAGACTGTTAATAGAGCCATCTTGATAGAAAAGTTGAAAAGCATTGGTATTGGTCGCAAAGTGTTGAAATGCTGTCAGTCATATCTAACCAATAGACAGCAACAAGTCAAATTTGGAAATAGTTTCTCAGACTCCTTACAAGTTCAGCATGGAGTACCGCAGGGATCTGTTCTGGGTCCTTTATTATTCTTGCTGTACATAAATGATATAGTTAATGTTGTGAACGATTGTAAGGTTGAGTTGTTTGCTGATGACACGATGATTTATTTGGCTGGAAGGGATATAGTTCGTATGCAGGAGATTGTCAATAGTGATTTAAATAACTTGTTCAAATGGCTGTGCAATAACAACCTTCCTATTAATACATCAAAATCAGATTACATAACAAGAAAGTTTTTCAAGAAAGTTGGTTTTATTGCAAGGGTAGAGAGCCAATTATTGTCACTGGGTACAAGATTGTTATTGTATAACAGCATTGCAGCACCTCATCTCCAATTATGTTCTTCACTTTTGTACACTTTGCCTAATTTCAAAGTTGAACAATTGCAACTTGTGCAGAACAGGGCAATGAGAACAATTGCAACAATGCTCAATGTATAAGATATGCTATCTGTGAAACAAAAAATTGTATTTTGTGTCTATGTATTTTTGTATAAAATTATAAACAAAATGTTACCACCATATATTTGTAATAAAATAAAGTTTTTGAGAGAGGTACATAATTATGACAAGAGCTTGGTGATAGCCCCGAAACAATTTATATGCGACGTTGCAATTTTTGGCATTTTCATGTTTGGACTGGGAATCAGCGCCACGCCACGCCACCACAGTTGTTTATTATTATTATGCCGGCCTTTTGAGTTTTGAGTAGATACAGAATATAATAACCTTTCATAATTTGATTATACTGCTTTTGATTAAATAAATTGAAAATTGAATAAAATTGAAACTACAAATTTTGTATTTTGAAGCACTGCCTTTTGGTTGAAGTGGAACTGGAAACTCGTTTGTTCTCCTACAGGGCGAAAAAAAAAAAAATTATATCAAATTCGGGAAAAAATAGTTATTTTTCTAACAAGTGCGGGAAATACCATTTCTCGCAAGTGTTAAGCCTAGTACTCATAACAGCGAAATTCGCTCTTTTCTGACATTCTTTCGACAATTTGAAGTTCTATGCGTGAATCAAACGTCAAATTGTCGAAGCAATGTAAAAAAGCGAATTTCGCGGTTATGAGTACTAGGCTTAAGGAACACAATTTTTCTGAAGGGTGTGCGGAAAGATTACTCTTTGTGCATGCCAAAAGTTTTTTTTCCGCACATTCGTAGGAAAAAAAACGGATCATCTTAGTTTCAGGTGTCCAGAAAATGGCAGAGATTATCCTGTTTTCAATCCCTAGTAGGACTGCTTATTGAGCTAAAAGTGTCTGCCAACTGCTATGTCAGTTGCATACCTCAACTCTTGGAGTAAGATGCATTATTCGAGTTCAAAGCACATAAAAAAATGAATTCCTAAACGTTAAAATCTTGTTAAAATCACCTTTTCTATATTTAAAATCGACGAAAAAATCAAATAACGAGCACAGCCTGAATCGCAAGCCTTCAATCGAGGTCTGCGGGTGACATCATTACTATAAGCAGCTGTGGCGATGTTACTCGCAGACCCTGCCTGCTCAAGAATTGGTGATCGTAGGCCTCATTAGGATATTAGGATGAGCAATCCTGTTTACGATTGTTGTATAAAAATTCCAATAAAATCTAAATCTTTCATCGCACAAACAAACAAGCATCTGCAAAAAGTTTTTTTCTGACCATTGAAAAATAAACAATTCTCGTCAAAAATCATTTTCTGTAACTTGGAAACATTACTTACATATTTTAAAAACTGCTGTTTTCGTCATTCGTTAAACAATAAACATTGTCCGCACCTGTTAGAAAAATCTAACCCAAACAAAATAATATACTATGGCGTCAATTTGGCAACGCAGGACTCCTTGCCTTAACCTTTTAGAATTGTTTTGGGGCTCCCACCAAGCTCTTTTCATAATTATGATACACGAAATCGTTCTGATTTTATATTGATGGATAAGTGTAATTCTATTTGACTAGAATCAATTCTGTATTGTATAAAGGCTTGTACGATTTTAATGTTACCTAATTGTATAAAAGACTGTGATAACATAAATGTTTTTGAAAGATTATTATTTACCGAAATATTATTATTAATTTTAAATTTTAACTTTTATATCTATGGATTTTGTATGTAGCATTATGCTAAATAAAGATTATTAGGTATATTATTATTATTAGTTTGCATGAAAATTTAATGTAATTTTTACGGGAATTTTTTGGAATTTTACGAGAATAACTTGGAATTTCGGGAGAATTACGCGGAACTTCCGGAAAATAGATGGAATTTCATTGGAATTTTTTCGAAACTCCACATAATTTTACCGGAATTTCACAGCTCCAGCAACTTGTCTCGGACAACCCGGCATTTTCTAATAAAAAATTGGGATTTGGTAGAGCTCGCCTAGTTCTGCAAGATGCTGCTAAAAAAAATTCATAATATTTATTATTTAACACGTTACTCCGGGCCAAGTTGATGACAGCCCGGACAAGTCAGCATTTTTTAATCAAAAATTGAGGTTCTTTAGGGCTCGTCAAGTGCTGCAAGATGCTGTAACATTTTGTTGAAAATTGTTGACATTCAACACGTAATCGTCAATTATTATTTTCTTCCGTGCTATGTTGAGGACAGCCCGGAGGGCTCGTCAAGGGCTGCAAGTTGCTGTTCGTTAAGTACTTCATTTTTTATTGTGAATATTATTCAACGCGGGTCGTTTTGAGCCGTGATCTATCACATTTCTCGCTCTAATCTCTAATATCACGGAAAATTGTAGAAGCCGACAATTTAGTAAATTCCTCAATCCTTTTCATTATTAATTAATCAGAACTTGCTAAATAAGTCTTTCGCACTGAACAAGCAAGTCTTGATTTTGAGGCTCCAAATCTTCATTCTCGAATCTCGACATCTTCCCAATAGACCTATCTCGTATGATTAGAAAAAGGGAGCCTAATTGTAATAAATACAAGTTAGAAAGCAATGAAAGATGACATGCGCGCGCAACTTGTAGGCTGCAGTGTAGCCAGATTATATTGTTGCAGAACAAATGTAGATAATACAAATCGAACATTATAACATTAAAGAAGTGTTATAGTGTCAAGTGTTTTACAACGCCTTAAATCAGACAAAAGAAGAGCTTTAAAGTGGATGAACATCGTTTGCACTTTTATTTTGATAAATGTTTCATCCGGCAACATCGCACAACCCAATAAACATTTTTGTTTTTATAATATTTACCGTAAATGTTATATCACCTTCTTTATATAACTTAAGGTTTTATATCCATTTACCGAAATATTTCTGTTACTCCTATAAACCCTTTAAAGAGCTTAAATTGAGCGTTTATAAAGGTTTCGAAAACCTGTGTTTAGTAACGGTATATAACTTTAATTTATGTAACCATTGGTCACGGAAATATTGTGGTAACCACTATATAACTTTTGTCAATTCTGTCATCATTATAAATACATATTTTTTCTCTCTCAAATACATTGCTTTAAATGGTCTCCTACTATTCTATTCCCACAATTCTATTTCAAGATGTCTGTTACTAAAAAAAAAACAAATATGGAGTCCAAATATTAATAATATTTACCTATTAGAAAACGATGGTACTTTGTTGTAATTTTACAGCATTGGTAGACTCAAAATATAGTTGGGAAACTTTTTCTACTGCAAAACTAGAACCGGTACTTCGAAAAAACGCAGGGGCCCTTCAAATATTAACTTTTTATTAATTTCAAATCAGTTTTCTCACAAAACATACACATATAAATATTAATTAAAATGAGACTTAAGAAGAAATTAATGTCATTTCCGTTTTGCATATGCCAGTATTAAACAATTATTGTATATTTTGCATCAAAATCAGCTTAACCTAGTGTTTTTGCAACGCATCTTTTTTATTATTATGATTTTGGTTAGAAAAATATGGCGGATCACTTTAGTAACAATATAAACTCTGGAAACTATATTATCACCTAAGGTTATATTTTATAACTATTAGTAACATTATGTACTTAACTTTTAACCAGATGCCGTCAGCGCCGGTATTGGCAATTTTGGTCTCATAGTGTTATTGCTATAATCATCATGTTTATCAGTTCCCTCAAGTAATTTATTTTCTTGTCTACGAAATTGTGTTTAGTGTCCTCGTGGAAGATACTGAGGGCACTGAATTTGAGATTTTATTAAATTTTTTTGAAATTTTCCGGCGAAATGATGTACTGAACTTAATTTTTTTCAAAATCATTATGCACAGATTTCTTATAACAATAATAAACAACAACAGACACCTGATTATTGTCATATGTCAAATTAGGTAGTTTCGTTTTACTAAAGGTTTTATAAAAGAAATTATCGTTACCAAAAGTTTTATAACATATACTGCAAACACTACTAGTTTCCAGGTTCTATAAAGGCGATTGACAACACTTTTATATAACTAGGGGTATTCTAGTTATATAAATGAGGTAACGGTAACCTTTATAAAAATTTCTTATAAATACTTTAGTAACGGGTACTAAAAGTTTTATAAAATGGTGATGGAAATAGTTACATCACCTTATTATATACCTGTAAGTTATAGTAAACTTATAAATACTTTATAAAACTATGTTACCATAGGTTGCAGATTATAAAACTTGGAAACCTTCTTATATACCTTTGTTACTATTATATACCCATTATATAACTTGACGTTACTATAAGTTGCGAAAAATGTTTATTGGGAATGACATTGCAAAGGAATATGTCAATTATAATCTAACATAACCTTAAACGACACTGCGGTGAGTTCAAGTAATATGTAGAGTATTAGTTTGCTCTTTGTCGAATTACACGTTACAAAGAAAGAAGGAATGATTCATTCTGAACTGGCCTCTGAATAAGAATATGACGCATTCCTGTCACAAACTTGCTTCTCATTGGACGCTCACCTGCAGCCTACAAGCGACGCGCGCAGTTCAGGTAATAGGAGATCGGTCTATTATCATCATCTACCTACATCAAACAGACTCCCAAAAGCCATCTCGATTTCTTCACTTTAAAACTCTCAAAATCAGAAATTAATAGACATAATTATTCCAAGACAAAATGTTATTATAGACTCGATAAGAACTGAAAAAATCCTAATGCATGCCAGGGTTTATTTTGGTTCGGGCAATTAAGATTGACCTGTCTCACATAAATAGAAAAGGATAGCTTAATTGTAATAAATACAAGTTGGACAGTAATAAAAGATGACATGCGCGCGCAACTAGTGGGTTGCAGTGTAGCGAGATTGTATTGTTGCAGAACAAATGTAGACAATACAAATCGAACATTTTAACATTAAAGAAGTGATGTAGTGTCAACTGTTTCACAACGCTTTAAATCAGATAAAAGAAGAGCTTCAAAGCGTATGTTAACATCGTTTGCACTTTTATTTTGATAAATGTTTCATCCGGCAAAATCACACAATGAAATTGCCAAGGAATATGTCAAGTATAACCTAACATAATCTTAAACGACACTGCAGGAAGTTCAGAAATAATACGTAAAGTATTAGTTTCCTCTTTGTCGAATTACACGTTACAAAGAAAGAAGGAACGATTAATTCTGAACTGGCCCCTGGATAAGAATATGACGCAAGTCAGTAACAAACTCGCTTCTCATTGGACGCTCACCTGCAACCCACGAGTTGCGCGCACCATCAAGGTAAAAAAAGATAGGTCAATTGCAAGCAGAAATATTTTTTACCTACGAGCGTGCGCAAAGTAGTACTTTTCCGCACGCATTTCCGGGCTCAAAGTTACACTTTTCCGCACTCAGTGCGGATACAAGGCCTTATCCGCACTGAGTGCCGAAAAGTAATTATAATTGTCAAGCAACAATAAGTGCACCTGTCGACTTTGACACATGATGACAAATTTTTCCTCTATTTCTATATCAGCCAACATCTATACAAACACCAATTATAAATTAACTTTGACCCATCAGATTTGTTCTCTATTTATATGCAAAAATCTATAAACTTTTCTCATCAAATTTAAACGCTTTAAGATGAACAGCTCTGACGAGGACTTTCTGTTATTTGTTTCTGTTATGTAATTTTTTGATAAATGCATAGTTCCTTTCAAGTTAATTAAAAATAATTAAACAAATTATCGTTTTTTTTTTTTTAATTTTTGTTATTACCCTACCTGATATGAAGCTCGTAGGAAAAATGTTGTTCCTAACACGTGCGCAAAGTGTCTTTTTCCGCACGCAAACACGTATCCGAACTCCGCTTCGCGTCGTTCGTATAACTGTGTTTGCGTGCGGAAAAGTAACACTTTGCGCACTTGTTAGGAAAATAACTATTTCCTACAGCCGTGCGGAAAAATCGATTTTCCGCACTGATATGCGCGCGGAAAATGAGTTTTCCCGCACGGTGCGGTAAATTTTTTTTTTGACATATCAGTGCGGAAAAAGTTTTTCCGCACGGCTGTCAGTGCGGAAAAAATTTTACCGCACCGATATGTCAAAAAAAAAAGAAAAATTTTACATTTTTTCGCCTGTAGGAAAAATATTGGACCTAACACTAGTGGAAAATATTTTTCCGCACTCGGCTGCATCACCGAACTCCGCTACGCGTCGTTCGGTGAACGGCAGCTGCGTGCGGAAAAATTCATTTTCCGCACTTGTTAGGTAAATCGCTATTACCTACGAGTCTGCGGTAAAGTGCACTTTACTGACGTATTTGCAAATGGAAAGTAAGCACTTTACCGCACACTATGCATGTTAGCACTACACGTTTGACACTGACACTTTTGATCAATAATGACCATTAATCCCGCTACTCGTCATTATTTCCTGCGGGTGACATTAGTCGTAAATAAAAATATATTAATCTCTATTAGGCAATTAACAACATTTTTTATTTATTTTTAACTATTTTAATGGTGAATGTACAGGGTGATCTATTATAAATGTCACCCCCTTCTAACTTTTTCATTTGACATTTTTGACAAAAGTGTCAAATACAAAAGTTTCATGAAATTGTTGAAAGTTTTTAACTAAGTCAGTTTCAGGCATACAGGGTGCGTCAAAAAAGTGCAGCAGTGTGAAGTTATATTTTTTTAAATGGAATACCCTGTATATTATGTGCTTATTTGTTAGCCACTTTTAAGCTGATTTCAACGATATATGATTTGATATGTCTATCTTCAATAGTTATAAAAAAAAACCTGAAATCCCCTTTCAAGGTTTCATATTGAAAAACGAAAAATGATACCATCTAAGTTGGAGAATTTTTTTTATAAACAGTTTATTGTTCAAATTTTATTCATTAATATACAAGGTGAAATATTATAGTAAATCCAGATGTCTAAGTTATTATTATTATTTAAAAAAAAAAAATAACATGAGAGATCTAGGAAGGAATTTTCGCGTTTTTCCCTATAACTATTGGAGATAAACCAAGAAATAAACATATCAAATCATATATCGTTGAAATCAGGTTAAAGGGGCCTAACAAATAAGCGCATAATATACAGGGTGTTCTATTTAAAAAAACATAACTTCACACTGCTGCGCTTTTTTAACGCACCCTGTATACCTAAAACTGACTTAGTTAAAAACTTTTGACAATTTCTAAAAACTTTTGTATTTGACACTTCTGTCAAAAACGTCAAATGAAAAAGTTAACAGGGGGTGACATTTATAATAGATCACCCTGTACAGGGTGGGCCAATTTGGACTCTTAGGAAACGTCAATTTCTGAGCGAGATACAAAAAAAATGAACCCCCCAATTGAATTTAGCTAAAATTCAGCTAAGTAAACTTCGCCAGCAAGAGTCGTTTCACGAAGAAATAGACATTTTGAGCAAAAATGGAGCGATCGAAAAAAAAGCCAGTTGTATAGATTAAGTGCATATTTAGATTTCGACAATATATTACGCGTAGGCGGAAGACTAAAACACTCTGATCTACCTTTAGGACAAAAGCATCCCATATTATTAGATTCTAAACATAAATTTACTCAGTTGCTTTTCGACTCTGAACATAAGGTTTCTTTGCATTGTGGGCCACAGTTTTTACTCTCAAGTGTATAGGGCAGTGCTTATTGCTCCAGAGCAGCGACAGCTACAAAAAATATTTTGGCGAGAAAATTCAAATGAAGATTTAAAGCCATATGTTCTTAACCCGGCATTACACGCGCCAAAAAAATTACGTCGTTACACGCGTTCGGTCAAATCGACCGACTGCTCAAAAGTTTATTTGAATTATTAGCTTTTTTCGCGGAGACGATCCCAAACGTATCCTGAACGCTAAGGCATGACTTACGCAGGTTTACTAATCCATAGAGTCATGAAACTTTCAAATATTACCTGCGTAAGTCATGCCTTAGCGTTCAGGATACCTTTGGGATCGTTTCCACGAAAAAAGTGTACATGCACTATAATTTCTAGAATTCATAATCATTACAAAGGGAATTATATTATGCAGTATAGTTACCGTGTTCTCGACAGCCAAAAGTACTCCCAATATCAGAAAATGCCAATTTTGAACACAAATATTTTGAATACTCGGGTTCACGTTTCTAGTCAAAAGCACCGACTATGAAAACAACGAACTATACTTCAACCAAAAACCAGAATATTTTTGGGCCAATGGATAGTGGAAAACCTGCATCAGGCATTCCTGGATGGAGAAAACTGCCACCCTTGTACCAGTGGCGTAATTACTGATTTTATCAATGGTCGGTCTTTTTTTTTTTTTGTTTTTACTTTTGTTTTGACCGACGCGCGTGTACTCCCGGGTTAACACTGTTACTTATGGGCAGACTGCTAGTAGTTTCTTGGCAATAAGGTGCCTTTTTGAGTTAGCAAATGAGTGCTCTGATCCTGAAATAGCTCGAATTATTAAACGAGACATGTATGTCGATGATCTGCTATCAGGAGCTCCTAGTATTGAGCAAGCACAAGCAATATGTCAAAAGATTTCACATGTTTTCCAGAGCGGCTGTTTCGATCTTAGAAAATGGCGTTCAAATGATGAACGAGTTCTTAAAACTATTTCAGATTCTTATTCAAATGATAAAATTCTAGAATTTGCCCCAGAAAAAGTCCCTAAAACTTTAGGTCTAACTTGGTGTTCAAAATCAGATTCTTTAATCTACAATATCAATTTGCCAGATACGATTTTTTTCACAAAACGAATTGTTTTATCTATAATTGCAAAAGTGTTTGATCCTCTTGGAATTCTTGCTCCTACTACTATATTAGCAAAGGTGTTGCTGCAAAAATTGTGGATAGAAAGAATTTCGTGGGATGCACGGTTGCCAGATCATCTTTTAAGCATTTGGATAAAACTAAAAAACGAAGTTCCTCTCATAAATAATTTTCCAGTACCTAGGCATGTAGTTTGTAGAGATTTCAATAAAATTGAACTACATGGTTTCTGCGATGCGTCTCAGTCAGCGTACGGAGCCTGTATTTATTTGAAGAGTATGAATCAGAATAGCGAAACACGAACTCAACTTTTGTGTGCTAAGAGCAAGGTTGCTCCAATCAAGTCTTTATGCACTATACCTAAACTTGAGTTATGTGCTGCATTATTACTGTCACGCCTTGCTGACAAAGTTGATAAATCCCTAGCTATTAAATTTGAAAGTCGTGTTTTTTGGTCGGATTCAACAATTACTCTAGCATGGATTCGAACAAGTCCTAGTTTGTTGAAAACTTTTGTTGGAAATAGAGTATCTGAAATCCAAAGCTTAACCAACGAAACAGAATGGAAATACGTTCCAACCCAGGACAACCTGGCTGACCATGTTTCTAGGGGACTATACCCCAGCCAGTTGATGAAATGTAAGTCTTGGTTCTGTGGACCTTCTTGGTTGGATTTAGATAGATCACAGTGGCCGGAAATCAATTTTACCAAGGTAGAAAGTTTGCCAGAATTAAAACCACAAGTAATAAATTCTATGATTTCTAGTAAGCATTCAAAGGCTTGGTTTCCCTTTGAACGTTTTTCAAACTTTTCAAGAATGGTTAGAGTTATGACTTTTACTTTAAGATTTTGTTCTAATGAAACTAATAAATTTCCTAGTTATCTAATTATCTATTACCTGAATTGAATTTAGCTAAAATTCAGCTAAGTAAACTTAGCCAGCAAGAGTCGTTTCACGAAGAAATAGACATTTTGAGCAAAAATGGAGCGATCGAAAAAAAAAAAGCAAGTTGTATAGATTAAGTGCATATTTAGATTTCGACAATATATTACGCGTGGGCGGAAGACTAAAACACTCTGATCTACCATTAGGACAAAAGCATCCCATATTATTAGATTCTAAACATAAATTTACTCAGTTGCTTTTCGACTCTGAACATAAGGTTTCTTTGCATTGTGGGCCACAGTTTTTACTCTCAAGTGTTAGGTACCAGTATTGGCCTATTGGAGGACGACATCTTGCTCGTAGTACTGTTAAAAAATGTGTCAAGTGTGCAAGATTCAATCCTATTTCAATACAGCCCAAAATGTCAGACTTACCAAAAGAACGCATTACGCCTTCTAGCACTTTTTCTATAACAGGTTTAGACTACTCTGGTCCCTTTCTAGTAAGGGATCGAAGGTGTCGTGGTGCTAAGCTAGTCAAGTGTTGGGTAGGGCTATTCATTTGTTTCGCGACCAAGGCTTTGCATTTGGAATTAATATCTAGTCTATCTACCGACGCTTTCCTAATGGCACTCCGAAGGTTTGCCGCAAGGCGAGGTAAACCTGTTAAGTTACTATCTGATAATGGCTCTAACTTTATCGGAGCAAAACGAGAGTTGGGCAAGTTTTTGAAGGAAAGTGAGAAACAGATTTGCTCATCAGCGGTTTCAGAGAAAATAGAATGGTCTTTCATTCCCCCATACTCCCCACATTTTGGTGGTTTATGGGAGGCAGGAGTCAAAAGTGTGAAATACCATTTAAAACGGGTTCTAGAAAATGTTCATTTTACGTTTGAGGAGTTTGCCACTATTTTGACGCAAATTGAGGCGGTGCTCAATTCTAGACCCTTGTGTCCTCTCAGTTCTGATCCGTCAGACTTAATTCCACTAACGCCGGCCCATTTTCTGATTGGTCGTTCGATGATAGCAGTCCCAGACAAGGATGTGGTTGATATACCAGTTAATCGACTCAACAGATTTCAACTTGTTCAGCGTGTAATTCAGCACCTCTGGCGACGCTGGAAAAACAGTTATCTTGTCGAACTACAATATCGCAATCGTTGGCAAACCAATAAAGAACAATTAACTGTTGGTGATTTAGTGTTTATCAAAGACGATTATTCTCATCCAAGTGATTGGCGGTTAGGTCGCATTGAGACATTACATAAAGAATCAGATAACATTGCTCGTGTTGCCTCCATTAAAACATCCAGTGGTATGATTAAACGCAGTTTCAATAGACTTTGTGTGCTTCCAATTGAAAATCCTTTAGATTTCAAGGCGGGGGGCATGTTAATGCCCGACGCTATGGTGGTTAATACTTTTAATAGTGGTTAGCCATGTGCAGGTGAAAAAAAAAAAAAGAACATTGATGAAGACCAGTGACAATTATTTTGAGTGTGACAATCAATCAATTAATTAATCAAAAAGTTACAGAATTTGATCATGCATGTGCAACTCTTATGGCGCAATTTGTTCCGCTAAAAGCTTGCGACTACAGACGACAGAGGCGCTGTCGTCCAATGCTGTTGTCAGATTAATACATAAAAAGTCCAGATTATTCTTTACTTGTTTTAAAAAGCTTCCAACAAACAAATATCCCATTCTTTTGACATGTGGCAGCGTCGCTTCACTTTTACTTTTTCATCATATTTTGACAAATTTTGACATATTCTGTTTTTATTCAATAATTTGAATCAGAGATTGAAAATTTTCTCCGTTCAAAGCAAAATGGTTTCATCTTGTTGTGTGGCAATGTGTGAAAGCCGAGGAACAGAGTAAAAATTCATCGAATTCCCAAAAATGATGAGCAGGTATGTTTCAATCCCTACATTATACCGAAATCGGCATTTTACCTCCTGTAATTTTAGCACTGTAACTTTCTTTCTTTTTAGGTGTTTATTTTATATCTGTAAAACGTTTACAATCAAAAAGTCTTAATCATTGTAGGTAACCATTATTGATTGAATTTATATCATACTGTAGTTAATAAAGTAATTCAAAATTGTTACTTTTATATTTAATACATGAATTAATTAGTCTGTAAGTCTTCGGTATGTGATCAAGAGACTGTTTATCATAATTTTATCTCCACTAGAAACATATTAAATTGTCCAGTGCTAGTGGCAATAAAAAATGATAAACGGTTCGTAAAAAAAAAAAAATTAAAAAGGAGTGCTTCCCGCGCTCTGAAGTTGCTGACTACACACGCGAGAGGGCGCTGTAATCAGGAACAAAATGTTTGTATTGAGTTTCCTATCTATAATATAGGTTCGAGAGAGTTTTGTATCCCTTATCTATGAATTTTATCAGTTTGTCTAGTGAAATCTTATTATTAATCTTTATTGTAACTTTCAGCAACCATTATAATCATTGTTTCCATTATATTGCACTTTTCTCTAAATCATGCCCAGTTTTTAAATAAAATTTACAGTCCTCCTAGTACAGTTAAAAACACCCCACTCTGAGGCTCAAATTTCATGAAATTTGGATTGGTGCAAACCGCATTTTGATATCTTCAAGCGTTTAGCCGCTAGAGGGCGATTCTCGATTTTGAGCAATGTTGTGAAACCTTCATAACTTTTTTGTTCATGAAAATAATTGATTTCCGTAAAAACTTTCTAGAAGAACTTTTTGAAGCCGAATTCAGTGACGTTCTCAATTTTTTTCTAGTTGGCTCCAATTTCGAAATATTGACCAAAGTCCGGTTTTTTCTCAATGGGACACCCTATATATTAATAGCTCATTAAAAAGCTCTGCTTTTGTTAATTTAAATGATATAAAGTTCGATTGGTTTATCTTGAACAGTTTTTGAGAAAAAAAATGTGTTAGAAAGAGACCATTTTCATTTTCCTTACAGATATAAAGTTTTTTTCTAACACATTGCTTCTTATGAGAAAAACCGAAATAATTTTTTTTCTCGAAAACAGTTAAGGATAAACCCATCGAACTTTATATCATTAAAATCAGAAAAATCATAGCTTTTCAATGAGCTATTAATATAAAGGGTGTCCCATTGAAAAAAATCAGACTTTGGTCAATATTTCAAAATCGGCGCCAGATAGAAAAAAACTGAGAACGTCATTGAATTCTGCTTAACACGTCGACGGACACTCAATTTTTTGGTGCGTTGATATTTGGGCAATAGCGGCATATGCCGCATGTTGCATTGTGTTCACATGGACATTGACAGGATATGCCGCGTAAACTTTTATCTTAAAAATTGACAAAGAGATCAAGGTGCCGTTTTCAACTGTCACCTATAATTTTGGTGTCATTTCTTACGATGGAAGTATGACGTCTAATGCCGCGGGTGTCCGTCAGCGTGTTAAAAAAGTGCTTCCAGAAAGTTTTTACGGAAATCGATTATTTTGATAAACAAAAAAGTTATGAAGGTTTCACAATATTGCTCAAAATCGATAATCGCCCTCTAGCGGCTAAACGGTTGAAGATATCAAAATGCGGTTTGCACCAATCAAAATTTCATAAAATTTGAGCTTCAGAGTGAAGGGTTAATTTTTTTGTATCTTGCTTAGAAATTGACGTTTCCTATTAAAAGTGTCCAAATTGGCCCACCCTGTAGGTACAATTTTCAGCAAATTGTAAATTTATCGCTGATGCATATCGTAGGTCAACACGACGCGACGACGTGCGAAAAAATAATTTCCACACTAGTATGGAAAAATAACTCTTTCCGCAGGCCCATGTGTGCGGAAAAAGAGCTTTTTCCGCACTCTCATAGGAAAACAGTTTTTGATACCTACATTTTGTTTTTTTTTTTACATAATTTAAATATAACTATAGTTAATTCCTCAAAAAAATTAAAAGAATAATCTTTTCTGAGTTAGGATTATATTGTAATACAAAAAACATGTTCTGTTGTATTTTTTGACCCAAAATTATTCGAAAACGATCCACAATTAAAAATTATAATTTCTTGGTACGCCATTTTGCGAATGGGCGCCATCTTGCACCTTTACTAGCCCGGTATAAGTATAAAAAAAAAACAGCAACTTACCAAAATATGAAATGGGTCACTCTCGGCTGGGACACCCTGTATTATTCAAATTTCAATCACTCAATTTTCCGATCGAAAATTATTCGAAAACGACCCCAATTTTGCTAAAATCGATTCACAATTACCAATTTTAACCTCCTGATAGCCGCCATTTTGCAAATGGTCGCCATCTTGCTCTTATGGGTCCAACAAGGGGGTCATCCGGGTCAAATCGCTTATAATTGTAAAGAAATCATCTGTACGAAATTTCATGCTTTTATCACAATTTGCAAGCTTCTGCCCATTTTTTTGATTAACCGCCCCGACTAGGCGCCTTATTCTTGAATCTTAAAGAAGAGAAAACGTAAGAGAAAGTGGGCGTGTCTTCCTAAAATTGAAAATACTGTATTCTTGAAAAAATTTCTCTCATGACTTGATAGACAGATTTCTCCCTGTCCTGGGACAGGTAATGGAGCAGGAAAATGAAAAGACAGAAATGTGACATTTTCAAATTTTTGAAAAGTCAGTAATGACAACATTTCATATATGGTTAAAAATAAAAGAACTTAAATAAACTCTCTTCTTGATTCTCGCATGATATCTACAATGCGTAGTAAAGAAACTCCATTGGGTTTGTTTTCTTAGCTCATCTCGTATCTCTTTCAAAACTTGATTTTTTTCAGAACGGTATGTATCTGTGTTCCATTTTGAGTATGTTCCATTTTATTGTGGTTTTTGATAGATTTATTCAGTCTCATGGTTTTTTTCACTCTGGGTTGGCCTCTGGGTATAGCATTATTCTTTATTTCAGGAGCAAGGTTCGTCCTTGTATTTTCAGTTTCATTTTTCTCAAGCTCAGTGGGGGGATCTGAGTTTTTATTTGCTGTAAGACAAACAAGATGTTTATTACTTAGCTGTTGATACCAACCAAGCAAATGGTTTAAGTTCTTGTAAATGTTTTTAATGATAATAATATGTATTTTACAACCCTTCCTGAAACAATGTTCACCTTTAGATTCTGTACAGATCCTACCATTGCTAGTAGGTTGTTGGCAGGGAACATCTTATCAAATATAACCTCTTTATCAAGAATAATGCCTGGCTCAGGCACCTCCATATTGCCTGTAATACACACTGGACTTGTAAGCTCCATAAATTTAGTGTCAAAATTATCTGTAGTAATGGGTTCAGGAGGCCGCCCTCCTGTACCTTTTTGGTATTTTTGTTTTCTAGCCAATTTGGCTTTGTTTTTTTTTTATGTCGATCCAGGTCTAACCCAAAAAAGAAAATGAGGAAAAGGTTCCAAAGCAGTTTTTAACTATATTTTATGAAAAGTACCATAGAGAAGAATATCCTGTTAATTTTTTTTTTTTTTTTTTAATAAATGTTTACCTTCAAATGTACGAATTTCAGTTATTTTATAAGTTCAGCAGAGTAATAGTATATTAAAATACAAGTTGCAGAAGGCCCAATATTCCCGCACGAATTCGAAATTTGGACACGAGCGACGAAGGAGCAAGTGGACGAACGAATGAGTACGAGAATAGCCTTCTGCAACGTGAGTTTTATACTATTTTCTCGATTTTGAATATTATTTTTCATTTTTTTTAAATTTTTTGTGGTCGCTGTTAGTTGGGGATTGTTTTTTTTGCAAAATATGTCAGTTGGTGACACTTACTTACCAACCAATTGACAAGTGGATTCTATAGGGCAAGTACACGATCTGACAGTTTGACACTATTGACAGTCGCCTTGAGGTAAAACAAAGATATATTTACAGCAGTTTTTTAGGTTTTCAGTTAGATTTTTTTAATTAAATACCTTTTGTGTGGTCCAGAAGTTTCTTAGACATGCCTAGAGTTTGTTTAGCTGTTGATTCTGGCAGTATAGCGCAAGGGATACAATATCTTTCCATCAATTTTAAATAACAATGGAAGGTTTGATTTGTTAGCTCAAGAAAGGAGAGAAAAATTGATGAATGTTGTTAAAAGAGAAGATCTGACAGAAAAATAGATTGAATTATAGCGTAACTATACTTATATATTTGTTCTTGTGACAATTGGTTTTGATTTTTGTTGGAAAAACCCTGAATTTAATCCATTATAGAAAAACCTAGCAAACTTCTGGATAAAAGACCACATAGACTGGAACATAAACACTTTACTTTAACTTTTTTGAAACAAAATAACACAAAAACTTGCAAAAAAGCTGTGAAAACCGCATAAAACATAACCGGCCTAATCTAAACCAATGTAAATAAATGATTTGTTTTACCTCAGGGCGATTGTCAAACTCATATGTGACGTCACATGGACATGCCCTATTATTTTGAAACGTTTGACAATTTTGAAGGTGCCAATAGGTATACTTTGAAAACTAAATGTCACTAAAAATCTTGAAGAATGAGCTTCATTCTTCAATGATTTTGCGTGCGAGAATAATGACATTCTCACATCAAAATTGAGAAAATGTTTTTTAAAAATATAAAACGTGTTGCCTTTCACCTCTGAGACAGTGTGAAAGCCAAAACACGTGAAATCAAGCGAGTTTTGTTTTTCACCCCAGATGTAAGGTGAATCGTAACACACCCTATTTTTTTTTTCAAATGGGCTTTTGCCAGAAAGGTAGAAAACTTTCAATTGACGTGTCTCGTAATACCTGGTGTGCGCGCGCAACTCGTGGGTTGCAGGTGAGTGTCCAATGAGAATTGAGTTTGTTACGGGCTTGCGTCATATTCGTAATCAGGGACGAGTTCAGCATTAATCGTTCCTTCTCTCTTTATAACGTGTAATTCGACAAATAGCAAATTAATTCTTAACGTAGGTATTACTTCAACTTACCGCAGTGTCGTTTAAGGTTATGTTAGATTATACTTGACATATTCCTTCGCAATTTCATTGTCCGATGTTGCCGGATGAAACATTTATTAAAATAAAATTGCAAACGATGTTAACATACACTTTAAAGCTCTTCTTTTGTCTGATTTAAGGCGTTGTAAAATAGTTGACACTATATCACTTCTTTAATGTTATAATGTTCGATTTGTATTGTCTACATTTGTTCTGCAATGATACAATCTGGCTACACTGCAGCCACGAGTTGCGCACGCATGTAATTTTCTATTACTTTCCAATTTGTATTTATTACAATTAAGCTCTCTTTTTCTATTTATGCGAGACACGTCAATTTGCCGGGATGAAACTGAAGCTAAGATAAGAGTTTTGTGCTAAAATCGGTTTATTAGGTCAAACCGTTTTGAAGTTATAGAATCGGGAAATTTAGAAAAGTGTTGTTATTCACCCCATTTTACGGTACCTATACCTAGTATAAATGGCGGTCTGGCAGGGAAAAGGGTATAAGTCGAAAATTGCGAAAAACGAGATATGTTTATCATACGATTATGACCATTCAATTTATCATAGTGAACAGTGGTACAAGTACAAAAGGTACACATTTTCAGCAGTATTTCAATGTGTTTATCGACATAATATGTTCGAAATCCACGAACTTTTTTGTGAATAACGATATTTGTTGACATATACCTTAAACCAGGGATGTGCCGTAGTCTATGAAATCTACTTTACGCGGTTTGTCTACGTATTGTTTACATCCACTTTTTTCCATGTAGACTATGTAAACTATGTAGACAATGTAGACAACAGAAAATTTGAAATTTGAGTAATTTTTTTGAAAATTTGCATTGCATTAAATTTATATTGTATCAAATTAGACATTATCAGCAGTTTAATTAACTTTACAAAGCAAAAAACAAAACAAAGCAAAAAGGCCTGCCAACTGTCAAAAATTGTATACCTACTTGACGCGTTGTCTACATATTTTACACATTGTCTACATAGATTACATAGTTTACATTCAGGCCTATGATGTATCATTTTCTGTTATTTTAACAGCAACGTTAAGTTGCCTGTCACTGTTTGTTCTATACGTCAAAATAGAGAGAAGTATAGATTTTGAGCTATAACATAGCTGTTAAAATAACAGAAGTGGATACATCATAGGCCTGATTGTCTACGCGTTGTTACACCAGACGTAGACAATCTTTGTTTACGCGTAGATGCCCATCTCTGCCTTAAACCAAAGAAATAACAAAGCCCTATTCTTAGCGAAAAACGATATAACTAGACTTAAACCAAACTTCCAAAATGATTAGTGGAGAAATATTGTGAAAAAGGATATATGTACTCTCATAGCTTTTGCGTACTTGCTTGTGTAAAAGGATACAAGTCATTTTTTTCGTCAAAATAAATGGGCACAAGGATATATGTTGGATTTATTTTTTGTTTGAAGCTTTTTGAAGTAACTTCAATATTAAAGTCTAAACTTGTGTTTTTCAACGATCTATCGACATGATAAAATTTTAAAAAAAGTGCTTATACAAAAATCCCCAATAAAATTACATCATCACAATTTATCTCAAAATGTCAATTCGGTACTTATACCCATAGACAATAAAAAATATAAAGACCTTCAAAAGTATAGCCGAAAAAGGTTATACTATTACTGCGCATCCGGTTGCGCATAGCGCATTGCGGAATTTTTGGAAAGCTACAGACTTGCGAAAGATCAGTCCGATCATTTGATTCTGTTTCATCTTTCTCTGTCATACCAATTCACAAGACAAGGACACCGTATGAGTTACATAGCTTTCCTAGCTGTTTTGTAGAAACCTATCAAACATCCATAACTATAGAAACTGTGACCGAGAAAACAAATAAGTAACCTTAAAATAACGACATTTCCGTGTTGAAATTTGTCATTTTTAACCTATTGGGCGGTCGTCTAAGAAGACTCGAACTCACAAAATCTAAAGAACAAGAAGAAGAATTTGTTATTTTTATTAAGGCACTCGGTATCGCGTACCCATAATATTATGTACAACTAGGATCAACTGAACCAGTAAGTATACATGTTAGTTTTGTGATATACTCCATAAACCACATCATTTTTCTCATTCGGATTTGAGAAAAAAAGATGTGGAACAACATAAGTAGGTAAGTTTTTTGTGCAATCAACCCAAGTCAAATTTCAAAATTCCCGCCATTTCAGTATTTGTTCCGGCTGCCACTATTGACGCCACCGTCGCTGTGACGTCAGCGCTATACAAACTTTCATGTTATCAATCAGGTACTCTTACCTTGGTTTATTATATTTCTCTATGCTTATACCCTTTTTCCCGCCGGGCCGCCAAATGCATAGGTAAACACTATAAATTCACCTTTAAAATAATCAAAATAAAGAGAGGCTTTTCTCACCAACTACTCACTGCACACTTGTAGTCTATTCGCGTATATGGCCTGCGTAAGAATTGTCAAATAAGCCACAGATAAATTTAAAAAGCCAAATAATTCACAACAACAAAAAGTGCATTTGTCAAATAGCTGTCACACTAACAATTTTCATCATTTGTGATTGGTGAGAATTTTGTACTAAAATCTGGCAGCAGTGTTCGCTATTTCTCTTACTCCTCCTACTCCCTATTTTCAATAATACAGCTTTTTAAAATCGAGAGAAATTATGAAGGAGTAGAAAAATTAGGAAGCTCCCCGGGGAGTACAATTTTCTCTCAATTCAAGAATAAGGACCCGCTCCCTGATTTTTCTACTCCTTCATAATTTCTCTCGATTTTAAAAAGCTGTATTCTTGAAAATAGAGAGTAGGAAAGAGTAAGAGAAATAGCGAACACTACTGCCAGATTTTAGAACAAAATTCTGACCAATCACAAATGATGAAAATTGTCAGTGTGACTGCGTTTTGACAAATGCACTTTTTGTTGTTGTAAATTATTAAGCTTTTTAAATTTTTCTGTGGCTTATCTGACAATTCTTAGGCAGGCCATATACGCGAATAGGCCACAAGTGTGCAGTAGGTGGTAAGTGAGAAAACCCTCTCTTTATTTAGATTATTTCAAAGGTGAGTTTATAGTGTTTATGCATTTATACTATAGGTACTAATAAATACCAACATTCAATGCTTTTCAGAAAGTAGAAGTTTAGAACAAGAATGGCACAAGTTTTCACCTGATTTTACAATGGCACACAGCACACTCAAGAGCTTTATGGCAAGAGCTTGCGATCATTCTCAATGCTCATCCCAATGAAGCCAAAAGAGAGTGGAATGCTTGGCGCAAGAGTACTTTCCATAAAATATAGTTAAAACCTGATTTGGAAACTTTTCCTCATTTTTTTTTTGTTAGACCTGGATCGACATAAAAAAAAGCAAAGCAAAATTGGCTAGAAAAAAAAAACAAAAAGGTACAGGAGGAGGGCCTCCTGAACCAGTTACCACAGATAATTTTGACACTAAAGTTATGGAGCTTATAAGTCCAGTGTGTATTACAGGCAATATGGAGTTGCCTGAGCCAGGTGTCATTCTTGATGGAGAAGTAATATTTGCTGAGTTGTTCCCTGCCAACAACCTACTAGCAATGGTAGGATCTGTAAAGAATATAACGGTGAACATTGTTTGAGTAAGGGTTGTAAAATACATATCATTATTAAAATTAATTAGAAACATTTACAAGAACTTAAAGCTTTTACTTGGTTGGTATCAACAGCTAAGTAATAAACATCTTGTTTGTCTTAAAGCAAATGAAAAATCAGGTCCCCCCACTGCTCCTGAAATAAAGAATCATGCTATACCCAGAGGCAAACCCAGAGTGACAAAAACCATGAGACTGAAGGAATCTATCAAAAACCACAGTAAAATCACAGCTAAAATGGTGAACATTTTAGAACATGCTCAAAATGGAACACATATACATACCGTTCTGAAAAAAATCAAGTTTTGAAAGAGAAACGAGATGAGCTAAGAAAACAAACCCTTATAATGGAGAATATTTCTGTTTCTTTACTTACCTAGCATTGTAGATATCATGAGAAAATCAAAAAGAGTCTATTCAAGTTCTTTTCTTGTTTTTATATTAGTTTATTGGCATTTTATATCATATTATTTAAATCCATTGTCCAAAAAAAAAACACTCACTTTCACTTTGAAAAAAACTTCTCCGTCAATTTTTTAAAGTTTTGTTGTTTGTTTGTATTTATTTCCTTTCCCATTTTCATTTTCTCTCACTTTGGACCAGTAGAAATTAAAATTCCCTTAGGGAGAAGTCTGTCTATCAAATCATCAGAGAAGTTTTTTCAAGAATACAGTATTTTCAATTCTAGGAAGGCACGCCCACTTTCTCTCACGTTTTCTACTCCCTAAGATTCAAGAATAAGGCGCCTGAAGATAAAGTATGTAGAAAGCATCCTATTAATTCACAAAAAAAATACAGGGTGATTCTTTTTTCACAAACTGTTTTGTCCGTTTTTTTCTTTTTTATTTGACGTTCATATTTTTTCAAATATCACGGTTGCTGTTTACTGTGATTTTTCACTCTTTGAATAACTGCTTTTTCACTGTAGCAGTTTGGACTTACGTTATAATATAAAAATAAGAACCATAAATACAGGGTGTCCGAAAAATAACGTAAAAGCTCTCCACGTAGTAGGGAATCCTTTGAGAAACCCTAGAAAAATAATTAAAAGAATCCCTCTCCAGCATTATTCTTGGTGATATGAAGAGGTAAATGTGGAAATTCATCTTCGAATTTTATAGCTAATTACATAGGTATTTAATTTAATTCTCTGACATATTGTCAACGGGATATTTTCAGTGTTGTCAATTTTGATTAATATTAAAATGCAAATAACTTTCTTAAGAATGCCACTAGATTTTTTAAATTATTTTTGTCCTTGAAGGATCCTCCACCAGGTAGTGAAAAGTTTTTACGCTATTTTCAGGACACCCTGTATAACTCGAGACCAGACGAGACCACTCGAGACGAGAGGAGACTTTGGCACTCGAGACCGAGACTAAATCTCAGGTCTCGAGATGTCGAGACGAGACCGACCTTAAGTCTCGTTTAGTCTCGTCTTGCGGCACCACTAACTGTCGATATATTTTTCTATTAAAATTTTCCATATTCGCATTCGTCATACAGAACATTCTTGTGAAGCTGGAGCATATGCAAGTAAAGATTATTATTCAATATTGAACTTATCAATTTGGCTAAGTACAATAATAAAAGAAAACGAAAATCAAAACATGAAGCACTCACAAAATACTATTACAAATGGAGGCAAACCTGCCGAATAGGTGAAAAAGTTGTCGGTAAAAATTGAAAGAAATCAATACAATGAGACAATTGATACAAAAACGAACGGTACACGTATGATAAATACCTACCAACAAATAGGTAATACTGCTTCCTTTATCCCAGGTAGTTAATCTCTTTTACCCACTTTTAGTCACGATTTTTAATTATAACCGATTTATTGGTCATAATAGGCAGTATTTGCCTATTCAGATGAATAAACGCTGGACACCCTAAGAGTTAAATTTCAACCAAACGATGTAGGATGTACTATTTTTCAAAAGCGTGAGAAAAGTGAGTCGTTTTAAGCACGTCATTGTCAGTGAATTGTTGAACACGCGAGAATCTTTTAGCATGGGAAAAGCAGTTTATAACCGTTCAATGATCAAGATTTCTGATTCTAACTATTTAATCTGTTCACTTCTCGACAAAAGTGTTTCCTTCAGGCTCTTTGTTCCTCCGTGCTCCTCTATCTTGTGCGATCTGCATCTACCTTGGTCCAGTGTGTTTCTTCAAATTTTCAAGTGGTTGATTGAATAGCATGTGATATCGTATCTGTTTGTTAGACTCCCCGCCTCATTTCAATAGACACATAGTTGATTGTATTAGTTTGAAGCTGCTTTGTTGTGTTGACCTTGAAGACTCGCCCTTACGTGAAGTTTTCTAACGTGCGAATGTTCCTGCACTACAACAATCATACGGTCCTTGCCAGCTTTACAATTCTGACCCAGTGGTTTGGAAATTAAAGTGCGACCAGCAAGAATTTGCCGGCGGCAAATATGTGAACTGGAACTGATATTTCTATCTCGCTCTATTCCATTGTAACTGTGTATTTCAATATCGTTTTTTCCACCCCCTTCACCTCAGACCGAAACGCACTATTCACAGTTGCCATACCGATACGATGACTGGTGATTCTTCTAAAGTTATTTTGATAGGGTTACCTCTGTAGGCGTAGTCTGCCGTGAGGTGAGGATCACGAACCATTTAGCTCCTTTCACGATAGGATAGACAAGGCCTTACCCAGAACTCAGATACAGGGTATGGTTTTCGTGGTGCAATAGAAACGGAATAATAGAATTTATTATAGAAAAAGGTTACCAACAATAAATTTCACTGAGAAAATCGACTTAGAAAAAACTCAATTCTCTGAGCGACATTCAGATGTTCTGAATCAGATGTTGTCACAGTTATAATTAATTATGGTTTTACCACAGCATATACAAAAACAATCAGCAGACTAACTCGAGTGACAGCCCGTGTAATAAAGGAATCCATGGTCGAAATGTCACTAACGGCCATTTTGGGATACGAGACAGGGCCTGATTAACAATAATTTAGATTTTTTCTTTCGTGTCACAGAGTCGTATTGGCTTTAATAAACTAATTTATTATTACTTATATATAATAATAATTATAATTACTAATTTCTTATTATTATTAGATATACAAGAATGATAACTGATTACACCATAAATGACAACACGAATATACTAAAATCATTTTGAAAATCATAACTAAAATTCCGCTCTACACCGCACGCCAATGACCTCCGTCAGAAATAAACAAATACATTCAAATGTCGACGCCCCTGCCGGTTAATGACAGAATGGTATCCCCTAATGGCGGCGTGCGCAGAAAAGATGCGCGTGAGAGATAGCCTGCTGATTGTTTTTGTATAGTGTTTTTAATTATTTAGAAGTACCAGTCATTCTAGTGACAAAACGTATGTCGCTTCTTGACACACAAATAAAATTAGGTTTGTACAGGGTGATTCATTAAGAATGGCACTCGGCCATATCTCAAAAACTATTCATCGTAGTCATGTCGGAAAAAAAAATTATCCCATAAATATGGCCAAGAGAAAATGCTGGAAATATATTTCAGCTTTCTAAAATGACCGTAAGGGGGCGTAACTCAACTGTCAAAGTACAAAAATGGTTTTATTTTTTAAATTTCAAATGGAAACGTATCTCAAAAATGCTAGCAATAGATTTTTGATAAAATTTCACAAAATTTTGATTTATGACTTTTTACCATAACTTATCGGATAAGACAGTTATGAGCTGTCAAATATTGCAACTTAAGAACACGAATAACTTCAAAACGACTCAACGAATTGGGTCGATCTTAGGTTCGTTGGAAAGACAAGAGTCTGTTCTTTGATTTTATTGTAAAAAATTCCAATTTCAGTTAGTTGGACTAACTCTATGGGTGGATATTTGAAATCAATTAAATTTTTCTAATTTTTCTTGAAATTTTCAAATGGAATGGTATATTTAAGATATGTTCAATCGATTTTTGAGGATGTTTTACACAGTTTTTCTTTATTAAACCTCCCTACAAACGAGTTCCAGAGAGTGTTAAATTTAATTTTATCAAAAATAATCAATATTTATGGAAAAGCCCTCGTAAATAATGACTTTGCTTTTCTGACAGTTGATTGTCATCATTGATGAATGTCAAATAATGGAAAAAGTGCGTTAGGAAATTATAATAGTAACAGTAACTATATTATGCAAAGATCATGTAATGATAGCCAATAATTTACCAGGATGTTGTAGGATACGAAACTTGAAGAAGAAATACATATTTATTTTGAGAATAGTAAACTACTCAAGTGGTGGTGCCATCTATTAATAATTTTGGAAATTAAAATCTAGACATCATTTCCGCATAAATTCGGCACCCGCGTACTGTGGATTTATTTATTTTTCATTCTGCTCTTTCTGTAAATACTAACAGAGATAATCCAAAACCAGTCTATTATTTTTTTTATAAGCATTGTCCATTTTCAAAATAATTAGGGTTTAGTGGCTGCGATTGCTGCATTTCCATTACATCCATGCAGAATCTCAAGGATGTCCTGTGCTTCTCCATTTGGGAAATGCATTTTGACTTTAGGAAATAGCGTTTGAAGTTTCAAAAATGTGTCAGCCTGACATACTTAACTGGAATCTGCTCAATTTACGAGGGCTTTTTCATAAATACTGATTATTTTTAATAAAATTAATTTTAACACTCTCTCGAAATTCGTTTGTAGGAAGGTATAATGAAGAAACACTATGTAAAACATCCTCAAAAATCGATTTAACATATCTTAAATATACCGTTCCATTTGAAAATTTTAAGAAAAATTGGAAACATTCAATTGTTCTCAAATATTGACGCATAGCGTCAGTCCTACTAACCAGAATTTGGATTTTTCACAACAAAGTTAAAGAACAGGCTCTTGTCTTTCCAACGAACCTAAGATCGACCAGATTTGTTGAGTCGTTTTGAAGTTATCTGCTTTCTTGTGTTGCAATATTTGACAGCTCATAACTATCTTATCCGATAAGTTATGGTAAAAAGTCATGAATCAAAATTGTGTGAAATTTCATCAAAAATCTATTGCTAGCATTTTTGAGATACGTTTCCATTTGAAATTTGAAAAATAAAACCATTTTTGTACTTTGACAGTTGGGTTACGCCCCCTTACGGTCATTTTAGGAAGCTGAAATATATTTCCAGCATTTTCTCTTGGCCATATTTATGGGATAATTTTTTTCCGACAAGACTACGATGAATAGTTTTTGAGATATGGCCGAGTGCCATTCTTAATGAATCACCCTGTACATGAAATTTACGTATTAGCAATCGACGTTCGTTTTTGTTGGTAATTTTTTGTTTCATCTGATTCGTGATTGATTAATAAGGATGGGGTTATTCTGAATAGGTATTACAAATACTATATATGCTGTGGTTTTTTACAGTTTTTTTCACAAGGTTGTCAAGGCTTCGCAGGTTTTGTCATTCCTTTATTACATGGTTTACAACATTGTTTCATTATGTCAGTCTTCTCACGAAAATCTCCATCAATTTCAGGTCTAAGCAAACTCTGAACAATGTATTTCAAAAAGCGCGCTTGCAGTCTTGAATTAGGTTCTTGTGACTCCGGAATTTCAATTCGTTGCTGTTGCTCATTTCGCTAGATAATTGAATATAATAAATGGAGATGCAATTTCACAATAACTTTACCTATGAGCTTATTTGAGTTTTGTTTGGTCCAATCGAATCAAAGTAAACAACTTTTACAAAAATGGGTTGCGCACATCGATTCCTGATTTTTTTAGACATTTCAGATGTAATTTTGCATCGTGAAATTGTATTGAATTGTAATGACTGTGAGTGTGAGTTATTAAAAATGTATTATTTTAGTCACAATAATAAGTTGTAACCGGACTTCGGGAGAACATCCGCAAAGAGTCAAATGAGTTGAAAAGTGTTCTAGGGATGATACTCTCCTAGCTCACAAAGTAGAAATTTAGACCACCCCGTATTTAGAAATTAACTCTATAATGAAATGATGGCGAAATAAAGCTCTATAGGCTAAACTTAAAAAAGTTCCCGAGGAAAAATCCTGATAAACAAAACTCTTGGACCCGGAAGAAGAATAAAATCTAATAACAATAAATTTTGATTCTCTGCCTTTCGCTGACTTGGCCTCCTATAGTCCGGAAATAGAACACAAAAGTGGCATCAACGTGAAGACAAAATAAGAGGAATTTTCTTATTTTGAAAACCAAAAAATAGCAACGAGTAAAAGATAAGCAAATTTCAAGAAATACGAACCCAAAAAAAATAAGCATGCACCTAAAGTGAAATTATGAATTTGAGAAACGTACATAATAGGGATATTTTCCAGATTTTGCGTATGCTTAAAAGACTTTCTGAAATATAGAGTGTAAAGCATATTCCTAGGTAAAAAAATATCAGGCTTTTTTTACGGCGTCGGACTAGTTCAATGACGTTTAACAATAAATACTTAGGTACCATATACCTAATCTTGTAATAACATTATAGCATTTCCGCAGATTTCTGTCATCACGCCCATATTTTGGTCGACAATGACTGGCTCTTTTTCTTCTTCTTCTTCTTCTGAGGTTTAATTTCCAAAAAATCTTTTCCGGAGAAAGTAGATACTAGGATTTCTCACCTCGCCGTTTCCTTGAAAGCGACAATTTATTTTGAATCCCTGTTGTCGATTCAAGATTCAACACTTACATGGTTTTTGACGATGTACCCCGTTGAATATTGTTCGTGTCATTGTTGAATACTTCAACAATCCTCCATTAACATTTTTTTATGTAATGGTAGTTTCGTTCCCATTGACTCGAATAAATAGTGTTTGATTCTGGCGCGAAATTAGGTTCTTCTCAGAATAAGAGCTGCTTTGGCAGTAAATGTCTTTTTTTATTCTGGGAATTCACCGATGTCTAGAAAAGGGAACACAAATAACACAAAGACTTCTTCATCTAATGAATATTTCTTAACAAATGAGTACAATTTAAAAAAAAATCATCTCGGTATCAATCACAACCCCATATGATCCTCTAAATTCATAAAACCCAGTTGAACAAAACATTAGAACGTTTAGAACAAGGGAAACAATTTCTAATTTTTAAACAAACTCCATAACTAAATAGATACCAAAAAGCAACTTTTCCATGAAAATATAATGCATTATTTTCACGCTAAATTGTAGATTGCATTTGGAGTTGTTACAGCTTTTTTCAACCGCTCACCTTTCTAGATATTTTGTGCGTGGCTCTGCTCTAGTTGGTGTCCAAGATTTATAAGCTTCTCCCAAGTCCCAAAGGAGGCTAGCTAGCTAGTTCAAATTTTGGGTAAAGCTAGATAAAAATAATATAAGGAATAAAGCTTATTTTTGGTATATATCATAATTTAGGGCTAAATATCAATATACTAAAAGTCCTTCTGCAACCCCCTTTTTTCGCCCCCCAAACGCCTCCCTTTGAATATTTTTGGGATTTTCCCGAAACTAACCACTTTAAGGAAAAATGTCTGGAGAGCATTTTTAAAGCCTACAAAATTTTCCTGGCAACGCAGCATGACATGCGCACGCCACTAGTGGGTTGCAGTGTAGCCGGATTGTATTGTTGCAGAATGAATGTAGACAATAAAAATTGAACATTATACCTATTAAAAAAGTGATATAGTGTCAAGTGTTTTACAACGCCTTGAATCAGACAAGAGAAGACCTTTAAAGTGTTTATTAACATCGCTTGCACTTTTATTTTTATAAATGTTCCATCCGGCAACATCGCACAATGAAAGTGCAGAGCAATATGTCAAGTACCGTAAGAATCATTGCAATTGGCACACACTTTATAAGCATTCCCCGTAATGCGACAAAATTTGACTTCTTTGACATACAGGTAATGTCAAAATCGTGTCAAATTGATAAATCAGTGGTGAACTTAGTGGTTTTGATTAACTTTTGAAGGTCAAAAATATTTATGCTTAGCAATTAAGTGTTAAGTTTAATTCATGATTTTGTGTTAAGTTTGGTTCTTGATTTCCTTGCTGATTTGGTATGTTACATGTTACGCTTCTGCGGGGTAATGTTCTACTGTTATATTGTTGATTAAAATGATAAAAATATTATGTACACCGCTGCACTGAATAGATTTATTGGTTAGAATTTTGACTTAATACGAAGGCTGTTAAAAGAGTATGTGCCATAATTGCAATGATTCCCACTGTACATAACCTTAAACAACACTGCGGTGAGTTTAGAAGTGATAAAGTATTAGTTCGGTTTTTGTCGAATTACACGTTACAAAGAAAGAAGAAACGATTACCTCTGAACTCGCCCCTAGACTCGGACTCTATAACGGATAGAGATCGTTATCCCTATCATTATGGTACTTGTTTTCTTCTCTCTTTTCGAAATCAATATATAGAGAGGGGACGTCAATAGAAATAGAGAAAATGTCTCTAATCGTTACAGAGTCCCAACCCTGAATCTAAATATGACGCAAACACGTGAAACTAGGTACTATATGGGCTCGCAATACGTCGTTGCAACGCAAATTGTGTCAGCTTCAAAAATGCTTGACATTTTTCCTTAACCGTAGGGCAGGCGCGCATTTGAAAATCACATTAGCGGGCGCGCTGCGGCACTGCGCGCCGCCAGCAGAAAAACATACAAAATAATTCAAAACATCAAAATTTTTTTTAAATAGAGTAAAAAAATTAAATAAATTGTAATTCTAGGTGACTAAATGAAATCCTTTATACTAATTTCGCAAAACGAAAAAAATAATATTCATAATATTTGTACTATACCCCTTGTAATTTTACTAACATAACCAGGCGCGCTGGCGGCACAGAATGCCGAAAACTCAACACCTGCAAGTTCAAGAACTCACTGACATCTGAACAAGCGCTCTAACGTCGTAAATTGTACGTAAAATCTGTTTTTTTTTAAAGATAATTCCCCAAGTCAGAAATTCAGTAACTATGTTGGCAACACAAGCCTTTTCTACATGAAAAATTTGATAGCATTGACTTGTATTGCCAACCTAATGTCAGTTTGACTTTTATCTTTAAAAAAAAAAACGCACTTTAGTAGGTTTACTGATATAGTCATTTGAACATAGCTAGACGGATAATATGATAAAATCTACAATATTAGCGCAATCCTTGATTTAGTAAAAAGGCGGCATAAAAGACCGATAGCGCGCCTGCCCGAGGGTTAAAGTGGATAGTTTTCAGTAGTGATAGCCCAAGGACATTGATAATTGTTCGAAAAAAATTTATAACAGACTAGCTAATGACCCGCTGCGTTGCCAGCGTGAAAATACATTTTGAAATAATACACTATTTAATTTTTTTTTTATCCGATACCAGAGTCGCTTGCCAGTGAGTCCAGTGATGCATTTTAAGCACTCCAAAGCTGTTCTAGAGCGCCTCGGGCTGTTTATAGGCGTTTCAGTGTATCAGAGTTTCGCGCAACCGAACTTTTTTTTTTTCGGGATAAAAAATAGCTTATAGCACTCCCCTCTTTAGCCGAATTCGATTGACCGGATTAGATCGATCTGGTTCAATTTAAGTGAACCACACTGTGTTCGATTGAGGCTGGATCAGTGCACTCTCATCAACAAAAAAATGATTTAGATCAGAAGAAGTTCACTTAAATTGAACCCAAATCGATCTAATCTGGGTCAATCGAATTCAGCTTATATAGAGATACGTGGTATTAAATTCAAGATTAATCAAGATCGGTCCAGCCGTTCTCGAATTCAAAAAATAATAAAGCTACGTCGGTTGAATGGCAAGCTTTTCATGCTGTCAAAAAAAAGTTGGGTTATGTTGTTATGTAATGTGAATGAGTTTGTTCACAATTAAATTAATAATTAATTCAAAATTAATTTCTTCTTCCGAGATGCGTAACCTATCCACAAACCTTCCTTAGGATGGCCATAACCATCTACCAAAGTTTCATCGTAATCGGATAAGTGGTGTAGGAGCGCATACCCGGATACCCCGCGAACATTGATTTTTATATATATAAATTTCGAAAGCTTGTTGCTTGAAAATAGACCGACGCGCCAACGGAGGTCTGTTTTCTTTAAGCAACAAGCTTGAGGAAATTGTTATAAAATTTTTGAGCATTTATCAATGTTCGAGGGTTATTCTATCGGATAGAAAATTTTTTGGCCAGCCATGTCCGTGACAATGTCATAGAGTGAAAACAACCCATGAGCTGTTTTCAGTATAATTTTGACATGATTGGTTGATATGTGTCACATGACAAGAAATAACAAAATTCAACTTGCTGTTAGAACTGTCAAAAATTTTTCGAGAAAATCACCAAAATATTAAAAGGGTGGGGGTTAGGGGGCAAAAAATCCGGATGGAGAATTGGCCAGGACTTTTACTATGTTGCAATTTAGCGCTCAGGCATGATCTCTACCAAAAATCAGCCTTATATTATTTTTGTCTAGAGGCGGTTACACACGGGCGTGGATGACTTGATACATATACGTGCATACATCAACGTGTAAACAACAACGTGCATGGCGCCTTTGTATACAGACGCTCGCACAAAACTATCAAAACTGCAGACATAGCGTCATTCTACCGCTTGCGCATTCAAAAGCGCGCCGGTATTTTGCAAAGACATTGATGTTTTTGTTTGCGCGTTCATCAGACATCCGCCTCCGTGTGTAACCGCCTTATGTCAAATGCTATCTTGACTCGGGTTATATAGTGAAATTAATTAAACAGTGTATGCACGTGATCAAAATTAATGACATAAGCACGTCGCAATGTTGCCGCTATTAACTTTCATTTTACTTTGACATACCATGTCTAGTAAAATTTGTTATCACTAAAGCAAACAAACATCGATTTTTATATGTATAGAGTGTAGGTATTATGAACACAATCTAAAAAAACTACTCACTTTTCGTCGTAAATTTGATTGCGAATAGAGCTAACATTAAGGTGATCTTGATTCGTAACCCGCTTCTTATGTGGACGTTTTTTCTTTGGTGAATTTAACGCTGAATTATCCTTAACTTTTTGAGAGATTTTACATTGGATTTTACTTACAGTGGTTATACCAATATTCAGTGCAGCTGCAACACGCTGGAAAAATATTCCCAATTAAAGCCCCAGAAGATTTATATTTAATACTATCAATATACTTCACCTCACTAATGCTATTTAATGGCAAAAAGGGGCCCCCATTATCTCGCTCCTGTTCAAAGAAACTAATTAGAGACGCAACGAGTTTCTGACTCAGACTATTCAATGACTTTGGCATTTCATACATACACAAATAGAAATAATTTCAAATTATTAAAATCAGTAACCGCAGATTTGCTGCAATCTTTGGCAACATAACCCATGAGTGCCAACCTAAATGTCATTTTATCGGCCGATTCGGATAAATGCCAACAGTGTTCTGTCTTTTTTTAACTAAGGTTAAATAAAAAGGAGAATGAGCTCTCAGCTTGAAACGAATTTTAATTTCTTACAAACTGCAATTGGCAATAATTTCAACGTCATTGATCACGTGCATACACTATTTAAATAATTTCACTATATATAGGCAGTGTGTTTTCTGAATCCGGAGCGGAATGCGGAACAAGCTGGATCTTTTAGCTGACTGACTAATCGCTAAGTCTTGCCTGTGCTTTATGATGGGATATGCTCCTGCTTTCGAAACTTTTGCAGCTTCGCGGCATCAAGATCTAGATCTGGAACGACTGGATCTAGATCTGGAACTGTGCTCAATTCTCTTGTGCGTGCGTGAGCTTGCTTGCACTTAACAATAATTATTATAATGTGTTCTCCATGACTCCATTGAGCTCTGTGGTGTCCAATTCCCAACTGACAGGGCTAGAGTTATAGAAAATTTTCTTCGAGGGAGGGGGCTAATTGTTGTTATTGATTAAACTTTTGACCCAATACGAAGGAAGTTAGAAGACTTGCTTTTGTTTGTTATTTATTTTTTTTTATCAAACCAAAGTAAAGAGATAAATAAATAGACTGTGTCCCGCTTTTCATGAATACACCCCGATATCTCAGTAAATTCAATTTTTGGAGATGATTGTATGTGAAGTGTGAAGATGCGTCCAGACTAGAGCATTCGGCCCCCATGAGCAAGCACTGAGCAAGCCGAGGCAGAATGAGCATTCAAGTGTGGACGGGTCTTCGAACCACTGAGTCAGTTGTTGCTGTGTATTTATTCTGCCTCAACTTGCTCATTCGGTGCTCATTCGGCCCGAATGTTCCAGTCTGGACGCACCTTTAGAAAAATGAAGTACATATTTCACATAGTAGACATTTGTATTTACCATTGGCGTGCAGTGTTGGGGGGTGAAAAGGAATTATTTTCTTGGGAAAAAGATATTAGGGCTTATTTTAGATATTTTTTTGTCTCAGACTTAGAATCAGCATCCCCAAAAGCCCCTTAATTAATATTTCCAAAATATATTTTTTTTCTTCTAATTTTGATAACCAAAATTACAGATGACAACCAAAATTACAGACGACATTATTACATTATTTTAAATTTTTGCATTTTCAACATAACTAGGTAGGTACCTTTTCTTTTCTGGTAATTTCAAAATGATTTAAACTTTTAACATTCTTCCTCGCATTTTTCATCAGAAATTGGAAATGTTGAAAACATCAGATTTTTTTAAAAATATTGGTTACCTGTTACCTATCATCAGAAATAAACAACTTATTAGAAAAAGTTAATTAAAACACATGCACAATTTTTTTTTCCTAAAATCAGCTCTTGAAATTTTGAAAATATAAATTAAGGGGATTTTGGGGGTGCTGATTCTAAATATGATACAAAAAATTATCTAAAATAAGCCATAATATCTTTTCCTCAAAAAAACAATCCCTTTTTACCCCCAACAACCATGTTTACTATGTCACATACTCCATTTTTCCATCATACAATCACTTTCAAAATTTGAATTCAATCGCAATATTATTAACTGAGATATCAGGGTGTATTCATGAAAAATGGCACACTGTAGATTAAATTAAGAAAATGTTTCTCTTTTTTTTTCCACCACATCTATTTATAGAGGGTGCCCCACAACGTTTGACCCAGGTGATAATTCCGGAACGCGTCACCCAATATAATTGAAATTTTGGGGATCTTAGGTAACCTTTTTTTGCCGCTTCTTCATGTCTAATTTCATCACTGAACGAACAGTATCGATCAAGTGACGGCAACTTTGGAATTTTAAATGGTACATATATTCCACGGTATATGGTATTATGACATTTTCGATAGGATATCGGCAATGCAAGGACATTATTTGTGTTGAAGTAATTGGAAAAAATTATACAAAGAGGAAATAAAAATAGTATATTGTTTTATTAGGAGTAAAAGTGATACTTTTATGATGAGTCTGTAAGTTTGCCTGCCGAACGCAATGAAGCAGGCAATAACAGACGAGAAAAATTTTCTACAACTCGCAAAGGAGTGTGGTGCTAACCCTATAAGTCGGGTGCTAGGTAGTGCTAGGTGTATAGTGGACAGTGCCAAAGTTTAAACATAAATATGAAAACGGAGAGGGGGAGGGCTCGCGTTACATTAGGTCTATTCGTAGAAGAATCACAAACCAGTCAGAGCAAATTTCATTGGTTGAAAACAGTCAGAAATAGTTTTATGTCATACCAATACATTATTGTTTTTTTATACCTTAGATACCATCTACATAATTCATTACTTTATGCCCGTGCGGGCATAAAGTACACATTATGGCCCGCGCGGGCATAAAGACGCAAAAAACAGTTTTCAATTAACTTATTCTTCATTAACAAAATATAAATTTACGCTGATAAACATATTATTTTTGTCAAAAAATTATGATGTTTGCACACTGATGACAATTTGCGGAGTGACACTTTTTTCCCAGGTATTTATTATTCACAACCAACTGGTATGACATAAAAGTTTGTATGCACCACGGGTACTAATAGATATATACCCTCGGGCGACTTACGAACCCTCGGGCCAGAGGCCCTCGGCTTTGTAAGGCTGTCGCCCTCAGGGCATAATCATCTACTTAGTACCCTTGATACATAAATAACTATTCTGCACTGCAATTGGTTTGTGATTACTCTACGAACAGACCAATTAGCACCTCCCGGTAAAAATTTTCTACAACTCGCTGGGGGGTGTGGTGCAAACCCTGTAAGTTGGGTGCTAGGTAGTGCTAGGTAGGTGCCATAGGGTGCTGAAAAATTGAACCTATTGGAAAACGACGGGGGCTCGCGTTGAATTAACCCCCCACCCCGGTGAAAATTTTCTATAACTCGCAATGGAGTATGGTGCTTGCTAGCTCTGTAAGTTGGGTGCTAGGTAGCGCTAGGTAGGTGCAATAGGGTGCTAAAAAATTGAACCCATTGGAAAAACGAGGGGGGCTCGCGTTGAATTAGCCCCCTACCCCGGTGAAAATTTTCTATATCTCGCAGGGGGGTGTGGTGCTAGCTCTGTAAGTTAAGTACTAGGTAGTGCTAGGTGGGTGCAATAGAGCGCCGGACCTAGTCCTATAACTCGCTGGGAGATTTGGTGCTAGCTCTATAAGTTGGGTGCTAGGTAGTGCTAGGTGAGTGCAATAGGGTGCTATAAAATTGGACCTATTTGAAAAACGTAAGGGGGGCTCGTGTTACATTAGCCCCCCCCCCCCCCCCCCCCGGTGAAAATGTTCCATAAGTCGCTGGGGGGTGTGGTGCTAGCCCTCTGTAAGTTGGATGCTAGGTGGGTGCAATAGGGTGTTAAAATATTGAGCCTCTTGGGAAACCAGGGGGGAGCAGTGTAACGAACCCAAGAAAAATGTCAGTACCGCTGGGTAAGTAAATCATCTCTATGATAATAAAAGAACGGTAGTCATCAACTATAAACGCAAAGGCCAAACTACTTGACCTACAGTTATGAAACTTGGAGGATGTATTGGGCTTATGACGTACGCTCTCCCTAAGAAAGTATTTTTGAAAATTTCCCTCCCAAGGAGGTTAAAATAGGGGTTGAAATATTAAAGAGGATTTCTGTATTTCCGATTTCAGGGTTTATTGAAATTTTAACTGAGGGCGGAGAAATAGGGATAATTTGATTTCGAAAGGGGGTAAACGGATTTTCTTTATCTCAAAAACGAAAAGTCACAGATGTTGAAAAATTGCTAATAAAATAATGTGTTTCGGCGTTTTTCTATTACCTCCCTTATTACCCCCCTATGTCCACCATCATCATAAAAAAAAATTGAGCTCCAAAAATATGGGTTGTGGGTTAGTTTGGGTTAGTTTGAAGGAGATAAAGCACGGAATCTAAAAAAGTGTTTCGTATTTGTTTTTATAATATCTCCCTTATCACCCCCTTATGTCCCCCATCTTTATGAGAAAATTGTTCCTCCAAAAATATAGACTGTGTGCTATCAAACTGAAGGAAATAAAGCACGGAATCTGAAAAAGTGTTTGGTATTAGTTTTATAATTTCTCCCTCTTATATCGGATAAAAAAAATAAAAAACTTTTAGAAAATCAAAAAAAAAATAAAAAATTGTATATTGTGTATTTAGGTGGAAAAGTGACACATTCCTGGCCGACGGTGTAAGTTGACAACGCAACACCGAAGGCCGAGAATGTGCCTTTCCTCTGAAATACACATACTATTTTTTCTGCGATCAATGATGAAACAAATGAGGAATGCTTTTGTGTTGTTCTTAAAAATCAGCAGACTTTCCCGGCCTAGGCCGGAAAAGCGTTTTCCGTGCAGAATATTGAGTTTTGCGCCTGTCAACCGGTCAAAAATTATGACATTTCTTGTCAATCGCAGAAAAAGTGTATTATTCCAAAATGTAGTTTTTCTACAACTGTCAAAAAATGATGATGTTTGCACACTGGTGACAATTTGCGAAGTGACACTTTTTTCCCAGGTATGTTTTTTTTAACGTTTCCAAGACGCCGTGCGCGAAATGCTTTTCCAGTGTGTAAAATGCCTAGTTCGCACATCAGGTGTTTGTACACAATCGCTGGAAGAGAAGAAGTCCTCAGCAATCCGCTCAGAACAGGCTTTTAACGTCTCTTTTGTAGTTGGGTATTGGACGTGGACGATATATAATGCATTAGTTCGATAGAAAAGTCTATAAAATGCGATTAATACATACATTTTGTCTGCAAAGAATAAAAAATATTTAACAAAGGGAAAACATAATTTACCCTTGATAATCTGTTACAAAAAGATTGCCTAAAGTCTGGACTTGTTTATCAGTTTTGCGTAACTAAGGCAAATATAAGAAGCAAAACCGAAAAGAAAAGAAAATGACCAACCCCAGACAAAAATAAAATCAAATACTTTCGACTGGGTAAGTAAAAGAGTACTTTTGACGATTTCCCTCTTGCTATTTAAGTACGCGATCGTCTCTCTAAACATAGATATCTATTTTAAGGTTACTTAGTCAATGAATGGCTCTTACGAAGAACGACTTGTAGCGTGTTTAGGGACGAAGACGAACAGTGTTCAATTTCTTTCCACACCTCGTCACATACGCCCCTCTGGTGCAATGGTAGTACCATCATCCTTTCGCGTGGGTGGTGTGTATCGATTTCACTCAAAAATTACATTCAGAGGCGCACCCTTTTTTTTACTTATTATTGCGAATTTCAGGAAACACCTTTTCGATGATCATATTTTGGTTTTAGATAGGCAATTATTGTTGGCGCCATGTATTTTTTTATATTATGCAATTTTTATTTTATCTATGGCAACTTTGTATTAGATTATTAATGATAGCACATTATCAGTAAACCAAAAAAACTTTGCTATTGTTGCAATTGATCAAAATTTGTTTGTAAATGCTATTGAATATTTAGCCTAACATAATGTATTTATGATTTTTAATTAATAATAATAAACTATTTATTTCACAATAATTAAAGCAAATAATTAATGGTCTCTAGTTGCCATGGAATGAAATAAAATAGCAATTTTCACGAAGATCCCTAAACAGTGCCCCACAATAAACTTTTATTGTGCAATCGGTGTTTCCCTGGTAGACGGAAAATGTATGGAGCGTCGAGACGCCGGCCGTCTGGCAAGAGCAAGAGGCCGTCGGCGCCACTAACGGCGTCCACGGTCTCTGAAGGGCGATTTACGACCGATTTCGTGCTTTTTTCCTCAATTAATTAATAGATAATAATTTTTCAGATGAAGTTCAATCCACACCAGATGCAAAAGCGTACTTCAACCTGTGGATCATAAATTTAATCAAAGCTTTGCTGGCCTACTATTCCATTTTCACTATGCAATTATTGCAGTTCAGAACTTCTGTTGTTGGTAGAGATTGTGTCTTAATTTCTGGAGTTTATGGTAGGTTAGAACATTTCTGTTATGTAAATTGTTTTTGAAGTAGGTAGGTACGTTATTAATGACTTTGGGAGAAGATATTTTAAAATCTATATTTGCACGATACCCAAATTATTATCAATGGCTCATGCCACTTAACAACGCTAAAATTAAGTGAGCGGCCTCATAATTATAGTCGGAAGTGTGTACCGTGCCAATACTATACTATACATATATTGCTTCACAAAACTTACACATGTTGTGTTATGAGTCATTGATAATAATTTCTTGGTATATAATTAAATATCACCGAAAGTATGTTTGAGCATCCAATATGAAAATATTGCATCTCATCATACTGCGAAGCCCTATTTTAAGAGATTGAATATTTCATCAATAGGAAAAAAATTTGCAAAATCAGTGAGTTTTCTGACTCTTATCAGTCAGTAGTTACAATCCCCGCAAAATGCAAAAAATTATACTAACATAATTGAAACCAAAGTATCGGAGGTTTTTTTTATTAGGTAAGAGCCTTGAAGGTGGCATTGATTTTGAAAGCTACCTATTTATTATTCTGAGCTTTCCATAGGAGTAGCTAATTTTTTGATCAGTTCAATATGTTATCCAAAGTTCAAGACGACAGCTCTTCAAGCAGAAGAACCGATGCCTTGGAAAGAGACTTTCAAATATTAGACATTGTTGAGAACCATTCCATACAATTTCAGAGGTTGGATGACAAAAAATTTAGGTGTTACTGAGATGTTGATAAATACTTGCACGTGTTTGTGAATTTGAGATACGGTATTCTAGCCCAAACCTAATTAGAGATTTATATCGGATTTGAACTACTTCAAAGAAAATATGTAGACTTAAAGAAAAAGGAATATTCTCAGCCTTGTTCTCTACGAACGTTGGCAATCATCAGCGCTATCTCTACTTTGTCGACTGCTTTTCTAAGTAGACTTGTGGTTTTGCCATACCAGTGACGCAAATCCGTAAACCAAGATATTCTTCTACGTCAAGGGCTTCTTCTGCCTTCGATTTTCCCCTCGATTATGAGCTTGAGAAATGTATTTTTCATTCCTGAGTATGTGTCCGAAGTACTTCAACTTTTGGTTTTTGAGCGTAGTAAACATAACTTCAAGATCTTTTGACATTCTCGTTAGCACAGACACGTTTAAGAAGAGATAAGTAGGTGCTACAAGATGCAAGTAAGCGTAAAAATCCAAAACGAGATCCTTGAGACAATTCTGCGAAGGGCCCCAGCACAACATCTACAAAAAGTTCGTCAAACAAACAACTCGAATGGCATTGGTCTGCTAAAAAACCCAAACGGAGAAAACTGCAACAACCCCAAAGAAAGTCTACAGGTCATATACTAAAGACTCACCTTTCGGGATCAATCGTGGAAAATTCTCAGAACCAGCCTGGCTTGCATAAGTCCCATAGCAAAGGACTCAATTGCCTCAACGAAAGAGACCGGAGGCTGGCAGGGAGAATATTCACGCAAAACAGAATAAAATGGGCGATAGATAACTTCAAGCCGTATAAATCTCCAGGAAAGGACGGTATCTCTCCAGCCCGGCTGCTTACAATGCCCTAAAGGAACAGCTTCAAATAATATTCAAATCTAGCCTCACTCTGGGTTACGTCCTCTAGCTTGGAGTGAGACTGGCGTGACATTCATATGTAACGTTTTCAATTTCTTGGCTAATAAGCTACTTTGTTTTGCCATACTGGATATGATTTCATATAGAGCTACAATGAAATAAATGAATAAACAACTATCTTTCCTGTGCCCAGATTTTGTTACCTTGAGTACTGCCTTCTACTGAAAGTTTTTTTGGTGCAGGTTTGCAAGTTTTGTTAATTGATCTAGGAAGGTTTGATTCAGTACGGCAGGGCCCGCTGTTATTGATTAGAATCTTAGGAAAAGGAGTTAGTACCATCACCATCTCTGTTTGCAAATCCAATCAATAATCTGAGGTTATGATAATAATTGTTGTTTTTTTTTGTACTCTTTGACTTTTCATTTCCATCATGTCATTGAACAGCTGTTTTGTCTAGGCGTTTTCTTTAGACCTGTTCTACCTTTTGATATATGTTCTATAAGCACTTTTCAACATTCACCAGTCATTTTTTACACAACCGATTCTCAGTTCGTACTTTTGGGGTGAAACTGAACACGTCCTTTTCTATAATTTTCTTCAATGTCAAAATTAGAAGTTTGACAGATGAAAGTCTTCTTCCGAAATCTAAATTCTAAATGAAGAATCTGCCCTTTTGATCTGCGACCTCACGCTGAGTAGTCGTCCGGTCTCGGGCCTCGGCCCTAATTATTTTTGGGGCGAGACTTTTTGGAATTTTGTGCCAGGGAGCTCAAGTTTTAGACTAATTTCTTGCTGATAATTGTCTAGAGTCGTCCCTTGGTCATTTTTGGATTCTGTTTCGGTAAGTTTGAGATTTTCTTCAGGAAATATTAACCTACAACACGTGTTCCATTTTTTTTTAATAGGACTGTTCCGAGCAGCATTTGGAAGTTTAAGACTTCACCTTTGGTCTAGAGTATCCCTCAATTTGAGGTAAGATTATTTCTAATATTTGGGGCTCGATTTGTTTTTTTATACGAACATCGTTATAGGGTCCTAGTCTCAGGCTATAGTTGGACAATCCTAGTCTCAGGCTATAGTTGGACAATCCCAGTCTCAGGCTATAGTTGGACAATCCTAGTCTCAAGCTATAGTTGGACAATCCTACTACTAGTCCTAGTGCTAGGCTGTAGCTAGACAGTCTTAGGCTATAGTTGGACAGCTCCTAGAAAGAGATTCTAGACTAGATCTAGATTGCTCTTAGTTGGCTTTGGTAGCCTCCCTTCAGCAACCCTCTTGGTACCGCTCTGCTAGAACCACATTGAGTTCTACGTAAAACAGATACCACGTGGATAGGACTCATGACTATGACTCACTTACCATACCATAGTCTACCTACAGTGAGACCGAACCTGTAGATAATATCCCTTCAAAACTTCTGGATTTACACACACCTTTGAAGATAATCAACACTTGTACACATGTAAGTTGCACTTTTTACTATTTAGGCAAATCTTATATAAATCACTTGATACTGATTTACGTTCGGTAAGTGCCCCTTAAATAAAATTCTAGAATTTTACCCTGAGGTTGCCCTAACAATAATTTTCACCTTTCTGGTGTTGAATTTGCCTCTTGGTAGAGTGTAACTGATATTGTGGTTCTAATCTCTCACAAGTGTAAACAGACAGTTAAAACTGTTTATTTAAAAATCAATATCTTTATACATTATTTACATTCTTATTTTTTTTTTATAATCAAATATTTATAAATTGGTACAAGCATTATTCTAAACACATTTTTAATAACCTCCTGGCTATCCCTATATTTTGTTATTATTTTTAATAAAGAAGCCAGATACATTATTGTACCTAATTAGTTGTTTTATTGATAAGCTCTCCAATTGCACAGGTTTTGTTTATAACATCATTAGGTTATCTTCCTAGTTAAGTCTCAATTAACTTGGTGGCGCCCAAAGGTAATGATGTATACAAGGAACCCATAGACCCATGGCCTCCGGACTGATGCTGACTAGCCGTAGCAGTATAATTAGGCAATTGCCAAAATAAGTACGTTATACATATACCAAACGCAGGACGTCGGCCAGAGGATGAACCAAAATCGTATCGACCCGTTAGCCTAACTTCCTTCCTCCCTAAATCCATGGAGGAAGCAATAGACCAATATATCAGAAGCGAAACTCTAAATAGCAGACCGCTTCATCCAAGACAATTTCCCTACCAAACAGGCAAATCCACAACAAGTGCACTTCATTGTCTAGTATCAGACATAGAAAAGGCACTTGAGGCAAAAGAAATCGCTCTTGAAGGTTTTATAGGTATAGAGGGTGCCCTTGATAACACATACTGATCTATCAAAAAAGCTCTTGGAGCTAGGTGAGTAGAAGCTTCCATTATAGGATGGGCAGAAGTCGTGCTAAAACATCGCACAGTATCGGCGGACTTCTCGAGCAGTCATATTTAAGAAAGGCGTATGTGAGAGGAATGCCAATCCCTTGGCTTTGCCAAAAGCCTTAATCTGGGAACCTACTAGAAATAAGGGGAAGCACAATAGATCTAAGCAGGTCGCAGTGCGGAGAGGTCCATAACCTAAACACCCCCCCATAACAATCTAAAATCTACAATCGGCGGACTTGAATGGCGAAACAGTTAGTTCCGCCATTAAAGGCTGCCCACAAAGTGTTGTCCGTTCGCCTCTACTGTGGACACTAGTGGTAGACATCACTGCTACCATACTAAGCAACGTCGGAATAACTGTCCAAAGCTATGCAGGTGATTTTTTTTCCGGTTTATAGCCTCCTACGCCTTCCGGTTCCCAGTCTCCAGCCCTTTCTGTCTTCCCAATCTCCTGGATGTAAGTTGCGCTCCGACATGGCTCTTTGTCTTCCTCCGAACCATGTTGCTTTAGGTCTTCCTCGTTTCCTTCTTTCGTGGGGTGTCCATTTCATTACTAATTTAGGAAGCCGTTAGTCATTCATTCTTTCTATGTGACCATACCATTACAGTTGTCTTTTTTGTATTTCGTTTATTATTGTTTTTTCTACTTGCATGATTTCTCTTATTTTTTCTTTTGTTATTCTTTGCATTCTCGATTTTCCTGCAGATCTTCTCCAAAAGTCCATTTCGAGTGACATTAGTCGTCTTTCTAGGTTTTTCGTTAATTGCTACGTTTCGCATCCATATAAGATTAGGCTTTGGAATATAGTGTTATATATGAGCCGTTTTCTGTCACGTGATATATGATTTGACCAAAGAATCGAGTTTAGACATCCAATTACCCTTTTTCCTTTTACTATCCTTGCTTCGATCTCGGCTTCTGTTCTGCCTATCTTATCTATTTGTGTTCCTAGATAGGTATATTTGTCGCATGCGGATATTTCAACATTATTGTCTAAAGTTAGGTTTTCCGAGTTCTGGCCGATGCACGAGTATTTGGTTTTTGATTTGTTCACCGATAGGCCCCATTTTTCATATTCGGTAAGAAGTCTTGTTGTCATAAATTCTAGGTCTTCTTTATCCTGGGCTATTACCACCTGGTCGTCTGCAAAATGGAGTGTATATAGAGTATTTTCGTTATTCAGTTGTATGCCCATACCACTACATGATCTTCTCCACTTTCTTAGTGTTTCATTTAAATAGATTTTGAAAAGTGTGGGAGATAAAAAACAGCCTTGACGTAGACCTTTAGTTATGGAGAAGCTATCGGACACAGTAGATCCTATTTTTACTCTTGATGATGCCTGGTGATACAGCTGTTTTATTGTGTTTATGTCAGTATTATTTATTTGAGTGTTTTCCATCAGATGCCAAAGTTTTTGGACAGGAACCGTGTCATAAGCCTTTGTAAGGTCAACGAAGAGCAGGTGTACATCTCTGTTTGTAGCAGTTTTTTTCTCATTCAGCTGCATAAGGCTAAATATATGATCAATACAAGAACGTCCGGCTCGAAAACCCGCTTGTTCCTATATTTCGTGAGGGCCATATTCTTGTTCTATTATGTCTCTAATTAATCGACCAAAAAGCCTACTCATTGTACTTGTGACCGAGATACATCTATAATTAGCGCAATCGTCTTTATCACCCTTTTTGTGAATGGGTTTTATCCACGCTTCTTTTCATCCTGGTGGAATTTGCTCTCCATTTATGTATCTGGTAAACAGTTCTTTCAGGTAACTAAGAAGTTTTTGGGAGCCGTTATTCTTCATGTGTTTTATCGCTTTTATTAACGTGTTTTCGTTGATCTCAATGTACTCTCCTTCGACAATGTAAGGCGCTTCTGGATCGATTAAATATTCTTCCGTGTCTTCTTTTAATGTCCTTTCATAGTGTTTTTTTCCACTGACGCATCTGTATTGGCTGTATGTTGATTTTGGTAGATGTGTCCTTTCTTAGAGAACGAATTAGGTTCCAAGCCTCCGAAAATCTGGTCCCGCCCATGTAACATTCTACTTCTTTGCAATTTCTTTCCCAGGTTTCATTCTTATTGGTTTGAATTAAATTCTTGAATTCACGTAGGTGTCGTTTGTATGTATTGTAATCGTTATCATCCTTTGTAGCTAACCATTTATTATATGCTTGTTCTTTAATATTCTTCTGTTCTTCTAATTTGGCACTCCATGTCAGATGATGGTTTTTTCGGGCATTTGTGTCCTCGTACCCTAAAGCTTCCGCTGCTGCTTTATGAAAAGATTGGGTAACATGTTCATATAATTCGGATGCTTCGGCTGTCAGATAGTGGTCATTTAGTTTTTGGTCTATACGATTCTGGTAGAGAGTTGTTATGCTTGGTTCTCGTAATCCTTCTATTTTATATCTACTCTGATCTATTTTGTCGGTTTGGTCGGAGGTATTAATATCTTGCGTGTCTCTATTAAATTTGATTCGGGTTTTTGTTGCAAGCAGGTAGTGATCGGAGCCGCATTCGATCCCCCTGTAGACTCTTGTATCTTTGATTTGCCAATTCGTTTCTTGTTTTATAATTATTTAATCAATAATACTTTTAAGACCTCTCGTATCTTGATACCATGTGTATCTATGAATGTCTTTATGGTTGAAAAACCCATTCAGGATTTTGAGTTTGTATTGTTTGCAGAGCTCTATAAGTCTAAGGCCATTATTGTTTTGCATTTCCTCTCCATACCGCCCAACTATGTCACTTTCCCGAGATCTTCCTACTCTTGGATTTAGATCTCCTAGCAATATCAATTCCCCCTGATTCCCGAGTGTTTCAAGGGTGTTGACTACTGTTTTATAGAACTCACTTTTTCACTTTGTCCTGCGTCTTCATTTGGAGCATAGAGGCCGACAACGGTAGTTCTATGTTCCCTAATTGTAATGTGCACGGTTGCTATGCGTTCATTTATTGTGTTCCAATTGCTTATCTTTTGTTTATACTTTTTATGGAATTTGATGAGACTCCTTGGGCAGCTCTTTTATCTTTGGGTACTCTACTGTATATAGGTATGCAATCTGATAGGTATTCTATTCCGTTGCCCTTTTTCTTAGTTTCGGTGAGCACTGCAATATCTATGTTCATTTGTTCTAATCCTTTGACAAAGTCCAATTTTTTGTGCAATCCCTGTACATTCCATGTTCCTATTATCGTGTCCATTTTCCATGCAGTGTCCATGCAGATGAGGCGGCGGTTATAATCAGAGGCAAGCATGAAGGCATGATAACAGGCCGAATGCGAAGTGCCCTGAATATAATCAAAAACTGGAGCGAGGAAGAAGGACTTTCCATAAATTCTAGCAAAACAACCTTAGTTCCGTTTACGTAAAGAAGGAAGCTGGATTTGCGAGCCCCCACTCTAAACGTCACTCAGTTATCTCTATCGGATGAAGTTAGGTATTTAAGGGTCGCCCTGGACCGCAAACTTACTTGGAATAACCATCTGAACATATCAAAATATCACGAGGTACCGGGTGTTTTTTTATCTTTGATATCATTTTGATCACCTGTAACTTTTTTGTTTTTAAAGATATCAAGCTGAACAAAAAAACAAAATATAGGATGAGTCGCCAAGTTTTTTTTCAAGTTACACATAAAACAAAATACTATCAATTTTTTGAGATATAAGCCTACATTAATTTTTTTCAAATGGAACATCCTGTATATTATATGTGTGTTCGATAGAATATCTTATTCTGATTACAATGTTATAACACACTTCATATTTCAGTCCACTCGTTTTTGACAAATCGGCAAAAATATTTGAAATTTTTATATACACTCTCAATAATTCTCCTCCCAAATATCAGACCCCTGCCTAATAGGTTTCACTTCAAAAGTTTCATATTTTTGCCGATTTGTCAAAAATGAGTGGACCAAAATATGAAGTGTGTTATATCATTGAAATCAGGATAAGATATTCTATCGAACACACATATAATATACAGGGTGCATTATTTAAAAAAATATAATAGACCTATATGTCAAAAAATTGATAGTGTTGTTTTATGTGTAACTTGAAAAAAAAACTTGGCTACTAACCCAACATTTGGTTTCTTTGTTTACCTTAATAACTTTAAAAACAAAAAAGTTACAGGTGATCAAAATGATATCAAAGATGAAAAAACACTCGGTACAAGGGGCAAAAATAGAGCCTATAGGCTATTCCAGAAAAAGAGATATAAACTTGGTGATCTGAACGGCCACTTACGCATCCTTCAATCTGTGAAGCTCCGAGTGCCAAAGTAAACTAACAGATCATATGATAACATCATTGGACTTTAACATTCCATATGAAGTGGTCGTAAAAGAACGCCAATCATGGAAGGACGCAAAGCTACCGCAAGCGGACATGGCATCATTGTGGTACAGAGATGGTTCGAAGCTAACGGAAGGAGTCGATCTTGGAATAACTGGACTAAACTCTACACTCTCCTCAGTAATGGGTAACACACCCACAATATTTCAAGCTGGGGTACTGGCCAAAAACATCTGTGCCCAAAAGTGCCTCAAACAACTGGCTGGGAGGAATAAAGTGACACTGATGTGGGTAGTGTGTTTATTTTAGTGGCATGCAGACGTAATAATTAAAATTTGATGAAAAATTTTCTTGTCTCGACTGGGATTTGAACCCAGGACCCCTACATTTCCAGTGTAACGCTCTACCAACTCAGTTACCAACTAACACACGGTCACAAACTAACAACTTAAAAATTGATGAAAGACTTGATCGACAAGGTAGAAATGAAACAGGTCTTGGTAGCTCAGTTGGTAGAGCGTTACACTGGAAATGTAGGGGTCCTGTACAAATCCATGTCAAGACAAGAAAATTTTTCATCAACTTTTAATTATTACGTTTGCATGCCACCAAAATAAACACACTATAAATTATATAACAGACGATAAAAACTCCTAAAAAACTGATGTGGGTGCCAGATCAGGACACCAGGACATAGAGGGCAACGAGGAGGCAGACCACCTCGGAAAGCAAGAGCAAGACGCTTTAACACCTTTTCAAGACCCAGACCTTTTTGTGGATAAATGAAAAGCCACGTTTCCGAAGAAATGAACAGATGGGAGAAGGACCAAATGCTAGCTCATTGGAGATCCATTCCAGGTCTGAGACTGGAAAAAAGTTTAAAATCCATCTCAGCAAAAAGATCTGAACAACTTCTTGACATGAACAGAAGAGACATTAGAAGTCGTCAGTATGCTCACTGGACACTGCCTGGTTAAATATTCCCTGAAAACAATAGGAAAATCAGAAAACGACCACTGCAGAACTTGCAAAGAAGCAACAGAAAATAGAAAACAGTCAATCTGTAAATGCCCCATGTTCACTTCTGCAAAATGCGGAAATACCTTCAAGGAAACGGCTAACACCCCAAGAGGTAGGCATTTCACCACCCAGGAAGCTCACCCCAGTCAGGATAGCATTTGACCTAGACAAAAGTAATATAAAGCTGATTTTTGGTAGAGATCATGCCTGAGCGATAAATTGTAACATACTAATAGTCCTGGCCAATTCTCCTTCCGCAACCCCCTAACCCCCACCCTTTTACTGGTCACCTTATGTGACTTTCTTGGGGTGCCCACATCGGAGAGTAAATTTGAAGTTGTCAAGCACTTCAAAACCAACAATACAATTAGGTCCAAAGTCAAAGTTGCAGATTTGGATTTGAAACATAAAATCTTAAAGGCTAAAGCTCAAAAAGGAAGGGTTACCAGAAGCACTGTCGGCTTAGATGAATCTGAAGTTGTGATCTATGTGTCAGAACTCACAAAGGAAACCTACAATTTCCTTAAGGAATGTAAACGTCTCAGGAGTGAAGCAAACTACAAATACATTGGGCAAAAAAATGGGATAAGTCTTGGCGCTCAAGGCTGACGGAGATGACCTGTAATCACCTTAGGGAACTTTTGGGTTAGGTATGCTTTAATCCCTTTTCTTTTTGTTTTTTTTTTATTGTTGGATTTTTTTCAATTACCACATTGTATAAGTGCAATTTATTAAATTTAATTTTCCTATTTTCCGAAAATGAGTTACAAGCAAAAAACTATATTAATAGGTCATATAAACTCAAGATCTTTTTTTCCCAAATTTAATCAAGTAAAAATCTATTTGGAGGATAACGACTTTGACATATTAGCTATAACTGAGACCTGGCTAACTGACTTGATAAATGATGATAGATTAAACTTGAATGGCTATAAGCTGCTACGAATTGATTGTATGTTCGAACTATACCATTTCCAGGATTATTTCACACTAGTGAAATTTGATTTCAAATTAATGAAAATTAAATTCACATCAGTGAAATCTAATTTCGCATCAGTGAAATCTAATTTCGCTCAAATGAAAATTGATTTCAAAGTAACGAAAATGTATTTCTCACAAACGAAATTTGATTTCACATTTTTGTAAATAAATTTCAAACTGATCCTAATAATAATACTCATTTTTCAAACATTTATTATTCCAATTTGAAAAAAACATCAACAACCGTATATATTTCACCCTAATGGAATAAACCCACTGAGCTAAGATAACATAAAATACTATCATGTAACAATAATAATTATTATGAATTATTCAAATAAATTAAACTTCAGTTTCGCAAATCAGGTGGAAAGGCAGCTATCTCAAGAGTGAGAAGATTCAACTGAAGTTCAATTTATTTAAATAATTTATAATTATTATTGTTAATTGTTTCATGAGTGTATTTTATCTAAGTGAAGTTCGTTTTCTATCGGTATCCAATGAAGAGGGAGATTCGTCGGTTAGGATAAAAAAAATAATAAAAAATTTGTCTTTTCACAATTTTATCAATGTATTGTGATTTTGTTATGTGCAATTGAATGTTCCATCCTGAAAAATCTCGCACTATTTTATATAATTCTAGCCACATAATTTTTTGAGTAGGTACAAGGCATGTAAACCGATGTAAACGTCAGTTTTTTGTTAGCACTTTTTTGATGTTCCTAATATATATTTTAGCCCTGATGAAGCCCTAAACTTTTGGCAAAACGTTGGCAAAGACTTGACAGGCCTTTTATGTTTTTTTGTCCTAACCGACGAATCACCCCCTTCATTGTATTTTATGTTATGTGAACTCAGTGGGTTTATTTCATTAGGGTGAAATAAATAACATTTGTTGATGTTTTTTTTCAAATTAAAATAATAAATGTTTGAAAAATTACTATTAATTAGTGTCAGTTTGAAATTCATTTTCAAAAATGAGAAATCAAATTTCGTTTGTGAGAAATTAGTTTTCGTTACTTTGAAATCAATTTTCATTTGAGCGAAATTAGATTTCACTGATGTGAATTTAGTTTTCATTAATTTGAAATCAAATTTCACTAGTGTGAAATAATACTGGAAATGGTATAGTTTGCAATGCGAAATAATAAACAATTATGCAACTAACCATTTTGAGCAGTTATGGATAGAGCTCAAAGCGCATAATATCAAATCTGTCCTGGGGCAATCTACAGGCCTCCAGGGTTTGTAAACTTTGATGAGTTTCTCGAAGAATTTGAGTTGAATGTATCCCAAAATCTGCTGCGACCTGACAATCTTATCTGTCTTGGAGACTTCAATATTAGTGGGTTGAACTCGTTATATACCCAAAGATTTTTTTTAGTTTTGCAGTCTTACAGTCTGGAACAAATTATAAATGAGCCTACTAGATTCGGTCAAACAAGTGCAACTCTAATTGATTTTATTATATGTTCCAACTCCGAGTTTCTGGTGAGTAGTGAAGTTGATCCTGCCCTCAATATCTCTGATCACTTGGTAATTACAGGAACTTTCGTAATTTTAATGAGGAACATTTCTGTGATGACCTTTTGTCTATTCCGTTAAATGAAATATTTTACACTCGTGACGTTAAGGGAAAACTGGAATTATTTAATGCCTATCTGACTGAACTTTTTAACAGACATGCACCGATGCAAACAGCTCGTATCTTGAAAAAAAAGCACCCTGGCTTACCCAGGAGATAAAAAACGCTATGTGTCTCCGAAATAGAGCCCTCAATAAATATAAAAAAAAAATCTCCTGAAAACTGGCACGAATACAAACTGATTCGTAAACAGGTGACGATTGCAGTAGAGACTGCCAAAAAGCAGCACCTTACCAATAACATTACAGTCTGCAACTCGAAAAACAACTGGAAAGTCTTGCGAGATCTAATCATATACCATATACTCTAAACCCAAAAACACAGTTCCGGCTGCCCTAGCAGATGTGGAAAAGATCCATCGGTACTTTATCGACGCAGCCGTCTCAAAAAGGTATTGGAATTAAAATGCTCTGTCACTGTTGTCCACTTATCCTACCAATTATTTTACATCTGGTCAATAGCTGTATAGAAACCCTTACGTTTCCTGATCTATGGAAAATATCTCTTTTGCTCCCGATTCCAAAGGTTTCAAACCCTAGCGAACTGAAAGACCTTCGGCCCATAAGCATCTTGCCAACTATGTCAAAGATCCTCGAAAGAGTCCTAGATGCTCAGATACGTAGGTACATTGAAACCCATGAGCTGTTACCACCCATACAGTCAGGATTTCGCAAGGATCACAGCTATACCACTGCTCTCTTAAAAGTGACCGACGACATCTTGGAAGCAACAGACCGCGGTGAACTTACTGTACTTGTCTTGTTAGACTACTCCAAAGCATCTGACAAGTTGAATCATCAGTTACTTCTAACTACTCTAAAATATTAGTAGTGATGCCTGTCTTATGATAAAAAGTTATCTTGCGGGACGCCTACAGTCTGTGAAACTGAATCGAAAAGATTCCAAGCCAATAAAAAATAGTAGTGGCGTTCCACAAGGATCTATCTTGGGGCCTCTTTTGTTCAGTATCTATGCATCCCTGCTTTGTACCTACCTTAGATATTCAACATTACATCTTTACGCTGATGATTCGCAAATATATCTGAGTTTTAGGCCAGAGCAAATTTTGAAGGGTAACAATAAACTTAATGAGGATCTTGGGCTCTTGGTGAATGCCTCCGAAAAACACTGTTTGGAATTGAACCGCAAAAAATGCCAGATGCTTGTGTTTGGGCGAAAACCTATAAGAAATCAATATTCAAACCACTTTAACATTTTTGTAGCTATAGAGAAAATGGAAAACTCCGATAATGCCAGGAACTTGGGTCTAGTAATAGACGTAGACTTAAGATTTACAACACATTTAAATAATTGCATTAAAAAAGCGTTTACCAATCTAAAACTTATATATAGCCAGCGCCATTTATTAAATAAAGAACTAAAAACTTTTTTGTGCGACAGCTTAGTTCTGTCACAATTCACATTTTGTGACGTAGAATATGGCCAATGTCTCCTTGAATATGATGCGAAACGTATACCTACAGTGTATTCAAAACCACTGTGTCCGGCTTATTGGTAGTATAAGAGGGGTGTGACTGCGAAAATGAAAGAAATTGAGTGACTTTCCATGAAAGAGGGAAGACTGCTTCATAGTCTAGTATTATTCAACAAAATAATCTTTAAAAAATGTCCAAACTATTTATACCAAAAGATAAAATCCAGGTACGATGCTCATAACCTGGATTTAAGGCATAAACAACAAATATCCCCGCCTTCACATAGAACGGAACAATATAAGGGATCATTTAGTTACCAGGTCTATAGTTGTTACAATAAAGTTCCAGATAGTTCGAAGGGACGTGATAGCTTGAAATTTAAAAATGAAATTTGTAAGATTATCTCATTATTCCTATGAATAATTATTCTACTCATTGGTTTAATTATTTGTTTTTTACTGCAGATACAGAATATGTTCTTTCGATCTTATATGTATACTTACATCATTTTAATATTATTGAAAATTATGTACAGTGGAAATCATTGCAATTGGCACACACTATGTAAATATCCCTCGTAAAGTGTCAAATCTGACACACAGTAATAGCAAAATGCTGCACTAAATAGATTTATTGGTTAGAATTTTGACTTAATACGGGGGATTTTAAAGAGTGTGTGCCAATTGCAATGATTCCGACTGTACCACATGCTTAAATGACTTTAATAGACGTTGCCACAACAAAAGGAAGCTAAGCTTCAACTTCGCCTTTTATGATATTACATAGTATTGCAATAAAGTCATTATTATTATTATTATTATTAATATTTTGGTGATTTTCTCGAAAACTATCCACTTTAAGGAAAAATGTCATGAGAGCATTTTTGAAGCTGACAAAATTTGCCTTGCAACGACGTATTGCGAGCCCATAAAGTGCCACGTCGTTCGCACCAGTGGCGTATCAAATGAAAGGTACTTTTAAAAAATATACCTACTTTTTGCTATTTATTCTCAGTTTTTTTGATCCAAGCATAATTTTTTTAGAAGAAACATATTTTTCTCTAAAACAACTATTAAAAGGTAGTCTATATGCGAATCTATAAGAGGTTTATCGCAATTACTTCAGCCAAAAAAAAAATTAGAAGTTTATCCGAGACTTCTGAGATATCAATATACCAAATAACAGGTGCGCCTAGCGCCCCGCGCGACGTGAGGTAGGTATCTTTTTTTATCTAAACTGCGCTTGTGCAACCGAGTCCAATGGGAAGCGAGTTTGTCACGTGTTTGCGTCATATTTACATTCAGGGTTAGGACTCTGTAACGAATAGAGACATTTTCTCTATTTGTATTGACGTCCGCTCTGTATATATTGATTTCGAAAAGAGAGAAGAAAACAGGAAGTGCCATAGCGATAGGGATAACGATCTCTATCCGTTACAGAGTCCGAGCCCAGGGGCGAGTTCAGAAGTAATCGTTCCTTTTTTCTTTGTAACGTGTAATTCGACAAAAAGCGAACTAATACTTTACTTTATCACTTCTGAACTCACTGCAGTGTTGTTTAAGGTAGTACATAACACATATTGCTCTGCACTTTCATTGTGAGATGTTGCCGGATGGAACATTTATCAAAATAAAAAAGTGCAAGCGATGTTAAAAGACACTTTAAAGCTCTTTTCTTGTCTGATTCAAGGCATTGTAGAACACTTGACACTATATCACTTTTTTAATAGGTATAATGTTCGATTTTTATTATCTACATTCATTCTGCAACAATATAATCTGGCTACACTGCAACCCATGAATTGCGCGCGCATGTCGTGTTTTACTACTTCCGAACTTGTATTCATATTAAGTTTTTCCTATTTATACGAGACAGGTCAATTGCCTACTGTGTCATATTTTTCTATATTGTTTAATTGAAGATGGACTGCCACTAAGTGAGCGTGTTATTACTAAAGTTGGTGAAAAGGGATTGAAAACATTACTGACTGCTAGTGAAAAGCTTTTTGATGGTTTTCGTGAAATTTTTGAAAACGTGAAATCAAAAATAAAAAGTATTAAAACCGGAAAACAATCATACAAGTATCTATTATTTCGATAAAAGAAAAAAATTATGTCGTGAAGCTGTCGCCAGAACTGATAAGTGAGGTGAAAATTAAACAGCAGTTTCAATATTTTTGGTTCTAGGGGGTCGTTCTATACATCAATGTATTTGCAATTTTATCACCTGCAAAAAAATTGTTAACGATGTTTTTCGCCAAGCTTATAGTTTTTGGTTAAAATCAGTAAATTCGTGTCATTCAAGAACTTTCAATTAATCTCGGGGCAAACTTTCTTTTGGATACGCCACTGGTACGTACCACGTGATAATATATGAGCTCGCAGTACGTCGTTGCAAGGAAAATTTTGTAATCTTCAAAAATGCTCTCTTGACATTTTCCCTTAAAGTGGATAGTTTTCGAGAAAATCACCAAAATATTAAAAGAGGGGGTTTGAAGGGCGAAAAAAGGGGGTTGCGGAAGTAGGTTTCTCCAGGACTTTTAATGTATTGATATTTAGCCCTAAATTATGATATATACCAAAAATTAGCTTCATATTATTTTTGTCTAGCCTCACCCAAATATGAACTATCTTGACTCGGGTATATGAAAAGCCCTCCAGGTCCACATCGGATACTAATGACAGTTCAATATTCAGAGTCATATGGGAACATTCTTTATATGGAAGATTCACAGTACAAGTGTTAATTGTTTGCCAACACAGGTGATGTTCAGTTTTTGGTCTGTAGGAATTCGAAGGGATGACACTACTTGATAATCAGGCTCAGACTTCCGATAGCATTATGATGGCTGATGCTATATCTGTAATAATTTAATAAAATGGACTAGGCTTGCTTGAATACAAATTATGTATTAATTAAGGCCTCAACGGCCCCCCCTTCAAATTATATTATAGTTCTAAAAAAAATTATAGATGGCGCCAAGATGAAAGCATTTTTACAGTGGAGCATTTTAAATATTATAGCGATTTCAATTTGCAGATTCAGTGAAACTTTTTTCACTCATTTCGCACTGATTGGCTAATGGGATTATGGAGGGATTTGTATTTCCATGCCTGGCCTGGTATGACTTCAAATTTTGTTCTACTCTGTAAAAGTGATGTTTTGTTGTAGAGCTTGTTTTTGAGGTATGTTTAGTTGTGGTAGGTACCTATGAGATTTTCAGGAAGCAATTGGCACATGAATGGGTTTACAAATAGAGGAATACTCGGAGGAATAATAAAAAAATAGTCTTACCAGGAGTCTAACACAATTTCAGATATTGGTAGAAGATCCAAGAGCTAGTAAAAGAAATGCAAATCGCCAGATACCTAAATTGAATGCTCTACTGCCTTGGTGGATATTATTATTGCACTAATATGCAAGAACACAAAGGAAAAACTCTAATTTTAGCACTTTCCACCTTTTGTAAATAAATTTTAATAATTATTATTGAAGCTTTTTATTTTTTCAAAGACATTTTGTCCTACAAAACACGATCCAATTTTTTTATGTATACCTAGGTACGTAAAATAGATACTTTATTTATTTTCAATGGAAACTAATGGCACAGCATGCTTTGTGCCTATTATTTTATAAACCAATGATAAAAAACAAAACAAATACACAAGGTGAGAAAGAGGTTCTGTTGTCAATAGGCTTTTTTGGAATCGCTGGAACAACCTACATCAGCTGCTGCTCCAACGGTTCGGGGTTTTCGAAAACGCCTAATTATGACATCACGAATTGACTGGTGGCGCCATCTTCGAAAAAAAGCCTGAACCATATTTGCCAAAATATCTGTAATTTTATTCCAAAATCGGTTTTAGACTACAAAAAAAAAACGGCACATCAGAATTTGCTGAAATTTGGCATAAACATTCTTTGATCGATTATCTAGAGAATAGTGCTCTTATTTTTTCAATTTTTACCGTGGTTTTTTCTATTTTTGGGAAATAGTTAATTTTCACAATATAGGCCAAAAAAAAAATCGAAATATGGAAAATCCAACTGCACTATTCTCTAGATAATCGATCAAGGAATGTTTATGCCAAATTTCAGCAAATTCTGATGTGCGGTTTTTTTTTTGTAGTCTAAAACCGATTTCTGTATTTTGTATCGTGCGCATGGGAGCGATGTTGCCCCCTTAAAGTTACAATAATTCAGAGACAATCTTGACAAAACTGGCAAGTCTGACATATTCAAAAGACCTATTATTAAGACCAGCTAATTATGCAGGTACCATTAATAAGGTAGGTAACTCATTACACGTCATTGAGGTGTCTACCTTATAACACCTTCCCCTTCAGGGATAAACATTCCAAAAGGTAAATGTTTATACAAGAAGTTAAACTAAAATGAAATAAATACACTAAAACACAGTAACAAAACAAAACTAGAAATCTAACTAAAGTTAAAACATACCATTTTTCAAAAATCTAATAAACAACATAGTCATTATACTTTGGCGGCAATTTCGCTGCTCTAGTAGGTCGGACACTTCTATGGTTAACTGGGGGAGTACAGACTGGACTCGAATTTGCCAACGGACTTACTATAGTCGATTAAAGGCGATTAACCACTCGGTTATATTGACAGATGAACAATGCATTTAACGTCATTTATAACCGATTGGTTGACAAATGACGTTTGCTTCATTGGTTATCTGTCAACTATGACCGACTGGTTAATCGCCTTTAATCGATGTATATATTTTCAATTATATTTCCTGTACTCTGACTTTGACCGCTTTTTAAAGAAGTGCTCGGCCTATTATTATAACTTTGCTGTGGGTTATTTAAATCTAAATCATTGGAATTGTCAATTTCACGATTCGATATTGATTTTTTTAAATCATAGCTATTCCTTCTCAAAACATTTGTCCCTGTATTGATAAGGTAGGATCGAGGAGACTCATGCTTAGACACTATAGAAGCAGGCTGCCATTCTTTATTATAGTTCCGGAATACAACGTTTTCTCCATTACCAAAATCTGTTCTTGCCCTAGCATGTCTGTCACAATAATGTTTTGAAGTGTGATTTCTAATATCTAAAGATTTTTTAAAATCACCGATAGGAGATTTAGGTCTATCCACAATAGGTAATTTAGTTTTTAGCTTTCGCGAAAACAGCAGTTTTGCTGGGGTTCGCCTGTGAGAGGTGTATTACGATACTCCATAAGAGCAACTTTTATGTCACACCCTTTTTTCAGCATGTTCTTGGCTGTCTGAACAAACCTTTATGCGAGGCCATTTGACCTTGGATAACGGGGGCTACTAGTCTTGAACATAAAATCAAAGTATTTTGCAAATTGTTTACATTCATACGAAGAATAAGGCGTATTATCTGAGATTACAACATCTGGAATACCAAATGTTGCGAAAACTTTTTTAAATGCTTGAATGACGTCACTGCTTTGTTTACTTTTTAGTGGAATTATTTCTAACCACTTTGTAAGATAGTCAACAATAACTAAATATAATTTACTTCCAAAGTCAAAAATGTCTGAAGCAACTTTTTGGAATGGTAACTCTGGAATCTCAAGCACAATTAGAGGTTCTTTTACATTTGCATATTTATATCTCTCACACTGAGCACATTCTTGTATCATATATTTTATATCTTTGGTCATACCTGGCCAAAACAACATTTCACGAGCTCTATCTGTTGTACGATTGACTCCAAAGTGACCTTCATGTAAAATTTTTAGCATGTCCTGTCTTAAGGCTTTTGGGACTGCAATTCTGTCATTGAAAAATACCATATTGTTATACACATGAATTTCGCTGCGATTTTGAAAGTAAACCTTTAACTCTGATTCATACAACTTGTCAGGCCATCCATGTGTATAATAATAAATTATTAGTTTCAAAACATCATCTACAACAGTGTGCTTCCTGAATTGTTCCTTTCTGGACTCACTCATTCTTAAATACCTTTCAATTGAATGCACTACATCCTCAAAGTCATTATCTTTCTCACAAATTTCATTGCTATAATTCCTAGATAAATAATCAGCGACGTGTAAAAATTTGCCAGGTAAGTATTCAATTTTTATATCATATTTTAATAACCTTAGTCTTAACCTTTGTAGGCGTGGTGAATGTACCTGACAAGGATAACGCACACCAAACATGGGTTTTTTGGGCTCTTTGGATTTTTCCCATTTTTTGATATGTTGTAGAGGATTTAATTCTGAACAACCTTTAAATATTTTTATCCTGTTACTACGCCAAGTATTACTGGCCTATGTTTATTTAGTTGTAAGGTACTTAATGTTTCTTGTTGTTTTTTTTTTCTTTTGAAACTTTTAATGAGTCTTGCCCGTAAATAAATAAATAAATAAATAAATAAATAAATGGGACGAAATATTGTAGGTATTACGGCCTTTGAGATATGAGCGTTGAAAGATTAACTTTTTTGCGACTTTTTGTGTGAAGAGTATACAAGATACTGGTGCTACTGGTGTTTATCAGTCAAAATATTGACAGGTTCACATATTTTACGTCACTCAAAAATTAATGTCAACATAGGTTAAAGCCGGGACCGCACTGGGGTCAAATTTGGCGCCAGTGCGGTCCCGGCCTTAGCCTATGTTGACATTTGTTAGTGACGTGAAGTATGTCGACCTGTCAAAATTTTGACTGATAAACACCAGTTTTTCGTATACTCTCCATACAAAAAGTCGCAAAAAAGTTCATTTTTCAAAGCTCATATCTCAAAGACCGTAAGACCTACAAGATTTCGTCCCATTTAAAGGTTGTTAAGAATTAAATCCTCTACAACATATCAAAAAATGGGCGAAATCCATAGAGCCCAAAAATCCCATGTTAGGTGTGCGTTATCCTTTGTTTATTCATAACACTCACATTTGGTTTGTGATCAGTGATTATTTTTATAGGACGGCCATAAATGAAATTATTGTAGCATATAAGATGCCAAGCATTTCTTTCTCAATAACTGCATAATTTTTCTCTGTGTCGTTGAGACCCCTAGAGGCATATGCTACAGGTCTTCCGCATTGCATTAAACAACAACCAATACCGTTTTGGGATGCATCTGTGTGTATTGTAATTTCTTTACTAAAATCAAAATTCATTAGAGTAGTATTTTTATTAATCTCATTTTTAATTTCTTGAAGAGCTTTGTCATGAATATCCAACCATTGGAACTCTACTTCTTTTTTTAATAAGTAACAAAGCGACCTAGAAATTTCTCCAAGCCTTGGTATAAACTTTCGCACATAATTTACTAAACCTAATAGTTTTTGCAAATCTTTTTTATATGTTGGTGGTTTTAGTTCATTAATGGCTCTCACTTTTTCATCATCAACTTTCATACCGTCTTTATTGAAAATATGACCCAAATACTTTACTTGAATTTTTCTAAATTGAACTTTATCTTTATTAAATTTGATTCCTTTTTCCCTAGCACGATCGATCACTCTTTTTAAAACCTCATCGTGTTCTTCCAAAGTATTTGTTGCTATTAATAAATCATCAAAATATATTATTGTATTTTTTATGTCACCAAAATTTTTAAAATTTATTTTCTGGAAATATTCCGGAGCTAAATTTAAGCCAAATGGCAACCTACAGAATCTATAACAACCAAATGGAGTTGAAAATGTCGTGAGTTTGCTCGATTCTTCACAAAGTTTACCTTGGTAAAACCTATCTTGGAAGTCTAGAACAGAAAAATATTGCTTTCCTGCCAGTTTACTACTAATTTCCTCCAAACTAGGTATTTCAAAAAACTCTCGTTCAGTACATTTATTCAGTTCGTGAGGATCCAGACACAAGCGTAAGGTCTTGTTAGGTTTTTCAACAATAACTAGTGGATTAACCCACTCACTAGCACCGTTCACTTTAGCAATAATTTTCTGTTTCTCTAAATTTTTAAGTTGACCCTGCAATCTGTTTTTTATGACTAGAGTTACTCGCCTACAAGGCCTAGCAACAGGAATGCTACCTTTTTTTAATGTTATTTTACACTCTTCTGAAAATGACCCTAACCCTTCAAATACATCAATATGTTTTTTAATAAATTGCTCTCTGTTTTGCATAGATTGAATTTCAGATTGTACACTACATGTATTTTTGATAAAGCCTAATTCATAGCAGCTAGGAAGTCCAATTATTGGTTTTACATTTAAATCTAGTACCAAGAATTCCAATTCCACAGATTTATTTTTGATTTTAGAATTCAATTTAATCTTACCTTCTGGTTTCAATTTAGTACCTCCATAAGCCTCTAAAATTACACTGGTCTTAACCAAATTGTCAGTAGTTAGTTGTTCAAGTACTCGCTTTGGCATGATATTGACTTCTGATCCAGAATCAACCTTAAACTTAACTTCTTTGCCACTTATGTTTACTGCTTCCATCCATACTGTGTTACAGTCCTTTCTTGCTTCTCCCACTTTTACGACACTACAAAGGAATAATTCCCCAAGGTCTTGGTCTCCTGTTTCTTCCTGCTGGGAGATTTCTCTTATCTGTTGTATTCTGGTTTTGCAAGCTTTTATGAAATGATTCATTTTGCCACACCTGTGACACTTCTTCCCAAAGGCTGGGCACGTTCCATATGCATGTACGTTAACGCATTTAGAACACTTAAATTTTCTTTCTGTGCTGTTGTGTTCCCTTTCACTATTTGATGCGGTTGATTCCTGATTCTTTCTTTTTTCAACTATATAATCTTTTTTCTTTAAAGCCTCTACAAGTGCATTGACACTTAAATCCTCCTTATTTCTAACATTTTCTATCCGTTTTTTGGTTACTTCTGCATTTCTACATAATTCGGTGGCTTCTACTAGCGATATATTTTGAATGTTTAGCAGTTTTTCCTGAAGCCTTAAATCATTTGTTCCAATAACGATTCTGTCAACAAGAATAGAATCTTCCTGGGAATCATACTCGCAGGACTGTATTAGTTTTCTGAGATCACCTAAAAAATGATCAAATGGCTCATCTGGTCCTTGATTTCGATTATTGAATACAAACCTCTCATAGGTCCTATTTTTTCTGGGTGCACAGTATTTTCTAAATTCGTCTATAACTTTGTTATATTTCTCTTTCTCTTCAGGCGAAGCAAACTTGAAAGTATTGAATATTTCAACACCTTCACTTCCAATTATATTTAAAAGCATAGCAATTTTCACTTTGTCTGGTTTGCCCTCTTTCTCAGTTGCTATCATATATGTCTCAAAGTTTTGTAGGAACCTCTTAAAATTTTCATTGAGGTTTCCTTCAAATTTCATAGAATTTGGAAGTCTTCCTTCCATTTTGTATAGTGAAAATTTTCTGAAATTATACTAAAGTGCACTAACCTTTTTGAATGACTTTTGAAGCCTTATTGTTTGTGTTTCAGTTTATTTTTCACTTCCACTGGTTCTTTCTCGACTGCGCCATGTAATAATTTAATAAAATGAACTAGGCTTGCTTGAATACAAATTATGTATTAATTAAAGTTACAATAATTCAGAGACAATCTTGACAAAACTGGCAAGTCTGACATATTCAAAAGACCTATTATTAAGACCAGCTAATTATGCAGGTACCATTAATAAGGTAGGTAACTCATTACACGTCATTGAGGTATCTACCTTATAACAGGTTTGTTCCAGCAAAAAGTTGGAAACATGTTGGTGACATTAACCTAACAAGTAAATTTGTTAGTGACAGATGTTTTCAAGTTGGCAACTTTCTGCTGGAACGAAAATGTTTGACATTTCCAATTTGCCAATCAAAATTTGAAAGATAAATAAAAAAAAAAAAAAAAAAACAGTTAATGATGCAGGGTATTTTAAGAGGTAATTGGTTATTTTTTAGTGTGTATTTCAAATAGAGTTTGGAATTAATTTTAGAGGTGCAAGAATTCGTTGTCCTACCGAGCAAATCAGTGGGCAACGGTGACTCCAATGTCCAGTTATCAGATATTTCCAAAGATATCTTACAACTCCAGAATGTGGTACAGAGCCAGCTTGAAGGTTATACATTTTGGTCAACAAATGTAACAAAGCGTCTAATTGCTCTTTACAAATCACACCACACCCAAAAAGGAAAAAAATTACGAAACAAAAGAAGTTATGGGAAATCATAGCGGAAATTTTGAATAAGGAGTTCCATCTAAAACTAACAGCTTCTCAGGTGGAAAATAAGTGGAGAACTCTCTTGAGGGCATACAAAAACGTGACTGATAATAACAACAAAACAGGCAGAGGTAGAAAAGTTTTTCAATATCAGGAGGAAATGGATATCATTTTTTGTAAAAAAAAGAATATAAATCCAGAGGTACTATTAAGCAATGAAACCATTGTTGCTATACCTGAAAGTATTACTTCTACAACCCAGAATAAAAAAGATGAACATAATTCGGAAAGCCCTTTGAGTTCAAGAATGGAATTTGTTTCTGATACACCTACACATTCTGAAATGCCCATGAAAAACAGTCATTTAAAGCAAAGAAGCATAAAAATAAAAAGAATTGTGTCCAGGAACGATGTTCTCGAAAAAATTAGATTAGACAGACAAAAGCAACGCGAACAGATAGTAAGGAAAATAGAGGAGCGAATACAATTGCAAAAGCAAAAATTGACTGAACGTAAAAGGCAAAATGATATACAGAAAGAGAGGAACACTATTCTTCGAAAGTATCTTGAAAATAGTTATAATAATATATGTGGTTGAAAATGTAGGTAGAATACTGGTAGAATATTTAGTTATTATGAACTTTCTTTGAATTTTTTTTTTTTCAAGTATTTTTTCGATATTAGTTTTTCTGCGTAGTAGGCGTTTTCAATTACCCACGTTTAACTTTGCGTTTGCGAATAAAATTTTTATTATATGTTTGATTTTTTTTATTAATACATATAAGCTATAAAGGTTATCACCCAAATACACAGTCAAACTGAAAATCAATGATAATAATTAATAATATTAATAAATGTTGGAAACGAATAAAGGCTATAGATTCAAGAAAGTAGGATATTACAAATTTAAAGTCCGAAGTAAGTAATTTCTATAAGCAGCTCCTTCTGGAATATCTCTTTCTAAATCTTCTTCATTCAATTCAGGATTATCTTGGTTATGCTCTTGTTCATTTTCATTTACTTCCACATCATCAGGGAATTCATCCTCTAGTGCCATATTGTGTAGCACACAGCAAGCCCTTATAAAATTTGCAATATCATTCATGTTTCTTAGTTTGCAATGGTACAGTTGGCGGAATTTCTGTTTCAGGAAGCCAAAACAGTGTTCAACAATATATCGGCAGCTTGATAGTCTTTGATTAAAAAGTCTTTGTCGACGTGTTAAATTACCGTGATCCCTAAATGGGGAAATTAGATGACGTGAACAACCATATGCACTATCACCCAAGATGAAATAATCGCCACACTTGTTAGGTAATTCATTGAAAAGAGGAGATCTTCTGAAAACTCTTGAATCATGCACTGACCCAGGGAAGCCAACAAAAAGGCTTCGAATTTTTTTTTGGTGATCACACACCAGTTGTAGCTGGAACAAAAACATATTATACTGTAGATATGTACATGTTCCTACATATTTTAATCGTATTTTCGGCCTTACCTGCATAGAAAAATATTTCTTGCGGTTGTAGTATGAATCTGGATCTTGCGTTGGCTTGTCAATTCGAATATGGGAGCCATCAATAGCCCCTATGACTCCAGGGAAATTTTTTTCTCGAAAAAACCTTTCAATTTCTTGTTTTTCTTGAAAATCTGGCCATTTTATTGTTTGAGGAGCTAAATTGCTTAGGAAATAGATGAGCCTCCTAATGATTCTAAACAAACTAGGTACTTATAGAGATACAAAATCGGTCTGATACGTCTCTAAAGGAAGCAGCCTCATGTCCTACAAACCATAAAAATATGAGAACTTGATGCTCGGAACTGATTTTATCATTTCCCCCTGACTGGGGATTGAATAAATTGCTTCGCTCATAATGTTCTGCAATAGTATTTGCAACATGTCGGCTTATTCGGAAATGTTCAATGAATTCCGATTCACTAAAATGTTGGACTGTCTCTTGGATATAATTTTTATTCTTTGGCCGCTCCCGGTTTTCAAACATTTCGAGCTCTAAATCATCGTCTAAATTTTCCAAATCCATGTCACTATTGTCACTATCAGATGAGCTATCATCATAATCCAATTCATCAAACAAATCCATTACCATTTACCACAGCGGTACAAATACGAACTCAAGAATAGACTGAAATATAACTCAATTTAAATTTATGCACCTGAAAATCTGACAAAATTTTACGACATGACAGAAAAACATAACACACAACAAATTTAAAACCGAAAAGTTAGGTTAGGAGTTAAAATGTTTGAAGAAAATCGAGCAGCTGCCAACAAGCTATAAATGTTCCAAACATCTGCTGAAACAGCTGACATTTGCAAATTGTCACTAACATTTCTTTGCTGGAACACAAATTTGTCATTGCGCATGTCACAAGCTGCTGCCAACATTTCTGATAGCCTGCTGGAACAAACCTCAGTCTTGTTTTCTGATTTAATATGCTCGCTAGTCTTGTACTGAAAGTATACAATGATTCGGAATTTAGATAGGAAAAACAAATATCCTCTTCCAATGCAAATTCTGCAAACATCACACACGAACGCGTTTCAGCTGATTACAACTTCAATAAGCAGAATAAAATGCAGGTAAATGCATACATTAAAAATCTATTTTACACCCATATTTCTTCACATCATTGTTAACACCTGTCGAGGTGGTAGAAATTTAATTTCTATACTGCTTGGCAACCCCAGCGGCAGCAAAAGTACTTTTGGTGCCGCTGGAGCGGCAGTAAAAGTACTTTTAGTGCCGCTCGTACTTTTACTGCCGCTCAACCATCCAGTTACCCCCGAGCTTACCACATTCGTTTGGAGAAAAAATAGCGTGTTGCATACGGAGTAGAAGCACTTTTTTGTGCTTCAGCATTATTGCAAGCCTCACTACGTTCGGCTCGCAAACCCACTGCTTCAGCACAAAAAATTAAAGCTTCTACTCCTAATACAACAATATACTATTATTGACGTGGAACCATTTACTGACTCTGACTGATATTAGTATACTTGCCAATTTCTTTGCTTACCTTTGGCTCCTATCTTTTTGATATAAAGAACTATTATTCAGACACAATTCACTGTTTGAAAATTCAGAACTCAACGATGAATCTGTGAGGAAAATGACACCATATTGATTCAATTCAATATTAGTACGCAACTCGTTATTAGTTCGACATCTTGATGAGGGATGTCAAAATTAAACTTATATAAGCCTGATGAAGCTAATGTAGTGAAACATGTTACTGTTGTAATCAAAAATAGTAACAAATTAGTTTTACTTTTTCCCAACCATGGATCTATAATAATTCAAACTTATATTATTCAAATAAGTACCTGCCGTTTAAAATACTGATATTTTACCTTCCATCATATCCACTGGACGGATCGGCAATACTGTTCCGGTTTCCGACGCTAAAGACGCACTTCTACATTGGTGCAATATGGAAATGGAACAATTGACCCCAATGTGCGCGAAGCATATGAGACTAGAAAAATACGGTAGCTTCGAGAAATCCAAAAACTAAACTCGAAGTCTTCGACCAAAACATTACTCTGGCGACAAACCCGGTACTCCCAGGCATTGAAAGATACCTCTGTTGTCTATTCCAACCTGAAGTTTGGGTCATAACTTATCTATTCTCTAGTCTGTTAGCAATACTGCATTGACGTCTTTTGAAACGTCACTGAACATTGTTGCAGAGAAGCGGTGAGAACTTATTTGATGAGTAGATTTTCCCTTCAATTTGTTCATTGTGGAAGAAACAACTGCCAGCTTCATGATCATATAGGTGGATTTTTATTTTGAGTTTACGTCTGAGCGGTTTATGATCTTTGGTATCAGAAGCTTTTTGAGCGTCTGTTTTAAGAAGGTTTAATAATATTAGGTCTGTTTCTGCAGAAATCACAAACCAATCGGAGTGAATTTCCTTGGTTGAAACTAGTTTGTTTCAACCAAGGAAATTCACTCTGACTGGTATGTGATTTCTGCCGAAACAGACCTAACATAACTGTCTCATCGAGTTTATACATGTCGTTGAATTAGTAATCTTTGGTAATTTTATAATAGGATTTTTTGTCGAGACAGAATAGGATCTTCTGCATTACGAGCTTGGCTCAGAATTGCCTGTAACAGTTTCGCCATGGCTACTGAGTGTATCCAACCGATGGAAGGCAAGATTGTTACCATCAGTTACTTTTCTTTTAAGGCAGTTTGGTTGATTATGGATAAATCTAGTGTGTTAGTGAAAATTATTTTTGAGATTCTTTAAAGACTTCTGTCCAATTGATTTTCTCTGGAGGAAAGATTGCAATTTTCTTTATCCTTTAAATAAAGTGATTTGCCACTAAAATAGGGCGCCACATAATTTAAATTATTTATTGTTTTACCTTGCCGAGTTCAGGCAAAGTATGTTTATTTATACATAAATTGGGCGCTGTTGCTAACGAGTTAATAAATTCTATTAAACTTAAATATTTACAGACCGTGCAGTCGAGTCGGGAAGATTCAAAGCAGTGCCGAATGCGTTCCTCAAACCTAAATCAAAATTAATTCTCATTTTTAAAGAGAAGGTTAGCGAGAGAATTGAGAGAAACGGTCTCTCTACATCTTAAAAATAGATCCATGATGGTGCGTCCTCTTTCGTCTTTCTATTTACTACATTTTCTAATTTTCTTTGTAATTAACCCAACTTGAAAAGGCTGTTGATTACCTATATTCACTATTGGCTAATGATGTATGATTTCCAGATTTATTCGGGATCTAGAATTATTTTTCTGCTATCGAATTGACAGAACATGGTATAGTCGTATTCACGAGAGAGTTTGAATTTTGACCGTTATTTTCACCAGTTGAAAATAAATAAAATCCCCAGATCTGTCCCTTTTTCTGACAACTATCAAATAATGATACATGACATTTTGATTTGACACATAAAAATAACAGATTCGGGTCTTTGAATTTTGAATTTCGAATTTTTGTGTGAAATCTTTCAGTTCTTGCCGTTTACTGCATTATTTTTTTATTTGTTATTATCGCAATCGGTTTTTTGGTTTTTATGTAGTGTTCTGTGCCTTTGTGTTTCGGTGTTGCGTTTCAAACCTGGTTTTAGTTTGGATTTAAGTGTTTACTCTTATTATAAGTGTTTACTTTGGACTCTAATTTTAGGATTTTTGGATGTTAATAACTTAACTTCCTTTAAAGAAATTGAAAATAAATTTTTATTTTGAAATGTATATCACTTTTCTAAATACGACCCTGTCATTTATCCCAGCTGACGGAATCGAAGCGCTAACACATGCTGACAACCTAAAGAAAAAGTTTACTAAAAATGTCAACGCGAACTGTCAACTTCACTTTCTATCGTGATTTAGTCTATAATTCTTGTCTTGAATATTTGGATATAGGTTTAAGGAAAAAATAGTATTAAGTCAAAAAAAAAAATTAAATTTCACCTAAAATTCATAGCTTCTATTTAGCCTATTATAGATACTTCAAATGGGTTTCAGAACTTGAAGCTATTTCCAATTTGTAGATAAGTATGTTGCTTCACATATTTAGGTTATATTTTACGAAAGCTAATTACGATTTTCCTGTCATCAGTTAATCAGTTCTGATCTAGATCATTTTTTTGTTGATGAGGGTGCACTGATCCAGCTTGAATCGAACACAGTGTGGTTCACTTAAATTGAACCAGATCGATCTAATCCGGTCAATCGAATCGGCTATAGAGGAGAGTGATATAGGCTATTTTTTATACCGAAAAAAAAAGTTCGGTTGCGTATAACTCTGATACACTAGAACGCCTATAAACTGCCCGGGGCGCTCTAGAGCAGCTCTGGAGTGCTTAAAATGCGTCACTGAACTCACTGGCAAACGACTCTGATATCGGATTTAAAAAAAAAAAAAATTAAATAGAAAATCAACAACAAAATTTGAAAAGAAGTGTATTATTTCAAAATGTATTTACACAAGAAGAACTCTGTTCGGTTTGTAACCTAAGAGTGCCTGAAACATTTCTTCACGTTCTCTTTGAATGTCCTTTATATCGTAGTGTTAGGCCGGCAGATTGGGGTGATATACCGAATTTTGCTCATAATTTGGACAATCTAAACCCTCAACTGGTGAGGGTTATTTTCCAAACCGTTACTAGTATTCTTAAACTTAGATCGTTCTTAAGAAATGAATAGACCTATTCTTTAGATTTTAATTTTATCTTCCTATTCTCCTCGTACCTGAATTAATATATCCACAGTCAAAAAAAAAAATTAAATTTCACCTAAAATTCATAGCTTCTATTTAGCCTATTATAGATACTTCAAATGGGTTTCAGAACTTGAAGCTATTTCCAATTTGTAGATAAGTATGTTGCTTCACATATTTAGGTTATATTTTACGAAAGCTAATTACGATTTTCCTGTCATCAGTTAATCACGAGAATATAGGAAAATCATGGCAAGTTTAAGGCAAACGATCATTCTTACAAGAATATTACATTAAGTGCCTTTCTCTGGATTTCAGAGGAAAATTTTGTGGATAGATTAAAATTTACAACAATTTAAAATAGCGCGTTATGCCAAGAAATATGGGTAAATTCATCATCGTCGTTATTTCAATGCCTTTGATGAGTAGTTGTGTCGCTAGGGATATACCAATTTGAAAACTTTTTTCGGAAAAAATAAAATTCTATTTTCTATCTTTTTTGTGTTTCACATTGGAAACTCTCGGTGTTCAATCTTTCCAAGATAACTACATATTGTGCGACGTTTCTGATAAATTTAATTGAACTAAGTTGAATAAACATGTCAGTTTTTTACACAACTTTTTTACACTTGAGATTCTTTAGAAGTTGCGACAAGTACGGGAATTCAATTTTTCTGAACAAGCAGTCTCGTATGACTCTCCTTGTACGCTTGTTACTACATAGTTAAATTTACGCAAACTTTTATGTACATTTTTTCTAAAAAGCATGAGGTTAAAATACACACAGCGTCAAAAATCTTGGACCCCCTGTATAAAACCGAACCTAAGACCTTCATCAAAATAATTTTTTGTTAAAAATATCTATATACAGGGTATACCATTTAAAACGAAACAGGCCAAATATTTGATGCCACATTTATTTTTTAAAAAATCGCTTGTACATGTAATTTGATTTTCGAAGGGGGAAGTTTTTTGCAATCATTTTCAGCATATCAACTTCAACCTTCTAGGCGGGGTGGGACCAACCTTCACTATTTCAAATGGAACAAGGGGTCGAGTGATACCTCTTTCAAAAGAGTGTTCAAATTCTCTTTTATTTGATGTCATTTGAAAGACAATTGAGGGCACTTTTGAAACAGGTATCACTCGAACCCCTGTTTCATTTGGAATGGTAAGGGTTGGTCCCACCCCCGTTTGAGGGTTAAGTTAGTGCTGAAAATGTTTCAAACACTCACACAATCAAATAACGTATACGAACCATTTAAAAAAAAAATAAAAGTGACATCAGATATTTAGCCTGTTTCGTTTTAAATGGTATACCCTGTATATAAAAATCAAAGTTCGCGGGGTATCCGGATATGCGCTTCAAAACCACTTATCCGATTACGATGAAACTTTGGTAGGTTGTTATGGCCATCCCAAGGAAGGTTTGTGGATAGGTTACGCATCTCGGAAAAAGAAAATAATTTTGAATTAATTAATAATTTAATTGTAAACAAACTCATTCACATTACATAACAACATAACCCAACTTTTTTTGACAGCATGAAACAACCTTGCCATATTTCATTTATTTAGGCTTGCATTCAACCGACGGAACTTTATTATTTTTTGAATTCAAGAACGGCTGGACCGATTTTGAATTAATACCACGTATCTCTATATAAGGTGAATTCGATTGACCCAGATTAGATCGATTTGGGTTCAATTTAAGTGAACTTGTTCTGATCTAGATCATTTTTTTGTTGATGAGGGTGCACTGATCCAGCTTGAATCGAACACAGTGTGGTTCACTTAAATTGAACCAGATCGATCTAATCCGGTCAATCGAATCGGCTATAGAGGAGAGTGATATAGGCTATTTTTTATACCGAAAAAAAAAGTTCGGTTGCGTATAACTCTGATACACTAGAACGCCTATAAACTGCCCGGGGCGCTCTAGAGCAGCTCTGGAGTGCTTAAAATGCGTCACTGAACTCACTGGCAAACGACTCTGATATCGGATTTAAAAAAAAAAAAAATTAAATAGAAAATCAACAACAAAATTTGAAAAGAAGTGTATTATTTCAAAATGTATTTACACAAGAAGAACTCTGTTCGGTTTGTAACCTAAGAGTGCCTGAAACATTTCTTCACGTTCTCTTTGAATGTCCTTTATATCGTAGTGTTAGGCCGGCAGATTGGGGTGATATACCGAATTTTGCTCATAATTTGGACAATCTAAACCCTCAACTGGTGAGGGTTATTTTCCAAACCGTTACTAGTATTCTTAAACTTAGATCGTTCTTAAGAAATGAATAGACCTATTCTTTAGATTTTAATTTTATCTTCCTATTCTCCTCGTACCTGAATTAATATAGAGTATTATTTTTTGTTCTTTTTCAATTTCAAATTTGGGTTTACATATTTAAACGTGTAGCTTATAAGTATGTGAAATGTAGCATTACGTGTAGTGCTTGTGGATTTGTAGTGAAATGGATGAAATTTTCTATTTAAAATCTCAAATAAAATAATTTGTCGCTAATAATAGTAGATTATACCACGAGTCAATAATGATAGCTATTATTCCCGAGGATAATTACGAACTGAGCCGCGTTAGCGGCGAGGGAGTAACATTCCGAGGGAATAATAGCCATTATTGCGAGTAGTATACTCTACTTTATTTACGACAAATTAATTTATTTGAGATTTTCAATGAACAAATTTCATCCGTCTCATAATTTTCAATACAAATCCACAAGCACTACACGTTTGACACTGACACTTTTGTGAAATAATGACCATTAATCCCGCTACTCGTCATTAATCCCTGGAGGAATAAGATATGTCATTATACTGCCAAAATCACAAATATAATACGCACATTATACATTAATCGTAAATAAAGTAGAGTATACTACTCGCAATAATGGCTATTATTCCCTCGGAATGTTACTCTCTCGCCGCTAACGCGGCTCAGTTCGTAAATATTCCTCGGGAATAATAGCTATCATTATGGATTCGTGGTATAATCTACTATTTTATTTTTGTATTTTTTATTGTCTGCTCATAGGAAAAATTGTGTTCCTAACATTTGCGGAAAAATACTTTCCGCACTTGTTAGGAAAATAACTATTTCATTAGAGAAAAATATTTTTTTAATTAATCTATAGATAATTAATTTTTAGTTTGCTAAATTCCACATCCTTCCTGCACCCTTACCCCCTTGCGCACCAACCATCTTCCCGCCGCCGATCATTCGGTACATTATAGGTACGTAGTAATTTAGGTGTAAAAATACATTCCGTTGATAACATTTCTAAACAGAGGTCATACAAATTTGAAATCCGAATATACAAGGTGTCCCAGCCGAGAGTGAATCATTTCAAATCCTTATAATTTTTAAACCAGGTGTGCCGGCAACCTGCGATTTGCACTTGACCTTATGTTTTTTTTTTAGCTAGTTGCAAATTTTTTCTGATACTTGTACAGGGCCAGTAAAAAAACTGCTGTTTTTTCAACATGGAAATTCTCCACTATTTCTAATAAGTATATCACAATATCACAACGTCAAAATAAGAATCGTGTTCAAGGTATCCATGCACCAATAAACATCGTCCTTGAAGCTTAAAGTTTTAGCCGTAAAAAATTTAAATCGAAATCCAGGTACTTATTTTTGCAAACGCATGCAACTACATGTTGGAGTGTATCTTATATGAGATCTATCTACAGCAGGATGGTGGCCCACCTCATTATTCATTATTCTTTAATATCAAGAGAATCACTAGATTGGGGAAAGATGGATACAGGAAGAGCTGGTTCTATAGAATGGGCACCTTACTCTCCTGACATGAAAGTTCCAGACTTTTTTTTCTGGGGTTATATCAAGGAGAGTATAATCCTTTGCTAAATAGCCTGGAAGATATTAAGCGGAACATTCGTAATGTCATTGAAACGATTCCTTAGGAAATGTTACATAATTCCTTCAACCATTTACTGATCCGACTCCATAAATGCGTGGAGCAAAATGGCCAACATAGACATCTCTTTTTACAGTTTTATCCAGATTATTACCTTTTTATCAGTCAAAGATAATTTCGAAGCTTTGTGAATATGCTAATGAAAAATGAGTTTGCAAAAATACCCAGGATTTCGATTTAAATTTTTTACGGCTGAAACTTTTAAGTTTCATGGACGATGTTTATTGGTACATGGATACCTTGAACATGACTCGTTTTGTTGACATTGTAATATACAGGGAGTTCCATTGAAAATAGTGGAGAATTTCGATGTTGAAAAACTGCATTTTCTTTACTGGCCCGGTATAAGCATCAAGAACAACTAACCAAAAAAAAAAAAAACTTTATGCCAAAAGAAGTCGAATGGCGCAAACCGCAGGTGGCTAGCATACTTGGTTCAAAAGTTATGAGCATTTGAAATGGGTCACTCTCGGCTGGGACACCCTGTATTATTCAAATTTCAATCACTTAATTATTAATTTTATTACATTTTCCGATCAAAAATTATTCGATAACGACCCCAATTTTGCTGAAATCGATTCACAATTACCAATTTTAACCTCTTGACAGCCGCCATTTTGCAAATGGTCGCCATCTTGCTCCTATGGGTCCGACAAGGGGGTCATGCGACTCAAATCGCTTATAATTGTAAAAAAATCATCTGTACCAAATTTTATGCTTTTATAACAATTTGCAAGATTATTCGACTAACCGCCCCGACTAGCCAGGGAGTACAATTTTCTCTCAATTCAAGAATAAGGATGATGATATAACTTCCAGTTTAGCCGAAAGTGCTTATGCTTTAAAATTTTTTTTAAATTGATCTCACTACTGGCTAAACCGAAAGTGGAATCTGAAAATTAAGTAGGTATCCAGAAATAGTCCCATTAATAGACCTATCTATTTTTACCTGTATGCGCGCGCAACACGAGGCAATGCATTTTTATTGGCTTACTAAACTAATACAGGTGTGAAGTAATCCTTTTGCACGCTGAGAATCTCCTTATCCTAGTTCCCATGGTCTTTTTTATTATTATTATATAGCATTTATTGTTGTTAATCTTTCAATTTGTACATTTATGACTTATCCTAAACAATAAATACAGGGTTTTCCCACAAGAGAATCCTCGTACGTGGGAATATATACATATATACAACATAAGTATTCAATATCTAATCTAATTCTAATCTAACCCAATAATTACAATAAATTAATCTATTTCCTGATATTTCTTACCAAATAAAAATTCAGGCAACCTTAGGAATCCTCTACCAGAGTGGAACTCGCGCGTAGAATGGGATATAAGGTCCCCCGAACAATCACCCAGGAAAATGACCAATTAACTACCTATCAGTTCATATAAATATATATATATATATATATATATATATATATATATATTTTTTTTTTTTTTTAATTATTTTTATATAAAGCTAACCTAAAACCCACCCAAGAAAAATTTGATGGAGAGTAACAAAAACAATGATAGCAAAATTTCAAGCCTGATGGGACACATTTTTACCATCTTGAAGGCGAGGAAAAAGAACGTATGGATTCTAATTATTTTTGAAATCTATTATGCTATGAACCTCATCTCGAGTTATCTGGGTTCTAAAAAATAATTTTAGCTTGTATTTAAAAGCTAGTGTGGACGGAGTATGAAGAAATATTACGATTTTTGAATAAACTGTGGAAGCTATGAACTGAAAACATCTTTGACCTATAGTTTTTGAGACTTTGGGCCTTGCAACTGCCTGATTTCTACGATTTCTTGTTGCATATGAGTGATCAACACTTGACACATGAATCTTATTCTGAAAAAGAACCAGTGCAATTTTTTGGAAGTAGAGTTGTCTTGCATCGAAAATACTGGATTCGCTAAACAGCAAATGAGTCGGATACAGTCTATCCTTTTTTAATATAATTTTAATTATCCATTTTTGCGTTATAGTAACCGACTCTAGATACTTATTAGTGACAGCACCCCACGCTAAAATCCCATAATTTAAGTGGGACTGCGCAAGTGCATAGTATAATATTTTAAGCTGTGCAACATTAAAGATTTTAGTGAAGAAACGAAAGTTGTGCAACAATGATCTTAATTTGTTTGAAACATATTCGGTATGGTAGTCCCACCTTAAATGACTGTCAAGAAAGACTCCAAGGTATTTAAACTTATTGCAACTTTCTAGGATAACGTTTTCTGAATTGAACTTTAGTTGGATTGAGTCATACGGCGGTAGTTTGCTGCTATAACATGTGAAAGGCATAAAGGTTGTTTTTTTGAAATTAACTGTAAGCATGTTCGTATTAAACCACTCAATGTATTTACCAAAGTTATTTTTTATTTTCTCTTTGAGTTGCTCCCAGGTATCTCCAGTATAATAAAACCCGGCATCATCAGCGAACGCCGCTACCTCGGCCCCCCCCCCTTGACTTTGAAAAGATCGTTTACATAATAAATAGAAGTGGGCCGAGCACGGTTCCCTGAGGAACGCCGCATTCCACGTTCAAACAATCACTAAGTGCGCCATCAACCTCAACTCTTTGCTTTCTGCCATCCAAGTAACTTTTCATTAGGTTCAAGTCAGGTCTGACAAGAATAAAATTATGCTTGATATTCAACTTGACGTAGCTTGACAAGTGATCGATTTTCAATTGTTTGTGTTTTGTGGATTAACAAATACGTTGCATGTCACGCGGTTTTTCTCCTTCCTTTTTTATCCCGTGCAAATTATAAGAACGGATTGCTATACGTAAGTCTAACATAATTTGGTACGTTTTGCCTCGTCTTGCGCAATAAGCGTTCTGCGTCTTTTTCTATCTAATAAATTTTTCGTATTATTACCTCTTTGTCTGGTGAAATAGATAGGTCTATTGTTAGTATTAAAATTTACAAAAAACTGTAGGGTGATTATTTTTTCAAAAACTTCTTCATCGTCATTTTATGTCATTATTCAAATAGCCCAGAATAGTCCAATAATAAAGCTATGAAAATTTCAATTGTAAGCTAGAGACTCGAGACTCTGGCCGAGTCTGATCTCGCCTCGTCGAGACTTCACGAGACGAGACCAAAAGCCAGTCTCGTCTCGAAAAGTCGAGACGAGACCAGACACGCGGCATCATTATCGACAGTTCCTTCACATTTTATCGAAATTACAGCTGTATTTATTAAGGAAGAGAATTAAAACATGCCTTCTTCCTTTTTAGGATATATTGTTAGGACAGCCTATGTGGCGGCACCTACAGAGATTCCAACATTTTTGGCAGCGATAAAATTCACTCCAAAATACAGCTGGGATACAGATGGACTGCTGTCACATCGCATGTCATCTCATTCAATACTCCAAGCGCGCTTTTTTAAATATTGTCACAATCGCCTGTTTCACAGGGGTGACAGGTGGCACGGGGATTGTGGGTCAATTATATTGTAGGTTAATTATGTCCTGTGTTTTGCAAACGATTTGCAAACTCATTATTGAATACATGTACAGTGTGCTATTTTCGCAAGTGTGTTGACAATATGAAACATACATACCTATACTTTATTTTTTTCCAAGATAGATTTTGACATTGTCAACTTTGAAACATAAACAATGCCGCTAATGCCACTTATTGGCCGCTATTGTAAAACTGATGTCAACCTGCAGAAACACCTCAGTTTGCGACCAATCAGGGTCAAGCGTTATTGTTTATGTTTCAAAGTTTTCAATGTCAAAATCTATCTTGGGAAAAAATAAAGTATAGTAGGTATTGACGAGAGCATTCATTCGGGAAGAGAATTGGATAGGTGACTGCAAAAGCGGCAACGGTAAACAACATCGCGATCGATTATCTAGATTTATGACTTTCCGAATAGGTAGGTATGGTGCGTATAAATGGGAAGGAGTAGAGTCCATACAAAAAAAAATAGAATCCATTAGAGTTGCAATGAGAGAGTATAAACTCGAAAGGGCGAAATAACAACAAGCAATCAATGAAAAATTCCGAAACGTTCTAAAATTGTCAAATTTGTTTCTTCCTTTATTGGTTTTTTGCTAATATATCATCTCTTCAGAGTTCAACGACACAATCCGACATCATTTGAATATCTATTAGAGTCAAGTAGATAAAGCTCGAGATAAACAGTTTTATATTTTCGCATTAAAATTTATTATCTGTAAGATCTGTTCAACCACCGTTAAACTCAGACGGGTATGAAAATTAAATTTTCGGTTAAATATAGATGTCGATAATTATATGGTTGTACAGTGACGCACCCTAATAAGCCTTGGCCAATTTTAAAGTTTTAGGAAACAACTCTCATCTATTTACTAATCTAAATTAGATTGAGCTAGAAAAAAAAAAACTTTTAACATATAGAGTCGCATTATTTACGTTATCTCTACCCCTATGAGAAAAAAATGAAAATAAAGCTCTTCCCGAAAAGTTGTCCAAAGAAAACAGAAACTTTCCCGAAAGCTCCTATTGCCAATTTTATTTTATCTTTAGTATCATATTCGGTAATCTAGCCCCCAAAGATGTCTAGACGTAGAAAATAAATCGTTTGCCAATGACCTTCTCCCAGCACATCGGAGATTTGCTTGTTGGAACTGGATAAATGGGAGTTTTATTCGGTGGCCAGATAAAACATTTTCCTGAAACTCCCATCGATAAGTAGCAATATAGAAGGCGACCCAAGAATAGGAAAACAAGTAAATTTTTGGGCAAATTACGACACTTGATTATTGAGGAGGATATATTTAACCAATCCAACGTCTATAATATGCTATGACCTCTCAGGTTATCTTTTTTATTATGTTTTAACTTTCTCGTAGATACAAACCCAAGTTTTCTGCATTTTCTGGTCTCATAGGGATTGTGCAAAATTGATTTCTAAGAATAATTTATTCACAAAGAAATAATGGTTGAGCTTTTACCTGATGTACACTTTTCGTCACTTTTGACTCTTATTTATTTATTTATTTATTGGCGGTCATGCTGTCCATTTTACACTGAATACCTAAACAGGTGCCCACGAGATTACTTTCCGGCTGCCATTTTTTTATTTGTTCATCGATATCAACGAAACTTGGTAGCGTTGATTTTCTAACGAAACACCATTTTTATGCATCTATGACAAGTTTTCCTGACTTCCGGTTCCACCGGAAATGACCAGAACTTTTGATTTTTAAATGGCACATTTTTACGTCCTAATGTACCACTTTTAAATCTAGATTTGTCCAAATTTCGTTTTCAAATTGAATTTTAAGTAGAAAAAATAAAAATAAAAATACCTACATAATAAAACAAAAATGTTTGAAAGAAAATTAAGAAAAATGTCGTAGTGTATTATATATCTGGATTCGCTTTAAAATACTGCATTTGTTAATGTTATGAAAGTGATATGTTTCTATTCCAGTTTTCGAGCTAGGGCAAAAATACTAAAATAATGAAGTTTACAGCCCTCTCTCAAAAAAGTTTACAGAGATAAAATTGAGTTTGTATTTTTCTGGAATTAAGTAAAGTATGTAGAGTCATTTTAGGATGATAATGGCACTCTAGTTGAACATTTAAAATTTAATTTAAAAACAAAATTTGGACAAAACTCTATTCAAAAGTGATGCATTAGGACGTAAAACGATCTCTAGAATCCGAAAAACCAAAAATATACTTGCTTTTCAAATAAGCCCGGGAAAAAAAAAACGATTT
>OU892280.1:49290481-49329422 GCA_917834065.1 Ceutorhynchus assimilis | reverse complement strand
GTCCAGTTTTTAATTTCTTTCGCACCCTTAGACGGCTTGTCACCCCAATTTGACTACGTTAATTTCTTCTCACATTATCCTGGATTAGTCCAGAGATAATCACAATAAAGCACAATTTCATGGACAGTGTCCAGGGACACGAATCTATTGATATGTAGTGAAAAATGATTTGAAAAGTCGTTTTTAATTTTTTTCGCTCCCTTAGACGGCTTGTCACCCCAATTTGACTACGTTAATTTCTTCTCACATTATCCTGGATTAATCCAGAGATAATCACAATAACGCACAATTTCATGGAGAGTGTCCCAGGGACACGAATCTATTAATATGTAGTTAAAAATGATTTAAAAAGTCCAGTTTTCAATTTCTTTCGCACCCTTAGACGGCTTGTCACCCCAATTTGACTACGTTAATTTCTTCTCACATTATCCTGGACTAGTCCAGAGATAATCACAGTAACGCACAATTTCATGGACAGTGTCCAGGGACACGAAACTCTTAATATGTAGTGAAAAATGATTTAGAAAGTCGTTTTTAATTTTTTTCACTCCCTTAGACGGCTTGTCACCCCAATTTGACTACGTTAATTTCTTCTCACATTATCCTGGATTAATCCAGAGATAATCACAATAACGCACAATTTCATGGAGAGTGTCCCAGGGACACGAATCTATTAATATGTAGTTAAAAATGATTTAAAAAGTCCAGTTTTTAATTTCTTTCGCACCCTTAGACGGCTTGTCACCCCAATTTGACTACGTTAATTTCTTCTCACATTATCCTGGATTAGTCCAGAGATAATCACAGTAACGCACAATTTCATGGACAGTGTCCAGGGACACGAAACTCTTAATATGTAGTGAAAAATGATTTAGAAAGTCGTTTTTAATTTTTTTCACTCCCTTAGACGGCTTGTCACCCCAATTTGACTACGTTAATTTCTTCTCACATTATCCTGGATTAATCCAGAGATAATCACAATAACGCACAATTTCATGGAGAGTGTCCCAGGGACACGAATCTATTAATATGTAGTTAAAAATGATTTAAAAAGTCCAGTTTTTAATTTCTTTCGCACCCTTAGACGGCTTGTCACCCCAATTTGACTACGTTAATTTCTTCTCACATTATCCTGGATTAGTCCAGAGATAATCACAATAAAGCACAATTTCATGGACAGTGTCCAGGGACACGAATCTATTGATATGTAGTGAAAAATGATTTGAAAAGTCGTTTTTAATTTTTTTCGCTCCCTTAGACGGCTTGTCACCCCAATTTGACTACGTTAATTTCTTCTCACATTATCCTGGATTAATCCAGAGATAATCACAATAACGCACAATTTCATGGAGAGTGTCCCAGGGACACGAATCTATTAATATGTAGTTAAAAATGATTTAAAAAGTCCAGTTTTCAATTTCTTTCGCACCCTTAGACGGCTTGTCACCCCAATTTGACTACGTTAATTTCTTCTCACATTATCCTGGACTAGTCCAGAGATAATCACAGTAACGCACAATTTCATGGACAGTGTCCAGGGACACGAAACTCTTAATATGTAGTGAAAAATGATTTAGAAAGTCGTTTTTAATTTTTTTCACTCCCTTAGACGGCTTGTCACCCCAATTTGACTACGTTAATTTCTTCTCACATTATCCTGGATTAATCCAGAGATAATCACAATAACGCACAATTTCATGGAGAGTGTCCCAGGGACACGAATCTATTAATATGTAGTTAAAAATGATTTAAAAAGTCCAGTTTTTAATTTCTTTCGCACCCTTAGACGGCTTGTCACCCCAATTTGACTACGTTAATTTCTTCTCACATTATCCTGGATTAGTCCAGAGATAATCACAGTAACGCACAATTTCATGGACAGTGTCCAGGGACACGAAACTCTTAATATGTAGTGAAAAATGATTTAGAAAGTCGTTTTTAATTTTTTTCACTCCCTTAGACGGCTTGTCACCCCCAATTTGACTACGTTAATTTCTTCTCACATTATCCTGGATTAATCCAGAGATAATCACAATAACGCACAATTTCATGGAGAGTGTCCCAGGGACACGAATCTATTAATATGTAGTTAAAAATGATTTAAAAAGTCCAGTTTTTAATTTCTTTCGCACCCTTAGACGGCTTGTCACCCCAATTTGACTACGTTAATTTCTTCTCACATTATCCTGGATTAGTCCAGAGATAATCACAGTAACGCACAATTTCATGGACAGTGTCCAGGGACACGAAACTCTTAATATGTAGTGAAAAATGATTTAGAAAGTCGTTTTTAATTTTTTTCACTCCCTTAGACGGCTTGTCACCCCAATTTGACTACGTTAATTTCTTCTCACATTATCCTGGATTAGTCCAGAGATAATCACAATAAAGCACAATTTCATGGACAGTGTCCAGGGACACGAATCTATTGATATGTAGAAGTCGTTTTTAATTTTTTTCGCTCCCTTAGACGGCTTGTCACCCCAATTTGACTACGTTAATTTCTTCTCACATTATCCTGGATTAGTCCAGAGATAATCACAGTAACGCACAATTTCATGGACAGTGTCCAGGGACACGAAACTCTTAATATGTAGTCAGAAATGATTTAAAAAGTCGAGTTTTTAATTTTTTTGGCACTCTTATGGCCGGTATTATAAAACACTGAACCGATGGTTGACTCCATGCAAATTGATAGGATTCAACCGAAGGTTGAAACTCAACCATCGGTTCAGCTTGTCACGGCTTGTCACCCCAATTTGACTAAGTACGTTAATTTCTTCTCACATTATCCTGGATTAGTCCAGAGATAATCACAATAACGCACAATTTCATGGACAGTGTCCAGGGACACGAAACTATTAATATGTAGTCAAAAATGATTTGAAAGGTACAGTTTTTATTTTTTTTCGCACCCTTAGAGGAATTGTCACCCCAATTTGAAGATGTTTATTTCTTCCCACATCATCCCACACTACGCCCTTGAATAGTCAGTCGGAGAAATCAGTTTTTCCAAGTATGTTTTTTTTTGTGGTACTCCAATGGTGAGGCAATCAACTACACGGTACTTCTAGAACCTTCCTGAATCATTTCTGCATCCATCTATATTTTTTTCAAGAATGCACTCTTTCTTAGAAAGCCAGCCATAAAACTATTTTATGGACTCTGGCCTGGTAGGTCAAAGTAGGCGCCGCCGCGATTCGGTAGTTTTATGGCTGAGATTTTATGGATAACTTCACTCTAACATATAAATTAACCTTGACACATTGTCAGATTTGTTCTCTATTTATATGCAAGAATCTACAAACTTTATCATCAAATTTAAATGCTTTAAGATGAACAGCTCTGACGAGGATTTTCTGTTATTTTTTTTATTAGGTAATTTTTTGATAAATGTATAGGTTCGCTTCAAGTTAATTAAAAATAATTGAACAAATTATGGGTTTAAAAAAAAAAAAAAATCTTGTTACCTACCTAATATGAAGCTCGTAGGAAAAATGTTGTTCCTAACACGTGCGCAAAGTGTCTTTTCCGCACGCAAACACGTATCCGAACTCCGCTTCGCGTCGTTCGTATAACTGTGTTTGCGTGCGGAAAAGTGACACTTTGCGCACTTGTTAGGAAAATAACTATTTCAGCTTTAAAGTCCCGATCCGGCTCGAAGCTGACCAAAATGGTCTTCAATAAGTGGACTGTATGTTTATTTTATATTTAATAACTTTTATTCAACTGAATATACAAAATTTAACTTAAAAATCAAGAAATTTGTACTACAAAAATGAGAATAATGTTGCCTTTTATAAAGCTCGGCTAGTAGTCGCGAGCGAGAGAGCGCTTGCTTCCCAACAGGGCTCCCCTCTCTCGTAGTCGACGTCCATCGAATCGATCGATAATAGTCCTTATGCGCGAGCATGCGCGGACCTCGCAGTGGTACAACCGCAATAAAATGACGCACAAAAAGAGTTTTTAGTTTTTCTTATACAGAATTAGAAAACGGAACAAATAGTGTAACAACGATCACCAATATGTTCTATTGGATTGAAAATACAATAATATGGAGGAAGACGCAAAACTGTATGACCACAAGCGCTAGCAAGATCGTCACAAATATATTCTTTTTTAACATTATATGATTTCAAAACGTTTAAAAGATCTTTCTTTGTATAATTTTCTTCGAAATACATATGATTTTCCATCATATATTTTTGAAGTTCTACTTTTGTATTACTTGCATTGGGCACTTTATTTTTTTGACGGCTGTGGTAACTAGCGTTGTCCATCACAATTATACTGTTTTCTGGTATGTTCGGAAGAAGGCGATTCTGAAACCATTCTTCAAATAATTTTGCATCGGTATCTTGATGATAATCTAATGATGAATTGGCTATTTTTTTTGCGGATAGCAGCAAAGAGTTTGGAACAAAACCATTTTCTGATCCGGCATGCAAAATTGTAATCCTCTGGCCTTTATTTGAGGGTGCTTTGGTTTGACATTTGGAGGTTGAGTCGCTCCATCCTCTTTTGGGAGTGTCATGGGTATCAAACCATGTTTCGTCAAGATATATTATCGGACGATTTTCTGCCCTATATTGTTTTATGGAACTTAAATATTCTCGACGCCATGCTTGTAATCGCTGGGATTCCATTAGCACTTGCCTCTTATTAATGGTTTGATATTTGAAACCCATTGCTTTCACAATTCTCCAAAGGCTTGTTCTGCTACATAATATATCAGTTTCGTCTTCTATAAGTACCTTTTTTAGAGAATCTATTGTAGGTATTATTTGTTTACTGTACAAATCATAAATTTTCCTACGAATCAACTCTTTATCCGCTTCTTCAACCTTTCTTGACTTGCCGCTGTCACACCGTTGCTTCCTTGGCTGGATGCGTTTGGCTACGATATCTTTAACCGTAGATAATGGAGTTTTGGTTAAAACGGATGATTCACTCACACTTTGATTATGATTATAGCCTCTCTGCAGAAGGGTTAAATAAACGTTCCTCACAATTTCCTTGGCATCTAGCGATAAATGTTTTTTTTTTGAAATACCACTTCCGGTTGCAATACTACCATCATTTGCCCATGGACGCCACATTTTTTTTGTCAATATAACAGCTCTAGTTCTGCACAAAGACTAAATAATTTAACTAAAACATTCACCCACATTTACATGTACATCTCACCTAGGCAGGTATAATAAATAAAATCAACCCGGACCTGCTCACAGGTAGTCGAAGTTTGTGGTTGAGGGTATCATCAAAATTTTATTGATACTTGAAGAGTCAACGAATTATTTTGGAATGGACTTTACAGTCAATTCATCAGTAAGCTGGAAGCAATTTCCCATCAACACTCCGAATACCCCTTGCTAGAATTGAATCTGTCATTCTTCTGGAAAAAATGTGCTCTGAAGTATGTTTTTTTTTAAGATAAAAATCAAAATGACATTATGTTGGCCAAGATGTTGGCAATATAATGTAAAATGGTCAATGCTTTCAAATTTTTCATGTAGAAAAGTCTTGTGCTGCCAACATAGTTACTAAATTTTTGACTTGGGGAATTATCGTTAAAAAAAAAACAGACTTTACATTTTTTCTTATATATAGGGTGACCCACGACGTTTCACCTAGGTGATAACTTCGGAAAGCGTTATTCAATATAATTGAAATTTTGGGGATCTAGGTAACTTTTTGATGCGCCGCTTCTAATCTTTCCTCCAATTTCACCGCTTCAGTTTCGGTCAAGTGACGGCAACTTTAGAATGTTAAATGTATAACTTATGATATATTATGGTATTTTTCGATAGACAATTAGATGACGAAATTGGTAATGGATTTGTTGAGGCTCTGTTGAAGAAAATTATAAAAAATGACTACAAAGTGGAACTAAAATATGTTCACCTTTAATAATTCAAACTACACCTCGCATAAATAATTTACCAGAGTGTAACCAAAGTGTAACTGAGACTCTTATCAAAAGTACTGCAGCAGCAGCTCTAAATAACTCTGTGGCCATCGGCGATATATTCTGAACTTTTCATAGAAGTCCATCAAAATGTAATTGCTGGAAGCCAAGAGAAATGGACATTAAGCAGAAGCCCCGAGGCAGCAGGCCAAAAGTATTTTATTTCCGAACGGTCCATAATTTGAACATTATTGTCGTCAACACTTGACACAGAAGTGATCCATTATGAACCTAGAACTAAAATATTTTGCGACTTTGGAAGTTAATCCTAAATCGCTTTGAAGGTGCAAAAAAAAGCGACACATTCTTTGATCTATTATCCAAAGATTTATGGAGTTATTTTTACAATTTTTCAAGATAGGCAACCAAAGAAACAGCGGGGAGCTGTTGCCACCTTAATAAAGTTGTGATAGAAAATGGTGTAATCCCTTGAAGATAAAATGTTGTATGTTATTCGGCCCTGGAGGCATTTTTTTACTTCGTACAAGACATAAATATGTATATGTGTTAGCAAACAGGAAAATCGAAATTACCTAACCTAACCGAAAACACCTAACTAACCGAAATTACCTAACTAACCGAAAACACCTCACGTGTGTTAAAGGATAGCCGAGCCCTGCTGTCATCGAGCCCTGCTGTCACGGCAAAAAGTAAAAGTCAATAGCTGGCCGTACCGATTATTGCTTAGCAACTTTGTTTTATTTACGGGCTATTGTTTTGTAGTAAAAAAAATAGTATTATTATCTGTGCAATAAAGTTATTATCAGAAGTGGGATCGACTCTTGTCCATTGGAGTGCTCGTCGGAAGTTCAAAAGTGATTTTTCCCCCAGACGGGTCCGAAAAATAAAAAGAAAAAAATGGCAGAAGAAGGCGAAATCGTTAGTGATTGTGAAAACAGTGATTTTGAGCAGACAAAAACTCTGCCATTTGGTAAAAAGCGTCCTAGGGTTCAGTGGCAGGAAACACTCGTCAACTTAGTGGCCAACCAGCAGAAACAAATTGCTTTATTAACAAGTCAAACAAAGAGCGTGGCGTCACCGTTGCAGCCAACGCCTAGTGACTCAGGAATGGAGACCTCGAGTTCACAAGTGCCTTCTTTTGAGATCACGAGCTACGACCCTGATAAAAGTTCTTACCCAATCAATGAATGGCTTGAAGATTGTTCAAAATTAAAGAAAGAACTCAAAGTCAGCGATATTTTAATGATCAGCAAAGCTGGCAATGCTTTGAAGCATCGGGGATACCATTATTATCGTGATTGGAGGCCCCTTTCAAGGACATGGGACAATTTCTGCAATGATCTTATTGTTGCATTTCCTGATCGTGAAACCCCTGGCACCCGTGCACATATCGCTGCAACCCTAAGTAGCCGAGACTGTGAATCATTATCTGATTATGGTAACCAAAAACTACGTTCAATTAACAGGTTTTATAATCAGCTACCATGGAATATTATTCTTAGCATGGTTGAGTATGGATTGGAACACACCGAAGCCCGTTCCGCAATCCGTGTGCAAAAGCCAACATCCGAACGTGACTTATTAGTATTGCTCAGCGAGTTTGATGCCCGCCGTGCAAGATCGCTCAAGAATAGCGCCGAAAAACGAGGGGAACGAAGGATAAAAGAAAGATACGATCCAAAGGTCGTGCGTTTTGAACCATCGACTAGTAAATGCTTCAAATGCGGCCGGCTTGGACACCATCAAAGCAAATGCCGATTGGTCCAGAATCAGAAAAGTGCAGAGCCCATTGAATCATTTCTTAAAAGTGCGTCAACCCCTACCAACGACAAGGCAAATGTTCCTGTGTGTGATTTCTGTAAGAAAATGGGTCACACTGACGTCAACTGTTGGCTGAAGCATGGGAAGCCTAAAAAAGCGTTGTTGATGAGGAAATGACGCCATCTGTCAACAACACCGATAGCCTCCGTTTTATGCGAAGAAAAAGCGCTTTCATTCACGTATCTCATCGACACAGGTGCTGAGCGGTCAATTATAAAACATTCCGTAGTTCTTGCCCTGGACGGTAAAATAAAACCAAATCGTGACGTATGTGCTTTCGTAGGATTCGGAAACCAAATCATTTATCCAGTCGGTGTTTGTGAGTTGATATTTGTTTTGTCTACAATAACATTAGAGATTAACTTTGCCGTGGTACCAGATAAAGTGATTCCGGGCGAGTTGGACATTATTATTGGCTGGGACATTATAAGTCGGCCTTTTGTGCAGATAGTGAAAGACAGTACCGGACTTGAGTTACAATATCAACTGTGCCCGATTCAAAAAGTTCTCGTTGGACAGTGTGCACCTGAAATTAAAGTTAATCTACCTAATTTAGGTACTGACTTAAAGTTGTATGTAGAAAAGCTGTTGGTGAAATATAGGGCTAAAACGCCTGATCATATTTTAACTGGAAAAATGACAATCACTTTGAAAGACAGTACTCCAGTGGTATATCGTCCTCGCCGATTAGCATACCAGGAGCGTATTCAAGTCGCGAATATTATAAGTGAACTTTTAAAGGACAAAATAATTCGCGAAAGTCACTCAGAATATGCGAGCCCTATAGTGTTGGTAACGAAAAAAAATGGCCAACCGAGAATGTGCGTGGATTATCGTGATCTAAACAAAAAAGTGGTTAAGGAAAGATATCCCTTGCCACTTATACAGGACCAACTTAATGCCTTATGCCATGCAAGATACTTCACAACCTTAGATATGAGATCCGGCTTCCACCAAATGGAAATTGATGAGTCTTCCAGGCATATTACAGCTTTTGTAACGCCAGATGGACTATACGAGTGGAACAGAGTGCCATTTGGTTACGTTAATTCACCAAGTACTTATCAACGAGCTATTGACAAGGCATTAGGAAATCTAAAAGGCAAAAAGGCTTTTGTTTACTTAGATGATGTATTGGTGCCATCGTCTACTATTTCAGAGGGACTGCAAAACTTGGAAGAAGTGCTAGATGCTCTAGCTACCTCAGGGTTTTCTTTGAATTATGACAAGTGTGTTTTCTTTGCCCAAGAGACAGAATATTTGGGAGTGAAACTGAGTCAAGGAAGAGTACGTCCAAGTACACGAAAAGTCCATGCATTAACACAAACCATTGCCCCTATAAATGTGAAAGGTGTCCGGCAATTTTTGGGGTTGGCAGGATATTTTCGCCGCTTCATCAAGGGTTTTTCTCAAGTGACAGCACCAATAACATCCTTGTTAAAAAAAGATCAGCCGTTCAAATGGACACTTGAATGTGAGTCAGCAAGGCAATTCCTCATCAAGAAGCTAACTGATTCACCTGTGTTGCGTCTATATGACCCTGAGTTGCACTGTGAACTCCATACTGATGCCAGTTCTATAGGCCTAGGAGGTGCTCTGTTCCAAAAGGAGAATGGCATTCTACAGCCAGTTGCATATTACAGCAGACGCACTACCGCCTGTGAAGCCCGCTATCATTCATATGATCTAGAAACACTGGCAATTGTCGAAGCAGTAGAACATTTCCGAGTTTACCTGTATGGAAAACATTTTACAGTGTTCACTGATTGCAATTCGGTGCGAGCCACCGCCTTAAAGAAGAATTTACACCCTCGTGTCGCGCGGTGGTGGGTGAAACTCCAAGACTATGACTTTTCCATAGAGTACCGCCCTGGACATAAAATGCAACACATAGACTATTTAAGCCGAAATCCAGTGGATGATGATTCAAACGAGTTAAAAGTGTTGGCATTAAAGACGATAAACATAAACAAAATTGCCAATAAGGATACACTTCGAGAGTTTCAGCAAAGTGATACTTTTTGTAAACAAATATTTGATAATCCGGACTGTGACCCTGACCTTACTGTTGAGAAGAACATGATCGTAACCAAAACAAAACCTCAAAAATATTTTGTGCCCGTTGCAGCGCGATTGCTTACTATGACTCTATACCACGATGAGTCGTCACATCTCGGATGGGACAAGTGTATTCAGAAAATACGTGAAGATTTATATTGGCCGAAAATGGGTAAATGCCTTAAAAAGTACATCAACCATTGTAGAGCTTGCACATTGGGAAAATCACATACAGGACCCCGACGTGGATTTTGCCAACAAGGAAAAAAACCAGATGCTATCTTAGAAACCTGGCATATAGATCATGCTGGCCCGTTGGTGAACTCCAATGGATGCACGCAAATCCTTGTCATTATTGATGCCTTTTCAAAACTATGTAGACTCCAGTCAATTCCGAGGAAAACATCTGAATGCTCTATTCAGGCGCTGTTGCCGGTTTTTGAAGAATTGGGCAGGCCCAAACGGATAGTGGCGGATAGGGCCGCTGCTTTTACTTCCACTATATTTCAAAACTTCATGAGTGAACAGAAAGTTGAATTACATCATATTGCAACTGGTGTACCCAGAGGCAATGCCCAGGTAGAACGCCTTATGCGAACCATGTTTAATCTGTTGCGAGCTACTCTGACTCACGAAAAAGAAATTGATTGGACGATTGCCCTACCAGCCATCGAGGACAATTTGAATGTTACGGTTCACTCGGTAACTGGCTACTCACCTGCTGTGTTGCATTTTGGCACAAACCCAAGGTTAGCAGCAACCCGGAAATTCTTAGGCGAACCACCAAATGATTCGTTGGTTGATCCAGAAGAAGCCATCGCAATAGCACAACAACGTGTGAAAAAAATTGGTGACCGTCAAGCTCAACGATTTAATGAAACCCGGCGTCGGGCCACCTTGTTTAAGCCAGGTGATGTCGTAGCCATTGAAGATTCACAATTCGCTACACAAAAAGGGACAACGAACGACGGTAGCCGCACATGACCAATTAAGGCCATGGTCATCGCAGTAATTATAAAAAGGTGAGTAGCAATCCTACATTACCTATTAAGTTCCTAAGTACCTATTCAAAACTAATTGTGTTTTGGTGGCGATCCCATCAATATCTGAAAAGCTTACTTTAATACTCCATTCTCCATATTTAGTGTAAAGGTGGCAATCCCACCAAAAGTACTTGAAATAATAATTAGTGGCAATCCCACTAAACTTTAGAAGATGGTTGGCAATCCCACCAAAAATACTTGACATAATATTTAGTGGCGATCCCACTAGTCCATCGAAAAAAATGGTGGCAATCCCACCAAAAACGATAATATTTAGTGGCAATCCCACTGGTCTACTGAAATAAATGGTGGCAATCCCTCCAAAAGTAATTGAAAAAGTGGCATTCCCACTAGCTTCTCGCCATGGTTGGAACAATTATTATTACTGGTGTTTCTATCCTATCAATGTCTGTTGAAATGGTTGGCAATCCCACCAAGTTTCATTTAAAGGATTATTGGCAATACCATTAGAATCTGCAATAACTTACGTTACTAATTAACACGAGTCCGTTTGTTATGAAAAATACTGCTGCTTTATTTCTTTTTAGGTATAAAGAAACAATAAACAAGTCGCGTGGACGCTTCCTTACAGGATGGCCGTGTTAGCAAACAGGAAAATCGAAATTACCTAACCTAACCGAAAACACCTAACTAACCGAAATTACCTAACTAACCGAAAACACCTCACGTGTGTTAAAGGATAGCCGAGCCCTGCTGTCATCGAGCCCTGCTGTCATCGAGCCCTGCTGTCACGGCAAAAAGTAAAAGTCAATAGCTGGCCGTACCGATTATTGCTTAGCAACTTTGTTTTATTTACGGGCTATTGTTTTGTAGTAAAAAAAATAGTATTATTATCTGTGCAATATAGTTATTTTCCTAACAAGTGCGCAAAGTGATACTTTCCCGCACGAAAAAGCAGTTAGACGAACGACGCGAAGCGGAGTTCGGATAAGCTTTGAGTGCGGGAAAGACACTTTGCGCAAGTGTTAGGAACAATATTTTTTCTACGAGTATCTTAAAAAAGTAGACTTTGAATTGTTAAAATAATAGAAAAATCAATCAAATCAAAATCTTCAAAAATCGTTTGAAATCTATTGGAATTCCTCAAAATGCCTTTCAAATTAAATCCCCAAAAATCTTTTAACACCTTCTAGAATTTCTAGAATACCAGCTAGAATATTTTCATGAGAGTCACTCAAATATAAAAAATTCTACAAATTCCTAGCAGTACAGGCTGGTTCAATTTGGACACCTTTGATAGGAAACATCATGTTAGCTAAGCGCTAATTTCAACTAAAACCCTTCATTTTGAATATTAGTTTATTCAGAAACCATCAAAACATTGAAAAATCAAGTATAACTATGGTAATCATGCATAACAAAAATGAGTGCGCAAAGAGTTTCCGTGCGCAAAGTTCAACTTTGCGCACGCAAATGAGTGTGGAAAGGGATTACTTTGCGCACGCAAGTAGAAAAAAGTTATTATATGTATCATGTTTTAAAAGATATTTAAGTCGCTCACTTTTGCTATAGAGAACTTGGGAGGCCTAAACATAAATAGAATAATGTTTTTATTACATGCTCTTAACTAAAGCTGATTGATATTCTGCTATAGGATCCTAGAACAGGGACCCAATTCTAGAGAAATATCGCATAGGAAATTTGAAATGATTTCGAACGCTTCCCATTTAATTTACATGCTGTCAGTCAAATTCGAATCTTTCGTATGCGATATTTTTCAAGAATTGGGCCACAGACTGCTTATAAATGAAATGTCTTCATGAGATTCCATTTCCATCCGACTCCACTAAACCTTAAAGAATACATTTTTTTTCAGTATAAACAGAGATGCAACTCATAGAGAGTTTATTATATAAACAAAAATTAAAGTGCTTGTATTCAGAGTTTCTGAGTTTGGTCAAGTGATAAAATCTACAAAGGTTGAGCAGGGTACACTACAATGTGTGCCAATCAGAAGTATGTAGCATTTGAGTTTAGGAATGCCCTCTCCTCAAATCCGATTAATTTTATTTTAGATATTTAAGCAAGAATCTTACGAAAAATAAATAGAGGGATGCATGTGGTGAAATATGTATATCTAGGACATCAAATCAAACTAAAGAGAAACAACAAGCGCAAGCGAGAAGAATGGTAAAAATGGCATAGGCAGCATCTTGAAAATTGAGAGATTTTCTTGAAAAATCTGGAAACTCCCTCAAATCTTGAAACGAGGTGTTTAACACCTGCATCCTCGCAACTTCTCCAAAAAAAAAACACGAAGCATAAATTTGGTGCGAATCTCGGTTCTAAGGATTCTTCTCCAGCCGGGAGGTTTTTACTTTGACCCAAGTGAAGGAAGTGCGTGAAAATCCATGGAATTACGATAAAGGCAAGTGTGAGAAATTATTTAGAAAATCTGAGAAAGTCAGTGGAAGTCCGAGGAAATACGAAAGCAGTCCGAGGAAGTTCCCGCAATATTTTCGAGACTGCTATAACAATTCTAGAATTCTAGAGCTTACTGTTTATTTCAATATTTGATCAAAAATATTCCTATGCTCTAGCGGTAAAACAAGCGACATCTCAAGCAAATTTCCTTGAAATTGTCAGCAAGTTTTAATAAAATATATACACATAAGCAGGTGTTCTTCATCTTAACATCTATATAAAACCGATATGCAAATACCCGGAAAACACAAAACAGATTAATAAAATGCAAATATAGACAGAGCAACTTCATTCCGTATACAGCAGGAGTATACTCCATTGTTCCGGATATATTCCGCTTTTGAATTTGCATTCGGTGACGTGATGGTTTAGGGAACATAGCATAGGTTCCTTCCTTATGGATCAATAGCCACCGATCCATGGTAATTGTTTCACAAAAGAAGTAGAGCGTAATAAGCCATTTCCTATTTAAGTCAGCGTTCCATAGTTTCCGACAATTAAATTCTGTTTTTATATTTGAAAAGTTTAAGATATTAAAAGCAAAGTAGTGAGTTTCAATTCCAATAGGACTAATAGGAGTATTTTTTCTATTATTATGCTCGAAGTTCTGTTATACCTACTGAAAGATGACATTAAATAGGATCAAAATTTGTATTCTAATATAGACCGCTTTTTCGATCTCGATTTGTCACCACTGGCACTGAGGATGTTACATACCAGCATGATTGTCCGTTCCTGCGGGATTTAATATATTCCATCGATATATTCCATTTGCACTCGACAGCAGGATCCAATATTGAATAATCTGTGTATATTGAATAAAAGAGAGCTAGGTAAAGGAAAGTGTCCAAATCGGATATCAAAATGGTTTGTCGGGTAAAAATTAATTTTTAGTACCTATCCAGTATCCACCGAAAATTTTAAACTCAATATTAAATTTTTCAACTTTAACTATCTAATACATGAGGCGTAATAGTTGGAAAATCCCGTTCCTTATTCGGCGCAGGATCGTGAAATTTTAATTCTCGTCTAAATCTAGGATTAATTTTCATTTAAAAAAAAAAAATGGTAGTGCGCATTAAATGCGGACAATTTGAATGTAATTTAAACTATGGAGAATCTAATTAAGTTTTATCTCGGCTTTTTAGAAATTTATATTTTTATGAAAGCCACAAGAAATGCATAATTTAAAGTAACAACGAAAAACAAATCCTAAAATCAAACAACAAATATTGTTCGTTACAGCTTACAGCCCTTGCATCCAAAACGTCTAAATTTGCAAGTTAGACTTTTTGGAAAAACAACACTCTCGAGTCTTGGTTTCAATCCCATTTTCTCAGAAACTACTAATCTGAGAAATCAACTCAAGGCAGTGACAAGTCAACTAAAAGTATGTATCTCTTCTTCGCTTCCGAGAGAGCGCCGTCTTTTTTAAAATGGAGTAATTTTTTCGAAAATAAAATTAATAGGTAAAAGAACTGTTATAGTACATAGTAATCCTTCTATCGAACAGTATCTAAAAACTTTTCAAGATTTGATTGTTAAGACTGATGGGAAGGATTTTTCTTTGACGGTTTCATAGTTACCTAATTGAGTTGAGCAATTCCCTAGATTTAAATATTCAATCATATTCAATTAACCCTACAGTTTTTCTAAAAATTACAGCACAAAATCAACAAACAGAACCTAAAACCCCCACAAAAAAAACAATCACGAGTCCGTAGATTTTTTTATAGCTCGCTTACCTTCATCACAGTCAGAATCGTCATCAGTCTGGTCATCACTATCTGAAGATGAGGAACTGGAAGAGCTACTGACTGAATCCTTATTTTTATCCTTATTGTGTTTTTCATTTGTTACTAAGTTTACTGAAAAATTAGTCCTGAAGGGTCTCACCACTTGAATTTGGACACACTGAAACCAAAACAAAAATGTAAAACAATTTTTATTTAGCCAATAATTTATTCAAAGTCGGAATTTTACATGCTTTTGGCACGAGAGATTTTTAAAGGAATATAATAGGGCCATTATTCTACCCATTTTTGTGTTTAAAGGGGCCTCGACGTGTTTCATCGTGGCGATGAAAACCGACGAGAAAAAATGTAGTGTGTGGGGCCCATTAAGGGCTCCATACACTACGATGAAACATGACGGTTTTCATCGCCACGATGAAACATGTCGTTCCTAAACCGAAGTGTGTGGTAGAAAAACACGACAGTTTTCTGCCACACACTTCGGTTTTGGAACGACGTGTTTCCTCGCGGCAATGAAAACTGTCGTGTTCCATCGTAGTGTATGGGGCCCTTTAGAAGATATCGTGATTGGGATCTTTTTGTGGTCACGAAAGTAGAAGCAAGCTAGTTTTCTCGAGTTCACTTCTCCTATTTTTGTGGACTTAATATACTCTGTAGACTGTAGACCATTTTAGTCATTAGCAATAGAAACAATTGAGATTCAAATAATTGTATTTTTTTACTCCTTTCGAAATTTATTTTTTCAAGCCCCGAGTGAGGGCAGAAAATAGCCCTTTAGGAAGGGGACATTTGCTAAAAGCTTGCTTAGAGTCTCGTTTTCACGTTAATAGAAAGTGAGGCAACTACACATATCAAAAGATTATCGTGACAGTAATCAACGGCTGCCGAAGCTCCTGTTATCGAACAACTCATTAAAATTGAGCATGAAAAAATAAATAAAATGGAAAAAATTCAGAAAATGGATGAGAAGAAATACACTTGGTATAGTGAAATTATTTAAATAGTGTATGCACGTGATCAATGACGTTGAAATTATTGCCAATTGCAGTTTGTAAGAAATTAAAATTCGTTTCAAGCTGAGAGCTCATTCTCCTTTTTATTTAACCTTAGTTAAAAAAAGACAGAACACTGTTGGCATTTAACCGAATCGGCCGATAAAATGACATTTAGGTTGGCACTCATGGGTTATGTTGCCAAATATTGCTGCAAATCTGCGGTTACTGATTTTAATAATTTGAAATTATTTCTATTTGTGTATCTATGAAATGCCAAAGTCATTGAATAGTCAGTCAGAAACTCGTTGCGTCTATAATTAGTTTCTTTGAACAGGAACGAGATAATGGGGGCCCCTTTTTGCCAATAAATAGCATTAGAGAGGTGAAGTATATTGATAGTATCAAATATAAATCTTCTGGGGCTTTAATTGGGAATATTTTTCCAGCGTGTTGCAGCTGCACTGAATATTGGTATAACCACTGTAAGTAAAATCCAATGTAAATTCTCTCAAAAAGTTAAAGATAATTCAGCGTTAAATTCACCAAAGAAAAAACGTCCACATAAGAAGCCGGTTACGAATCAAGATCACCTTAATGTTAGCTCTATTCGCAATCAAATTTACGACGAAAAGTGAGTAGTTTTTTTAGATTGTGTTCATAATACACTCTCTATACATATAAAAATCGATGTTTGTTTGATTTAGTGATAAAAAATTTTACTAGACATGGTACGTCAAAGTAAAATGAAAGTTAATAGCGGCAACATTGTGACGTGCTTATGTCATTAATTTTGATCACGTGCATACACTGTTTAATTAATTTCACTATACTTCTGGATCCCAAAAAGATTTCTAAACTTTTGAGCAAGAATGGCTAAATGTTTAAGTAATACGTTACTGAATAAACTGAGCAAAATTTGAAGACCTTACGTTCGAACGCCAATGGTCATCTGAAGTCACACCTGTTTTTGCCATATGCTTCACCCCCTCGCTCCTCATACGGAAAGTGTCAGATTAAAAACGACGGACAATACTGTACTACTTGGGCAGCTTATATTAAACGTATACTTACCTAATTTTCATATGTATTTGTTCCATGTCAAGAAAATTCGCTAATAGAATTACACCAGGCAATGGCCCAGCGAATTCGAAACGAACAGAAGTTAATTATCTTAGACAATTCTGGGAGCAACAACGCATTATAAATCGGTGCCGGCCAACGAGGGAAAAGGTCGATAGTAAGACACTGGGTGGTGATTTGGTTTAGTAACTAGTTAATCAGAGTGTTGTAATAGTTACGTAGTAATTTTTGTGTTATTGGGCAGTGTGAATAAAAACTAAGCTTTCACTTTTAGTATTAAGTGATAGCTTTAGCTTTTACTAGATAGACATAGCTTTTGCTAATAGCAATCGCTGAAATTGAAGTGAATAACCTTTTCCTTTTACTCACTAGCAAAAGCTAGATACTTAAAGCGTTTACTTAAAATACGGAGATTTCGTGAAGTATCTACAGCATTCTCAAAAAGTGTGTTTGCGAAATTTTATACTGATAACGCCGATATTTATATTTTTATAATAGTCCAGTGAATATAGGGGTGTTTCAAAAAAATTTACAGGGGGCAGCTAATTTTTTCAGAGCTGTTCTGAGTATTGAGCGAAAAAATCACACTCAAAAGCCTTGTGCGTTCGGCCCTATTGGCTTGTTCCTCATTTATTTATTTTTTTTCCAACAAAATGACCTCAATAACAGTTGTTGATAATTATACATTCTGATCAACTTTGCCTTATGACTTTTTTTGCTAGCTATTTTAGTTCTGGCGCTGCGACCATTTTAGTGCTTCAGAATTCGAAAAAAAATTAAATAGCAAATGAAAAGTTGTAGGGCAAATGACAGGTGCCAACTGTCATGATGACAAACAGAGATAGATAAAATGACAAACACTTGCATTTTTTTAAATGGAACGCACTGAATATTTTCCTTCTGATTCCAAATATACCATAAAGCGGCGTTTCCACATGCATTGGTGCAAGTCGACTGGCGTAACTTTTCTGGCGTGTGGAAACTCGTTAAATTAACTGGCGCCAGTTAACTTGCGCCACTTATTCATGCGCCAGTAAAGTAGAATGGATGTCTACTTTTTGGCGCCAGTTTGCCATGTGTGACAGTTTTTTACATTTTTTCTCCTTTTTGCCAAAAAAAAAATACAAAAGTTTTAACAAGTCGTTTCCAGAAAACTAATGAAAATGTCAAGTAAATCTAAAAAATTGAACATATAAAGTTTATGGAAGAGCATCCCTGTTTGTGGAATCGCAAACTTTCGTGTTACAAAAACAGGAATGAACGGGATCTATAAGGATAAGGTTGGCGTATTGTGCGAGTTCTCGTGTTCTCAAGTGGATTTGATATCACTGCTGCTAAAAGCAAAATAAGAAGCTTTGGAAATGCTTCATAAGCTTTGGAAATGCTTCATAAGCTTTGGAAATGCTTCATAAGCTTTGGAAATGCTTCATGGTCTCCATCCGCTAACTCAGACAGTAAATTATTTGATGCTTCTAGAGTTTTTCTGCGTGAAATCCATTTTCGTACCCAGATCTTGTGTTTATGTTTCTTCTTCTTGTTTTTCGGGTCTTCTGCAATAATTCTAGAAACAAAATATCCACAGCAACATTAATACCTGCTTGAACCATTAAAATTGACGGCATTTTTCATTTTTCTACTGCGCCAGTTAAAATTTTTTGATATCAAGTGGAAACAGATATTGGCGCCACTATCAATACGCCAGCAAACTGGCACGTGCACTGGCGCCAATAAACTATGCTTGTGGAAACGCTGCTTAATATAAATATACATATGTTGATATTTGGTTTCACATTAACCTAAATTAGGTCTGTTTCCAGTTCCTTATATCAATGGTGAAGCTTACTTAAAGCCGCCATGTTCAAATTTAGTTTTTGAAAATGACGAATATTTTATTTTTTGTCTAAAACAAAATTTGTCGGTGAAACACTTAGTGAAAGAGAAAGAAAAATATACAATTATGATGCTCCCAATGTAGCTTTTTTGCCGTGGCGTCATCTATTTGAAATTGCTTGAACTGTAACTGTCAAGTTTTCACCAATTATCATCTTCAAAATTCATTTTAGGATAATCTCAAAAAATCCGCAATAATTTTCAAAATCCTTTGGCATAAATATTATTTGATAGATTATTTCACTCATGTGTTAGAAATCCCATAAGACAAGTGACGATTTCCAGAATTACAGCGAAAATTCTCTTTTCCATTTGTTTAACTAGAGAGAATTACAGCGATAATTCTCCCATGTTATTGTATACATGGTTGTCATGCTAATTTTTGATACAAACAAACGGTTCCTGATAGCAACCATTTATTTGTTTTGATTGTTGAGATGTTCAAATCGTTCAATACATATTTATTTCCATATTTTTTGCATTCTCATACGTGAAATAATCCTCTAAATACCACTTGAGCTTTAAAATGAACCAGATAATTTTTCACTCATGCGTGTTTTCTCTGCAAATTTCACTCGTCCTACGGACTCGTGAAATTATAGAAAACACGCAATCGTGAAAAATTATCGGTAATTTTGAAGCTCTCGTGGTATTATCCCCGATTATCTACAATTTGCTTTTTTAGTTTTTCGTGGTTATCAATAAAATATACTTTTCACGGATTTGAGCTTGATAAACATGCTATGCAACCATCAAGCAGAATATCGGAAGGCTAAAATAAGCGAATTGTAGATAATCGATCACAGAAGATTTATGCCAAATTTGAGCCAATTCTGATGTGACATTTTTTTAAATAGCTTAAAACAAAATTCGAAATATCAACCAATTAGAGCACAGCATTCTCATCGTTGTTTCGGCCTTAATGCAATTTTCAACTCAAATAGCACAAAAACAGATGAACCAAATACATATCAACATATATGGTAGGTATACATATTTGGAATCAGAAGAAAAAAATCAATTATTCTAGCCAAAAATATACAGGGTATTCTATTCTTTTCCAATCCCTATTTGAAATCATCATCACTTGAAAATCGCAAGAATATTTTTATTTGTTTTTTCCTCGGTTTTTTCAGACTTAACGCATCACCTCTAGTCTCTGCTTTTGGCTCCAAAAAATAGTTAGCTATTCACTCAACATTTTCTTAATTAAATCTATACAAACTATATGGTATTCTTCGGCATGACTTTTTTTTCTTTCGAGATAAAATTTCGCAAACCTTATATTCATAAACGCAGCCATTTCTGCTAAACTTTTAAACACCACTAAAATTTTTAAGCCAAGGGGCAGTGTGAATAAAAACTGAGCTTTCACTTTTAGTATTAAGTGATAGCTTTAGCTTTTACTAGGTAGATTTAGCTTTTGCTAATAGCATTTACTTACTGAAATTGAAGTGAATAACCTTTTACTTTTACTTACTAGCAAAAGCTAGATATTTGAAGCGTTTGCTAAAAATACTGAGCTTTCGTGAAGTATCTACAGCATTCTCAAAAAGGGTATTTGCGAGTTTTTATACTGATAACGCCGATATTTATATTTTTATAAACCGGAATGGTATGAGGTTTGTTCCAACACGTCAAAAACTGTCAAAAAACCACTCTGTAGACGAATTTCTGATTCTACGCATACATTTTTGGCTTTGTGCAGAGTCATATGACGGTACATTGCACATTGTACGGTTTCTTGATGTGTTGAAACACATCAATGGTTGGACCAAAGCTATGACTGGCGGCATGAAAACATTGAAACTAGTCAATAATTGGGTACGTTCACCAGTACTCAGCAGCTAACTTGCAGCGTAAAACAGTTGAGGATGGTTGAGATACAGCGGATGTAAATTTCCTAAACGCCCGACACTTCTGCGCGTGTCTAAAGCATAAGTTGAGTTGGTAGGCGTAAATTTTTACCACTTAGAGAAATCGGCAGCAGCTTTTTGTCAGCTGCTGCCGGTTTCTCTAAGCAGTAAAAATTTATGGTTACCAACTTATCTTATTGAATTGTTATTTGTCATAACTCTCAACTATGCGTTCAGGAAATCTACATCTGCTGTATCTCAACTGTCCTCGACTCCTCTTCACTGCAAGTTAGCTGTTGAGTACTGGTGAACGAACCCATTGTTTCCCTAACTCCAACTACTCAACTGTTGGCAACATTCGAGTGCTGGTGAATGTAGCTATTTTAAACAAGCGGTATCGAACGCTAGCGCTTCAAGGTGAAAATGAATAGTGATTCAGGCAATTCTATAAGTGATTTGTTGCAGGAGGAGGTTCCTGAAAAATCTTCAGTCAACTTCAAATTGACGGACTTTGGTATTCTCCGGCACGACTTTCTTTTCTTTCGGGATAAAATTTCGCAGACCTTATATTCATAAATGCAGCCATTTCTGCCAAACTTTTGAATATCACTAGAATGTTTTACAGTAGCTAAATAAACCTTTACATACAGTGGCGACAATAGAGGTCCTGCCGCCATTTTGTGCCCAACCTCTTGTTACTTTTAAATATGAATATATAGGATTTAAATGGACATCTATCATAAAAAATTGGAAATGACATCTTTAATTACTATATATTATTAAGTACATACATCAAATACGTTTTTTCCAATTTCCTATTATGGATGTCCATTTAAATCCTATATATTCATATTTAAAAGTAGCAAGAGGTTGGGCACAAAATGGCGGTGTTTTCCATATGAATATATAGGATTTTAAAGAACCGATCAAAAAGAAGACAGCAATTATCGCCACTGTGGTAATAAAGTCAAGTCAATAAAGTCATTGGGCAGTGTGAATAAAAACTAAGCTTTCACTTTTAGCATTAAGTGATAGCTTTAGCATTTACTATATAGATTTAGCTTTTGCTGATAGCATTTGCTGAAATTGAAGTGAATAACCTTTTCCTTTTACTTACTAGCAAAAGCTAGATATTTGAAGCGTTTACTGAAATTACGGAAATTTCGTGAAGTATCTACAGCATTCTCAAAAAGTGTGTTTGTGAGTTGTTATACTGAGAACACCGATATTTATATTTTTATACACCGGAATGGTATGAGGTTCGTTCCAACACGTCAAAAACCGTCCCAGGAATGGTCTAGAAACCACTCTATACGAATTTCGGGGTTCTACGCACAAATTTTTGGCTTTGCGCAGAATCATGACGGTACACTGTACGGTTTCTTGATGTGTTGAAACAAAGCTATGACCGACGGCGTGAAAATATTGAAAGAAGTTAATAATTAGGAACGTTCACCAGTACTCAGCAGCTAACTTGCAGCATGAAGCAGATGTAAATTTCCTGAACGCCCGACACTTCTGCGCATGTCTAAGGCATAAGTTGAGTTGGTAAGGGTTAATTTTTACTGCTTAGAGAAATCGGCAGCAGCTGACAAAAATCGGCTTTTGCTGAGCACCGCTGAACCACTGACGCGATTAGGTACGATCACCAGCGCTCTGTTACCAACAGTTAAGTAGTTGGAAAAAACAATCACGTTCAGCGGCGCTTGGTAAAACCGCTTTTTGTCAGCTGCTATCGATGTCTCTAACGTGTTTCCCCAACTACTCAACTATTGGCAACAGTTGAGTGCTGGTGAACGTATCACTTTTAAACTAGTAGCGTTATCGAACGCCAGCGCTTTAAGGTGAAAAAGAATAGTGATTCAGACAATTCTATAAGTCATTTGTTGGCGGAGGAGGTTCCTGAAAAATCTTGAACCAACCTCAAATTGACAGACTGTGGTATTCTTCGGCACGACTTTTCTTTCAGGATAAAATTTCGCAGACTTTATATTTATAAATGCCGCCATTTCTGCCAAACTGCCAATCACCACTAAAATGTTTAAGCCAAGCTTTACCAGGCTTGTAAAAATGTAAGCTTTTCCTTCATATAATTAGGAATTGCTTACTTTTATTCACACCATTTAAAGACAATGCTAAAAACTATAGCTTTTACTAATTGAATTTTTAGTTAAAGCTAATACTCATTTTTATTCACTGCAAAGTAAGTATTTACTTAGGAAATGCAAGATAAAGCTTTTACTGAATTTTTATTCACACTACCCATTGTAGAATGTTTAAGCCAAGGTTCACCAGGCTTGCAAAAATTTAAGCTTTTCCTTCATATAATTAGGAATTGCTTACTTTTATTCACACCATTTAAAGACAATGCTAAAAACTGTAGCTTTTACTAATTGAATTTTTAGTTAAAGCTGACACTTATTTTTATTCACTGCAAAGTAAGTATTTGCTGAGAAAATGCAAGATAAAGCTTTCACTAAATTTTTATTCACACTACCCAAGGTTTACCAGGCTTGCAAAAATGTAAGCTTTTCCTTCATATAATTAGGAATTGCTTACTTTTATTCACACCATTTAAAGACAATGCTAAAAACTGTAGCTTTTACTAATTGAATTATTAGTTAAAGCTAATACTCATTTTTATTCACTGCAAAGTAAGTATTTCCTTAGGAAATGCAAGATAAAGCTTTTACTAAATTTTTATTCACACTGGCTGTCTTAATTAAAGGTAAGTAAATTGGTTTGGAAGAGTCGAGAAAAGAGTAGTCTCACTTTATCGACAAACCCGCATGAATAACAATTGGTGTCAGAAGTGGAATAGGTCAGTGGATAAATTTCCGTCCATAGTTAGAACAGATCACCGAAATGGAAAATGAACCAGGTGCTCGATATATTGAAACTCGCGGACGAGAAAAGAGTTAATGAAATACAGGAAAAAGAAGACAGACGACAGAGAGAATAACAGGAAGAAGAAGACAGTCAAAGAAAAACAAGAAGAGCAGGACCGGACTAGAACATTTTGCAAGAACAAGAAAAGAAGCGAGGACATTGAAGACACCATGACATTGAATAAATCGCTGGATCATTCCAGAATATTCTTCAAAACCAGTGTTCACCCCGACCAGGTTTCTAAAGACTCTGGGAAGTTGTTGGAAAATGAAACGCGACTAGAGACAGCTAAAAGAGATTTGATAATAGGGTAGTGGACAATTTTTTGAAATATTTTTTTTATTAATCCTCATAATAAAATAAACAGTAATTGATGATTCTTTGATTTAAGAAAACAAAAATATACGTGAAAAAAAAAATTAACAAAGGATAACGCACACCTAACATGGGATTTTTGGGTTCTATAGATTTTGCTCATTTTTTGATATGTTGTAGAGGATTTAATTCTGAACAACCTTTAAATGAGACGAAATCTTGTAGGTATTACGGTCTTTGAGAAATGAGTGTTGAAAGATGAACATTTTTGCGATTATTCGTGTGGAGAGTATACGAAAAACAGGTGTTTATCAGTCAAAATTTTGACAGGTCGACATATTTCACGTCCCTAACAAATGTCAACATAGGCTAAGGCCGGGACTGCACTGGCGCCAACATTGACCCAAGTGCGGTCCCGGCCTTAGCCTATTTTGACATTAATCACAGAACTTAATTTTTGTGACGTAAAATATGTGAACCTGTCAATATTTTGACTGATAAACACCAGTAGCACCAGTATCTCGTATACTCTCCACACAAAAAGTCGCCAAAAAAGTTCATCTTTCAACGCTCATATCTCAAAGGCCGTAAAACCTACAAGATTTCGTCTCATTTAAAGGTTGTTCAGAATTAAATCCTCTACGACATATCAAAAAATGGGAAAAATCCATAGAGCCCAAAAATCCCATGTTAGGTGTGCGTTATCCTTTGTACTTATTTTAAACGCTATAATTTACCGCCCGGAAATTACGTCATAGCTGTGTTGTCGTCAAGGCATTCCGACATTAATGAGAGTGGCGAGAACGCAATCTGCGCGTCCTTATATAAGGGGACGGGTAACAGGCATTTACGAGCTTGCGCGTGAACTTGTGACCAAAAATTGATCGGCGGCCATAGTCCTGGTGCCAAACAAAGAGTTTGACACCCGGCATATTTTCTGTATTTATGCGACGAAAACGAATGAAATATATTTGTATTAGTATCTGATCAAGATGGTGATTTCTGATGCTATCAATTGCAAGAGTCGTAGCGACAAAAAAGTGCCAGGAATTACGTTTCACAGGTGAATAAATAATTCTTGTTTCAACCTGGTTTTCTAACCTAGAAAAATATTTCCATTATGAAGCCTGGTGTCATTTTATCACAATTTAGTTTCATTGGTTACTCGTCCCCTCTTTTTTCCTTCTCTAAGCAATTGACCTTTTGTTCGGACGCCATATTGCGGTGCGCGAACATAGTTGCCAAAAAAAGAAAACAAAAATTACTAGCGGGCTGTCAACATTAAAAACAAAAGTAACTATAGTTTAACCATTATTAATTGAAACTTCATAAAAAAGGCGGCTCAGTTGATCTCTTTGAAGTCACGTGGGAATCCATAGGCGTCTAAATATTATTATCATGACAAATGAAAACAAATTGGTTATAAAGAATAAACATACTCCAGATATTTCTATAAAAACTGAAATGACGAACGCCATTGCCCCGAAATTCTAGCTGATTTACTTCTAGAAAACAGTGGAGTCAGGGTCGGCGCAACCATTAGGCGAACTAGGCGGTCGCCTAGGGCGGCAAACATAAAGGGGCGGCAGAAAGGTAACAAAAAAAAAGATTCTTTTGAATTCTGCTTTTCTTCATTATATTCAGGATTTCATTTCTCTTGCAAACCCAAGCACAAACTTTGTCCTTCTTATGAGCACATACTGCTATACCTGTTTCTGCTAGTCGCTAGGGGTCGTGCGACTAGGTGGCAGGACTGGCAGGCGACCAGAATAGCTATTTATGTACCAAGGGGATTATGTAGATTGTAATACCCGAAGGCGAAACTAGCCCGAGGGCCTCTGGCCCGAGGGATATATTTCGCCTGAAGGGCATTATAATCTAAAAATCTCCGTGGTGCATACAATGCTTTATTTGCTACTCAACACAATGTTCTTTCATCAATTTAGTATCAAACAAAATCAGTTAAACTTGTGTGACAGAATATTGTTTTGTATTTTGACATGTACCTGTTCCTAGAAACGAAATAAATTAATATGTCTATAAACATCTCATAAAGCAACGGTGGTCGTGTGGGTTATCACGCTCGACTACATGGGAAACGTTGATGGTAGACCAGGTGTGCGATTTTCGAAACCATTTTTGTACACGACATTTGACTGACAGCAATGTAAATTAAATGGAAAGCATTCGAAATCGTATCAAATTTCGTATGCGGGAATATTCGAAAATACGACCCCAGGTTCGAATCCTGGCCAGACCTAAAATTACTTTCGGTCGGACATTTAGTGCCTATCTAGGGTAAAGTGCAAATTAGTAAAACAATAACAATAGAAACACCTCAGGGTATTATAAGCGGACGTTATAGATCATAACGCTCGCTGGGCTTAATGCCCTCAGGTTGTTATAGGTATGTTAACGTATTTCGTTTCCTAGGTATTATGGATCTATAATGGTTAAGTAGGAAATAAACTACTTTTTTTATTATAATGAATATTTTTGGCACAAATTAACGGTTTGGGCGTGGCACCAGTCACTAAAACAGGATTTTTCCGCCTGCTGCGGGCATGTGTTTATATATTTTTTTATTTTCTACTTTATAGTTGGGGAGCTGGCGTCAAAAACATGCAAGAGTTTTCGCAAGGCGGATATTTTCAAAATAGGTCGTACTTTAGTGCTAGAATGCTAGTGTACAGTCAGCACTCACAGTTCCGGGACAGCTGGCTCTGGGACGCGGGCAAAGTTGTAATTTTAAGAAGCATCTAAACTGTTTTCTCAAAGCTCAAAATTTATAGAAATTTTGCACATTATCTGTTTGAAGGTCACAGATAACGTATGTAAATCGTCAGACGTCTAGTTCATTGCAAAAAGGGGGTCAGACGTCCTCAAAGTTTTTATTTTATGGCATTTTCTTCAAATATATTTGTCAAATACCTGCAAAAATATATTTTGACAGGACACCGAAGAAAATGCCATAAAATAAAAACTTTGAGGACGTCTGACCCCCTTTTTGCAACGAACTAGACGTCTGACGATTTACATACGTTATCTGTGACCTTCAAACAGATAATGTGCAAAATTTCTATAAATTTTGAGCTTTGAGAAAACAGTTTGGATGCTTCTTAAAATTACAACTTTGCCCGCGTCCCAGAGCCAGCTGTCCCGGAACTGTGAGTGCTGACTGTACACTAGCATTCTAGCACTAAAGTACGACCTATTTTGAAAATATCCGCCTTGCGAAAACTCTTGCATGTTTTTGGCGCCACCTCCTGGACTATTACTATTAGGAAACGAAATACGTTAACACACCTATAACAACCTGATCCATAACGCCCGCTTTTGCGGGCGTTATGATCTATAACGCCCGCTTATAATACCTTAAGGTGTTTTTGTTGTTGTTGTTCTACTAATTTGCACTTTACCCTAGGCAGCCACTAAATGTCTGACCGAAAATAATTTTTGGTCTAGCCAGGATTCGAACCCGGTCTACCATCAACGTTTCCCATGTAGTCCAGCGCGTTAACCCACAGGACCACCACCGTTGCCTTGCCTTATGAGATGTTTATAGATATATTAATTTATTTCGTTTCTATGTACAGGTCGCAGGTACAGGTACAGGTCACAGGTACAGGTACATGTCAAAATACAAAACAATATTCTGTCACACAAGTTAAACTGATTTTGTTAATAATAAATTGATGAAAAAACATTGTGTTGAGTAGAAAATAAAGCATTGTATGCACCACGGGGATTTTAAGAATATAATGCCCTTCAGGCGAAATATATCCCTCGGGCCATAGGCCCTCGGGCTAGTTTCGCCTTCGGGCATTATAATCTACATAATCCCCTTGGTACATAAATAGCTATTTGGGTTGATATTCTATAATCCATGTTCTGTAAGTCAGGTATACGCATATTATGTAGCATCATTAATAAAACTATAAAGCATGTTTTTAAAAATATCCATGCATAATATTTGTATTTTTACTTGATAGGGGCGGCAGACAGTACAATCGCCTAGGGCGCCAAAGTCGCTTGCGCCGACCCTGAGTGGAGTTAATACATTAAATACTTGGGCAAAATTCATATAGTAGGTAATCCTTAAAATTCTGTTTTAAACTATTGAAATAAATCAAATATAAATATTTGAATGGGAATATTATTCCTTTATTAAAAATTCAAATTTGAAATTGATTTTTATTCAATTATCTGTGTAATTTTATACTTTTGTCCAATTCAAAAGAGAATATCTCACACTGTCAACAAGAGCGGCTCACCTTTGTCGGCAAGCGATAAAGTCCAGCGGCATCGCCGACAATTTTCAAGTTTTTTTGCCGGCGTGCGGTGTCTTTGTTATAGTGTACCAGGACTAGGCATAAAAATATAAAAATTATTTTTTCTACTGACGTTTCATAATAGCAACTTTTCGATTGTCATTTCAGTTTTGAAACGACATTCTTTTAGGCACTGAGTGCGTGAAAGTTACTTTTAGGCACTCAGTGCGTAAAAGTGACTTTTGAATGCGTAAAAGTGACTTATGAGTGCGTAAAAGTAATTTTTAAGCACTAGTGCCTAAAAGTGTCATTCATTATTCAGAAATAAAAAACACACTAAACACATATTTGAATTTTGTTTTGTATTTATTATGAATATTGAAAATGGAATTACTGAATTGAACGTTTGGGTTACTCAAAACAGAAGTTTGTGTTATTACCTACTTTCTAGGATTTTAATTATTGATGTCGAATTTTGAAAAAATCGCATGAAAAGTGTCAGGTGTCAAGTAAAAGCAGGTAACAAAGATTTTGGGTGTAATCGACTTATTCACATGAAATAAAATTGTGTTTTTTTATTATAAAATGCCAGTAGAAAAAATCTTGTATACAATACGTTACGAAACGATGTCTTTTAGTCACTCGACGTGTTGTCCAACTCGGCTTTGCCTCGTTGGACAATTTTCACGTCGCGTGCCTAAAAGACGCTCATTTCGTAACTTATTGTATAAATAGCTATTATATTATTATAAGGGGTATTTTTCTAATTTTGAGTAGTAACCATAGAGATGCGATTTTCAATTGAAAATGGTAATAAATACTTTAAATGATTGATCATCGCTGTCCTTTTTGTTTGTTTACTTTCTCTCTCTGATTGATGAAAGTAAATAGGTAGATATTTTATTATTTCTATTCTGCCCATTACAAGCTAAAATTGATGGCTTTTCTTTTCAAAAACATTCATAATAGGCGGGAAATTTAAATTTTAAATGTAATTTATTCAGTAACTTTTGTTTTTAATGTTGACGTACGCTGCTCATTTTTTTTTTCTTCAACTTTTGGCAACTATGTTCGCGCAACGCATTATAGCGTCCAAACAAAAGGTCAATTTGCGCAAATTGATTTTTGCATGCAAATTTGCACCAATTAAACTAAGTTGGTGTCTTCGTTTCCATGCTCAGTTTAAATTGCATAAATTTTGCCACCACCAGTCACCTCTAGACAGTAGACCTACACGTAAGTACGGATATATATTTCATCTTCCCCGGCACCAGATTTCTAGGAAACAAGAACTTTTGTAATTCTTTTCTATATAGGTGATTCTCATAGAATTTATTTTCTTCATCACGGTTTCCCTGTTTTCACTTTTATCCACGGTCTGCATTTTTTCAACAAGAATTTCATATAGGCTTAAGATTTTGCATTTTTATCGCTATACTCTTTGGATTTCACTTTCCAAAGACAAGCAAATGAATTTATACATAATAGTTCAATGAACTCTACCATAACTTCCTTTTCTTTTTTTTGACATTTTAAACAAATTTAAATATAGACAAAATAACAGAGAAACAAAATTACACAGAATCACCGAAAATATAATAGCCAATTGAAAATTGCAAGTTGAGACGAGAAATTGGCTGCTTCACGCATGCGGACTATAGGGCGCTTGCTTTATAAAGTTGGAGTGTCGTTTACACGTTCATGCATTTGCGCCAATCACATGCAAATTATCTGTCCGCTGCAGATTTACTCAAGTCAAACTTTTTGGCTTGCGCAAGCAATCGATTTTGGTTTTCACGCTCATCCAATTTGTGCAAATCGTGCATGCACAAATCAATAGGTGCAAATTGCATGAGCGTGAAAACGCGCCTTTAGTTACCAACCAACTAAAGCTACATCCTCAATCAATCTGGTAACGAAGTGGCACTTTGGCACGCGTGCTGGAAAATTGATACCCATCCTAGTACGGTCACGAACCGTGCGTTCAGTATTTTGATCTGAGTTCTCCGAGCATAAATGTATCGTTCGTTTATTTAAAAAGTGTACTCGGTGTAGGCTCATTCATGTTCGATTATTAAAATTTTGAGCCTTCTGATACAGCGTTCAACTGCTCTGTGCGCTCGCTGGTCACGTGATTACAGCTCCGCTCTGCACGCTCTGCTTTTCGAGCAAAATACCTAACGCAAGGATAACCTGAATTATTTTTTACCGTACTGCGCATGACATAAATCGGCACGCATCGAAAAAGCTTGTAGCTTGCAAGCTTGCACTTCAGAGTCGACGTCCATGCTAGCACGGAATCGAATTGAGGATGCCAACGTTAAACAACATTATCCTAGCATGCGTGCCGAAGTGCCACTTCGCTACCAGATTGATTGAGGATGGGCCTTAACATTACTGACAGGTGGATTTTAATTTTCAATTATTATTTCTGAAGGTTGGACAGTTTTGAATAGGTACATCAATAGATACTTTGAACAATAAGGAAGAATTCACACCAAAGCAATAAGCAACTAGCAAGTAGCAACTCGCGATACGCAACATAAAAATCGTGTTGGTCCTGAGTGCACACCAACACGACAAGACTGTGACAGCAACTAGCAATCAATTTTACAAATCTGTAATTTTAAAATCACTGAGATACTTCTACAGAATCAAATTTTATTTTTAATAATGTGCCGTTGGATAAACAAAAAAAAACAAATCAATTTTTCTCTGTTTTGATTACTTACCTGAAATGTTTGCTTCCCTAGCTACTAAATTCCAAGCTTTTTCGGTAACTTATCGTTTGGAATAATCTGGGAGTGTGTAATCATACAAAGAGGGATATTTTTCAATAATTTGCACAAAAATTAAGTTTTTCCTGTCTTCCATTTTGAAGAGAAACAAACACTGCCAAGCAACATGTATCTCTAGCGATCGACAGACCATGTTGCCGGCGATAAAAATCGCGCATCACCCGCAGATATTCCATCGGGTGATATCGGCGTCGGTTGGGTATGAATAGATACATTATTCATTGTGTACTTTTTGAAAGCGATAATGTGTTGCCTATCGCGCGTTGCTATTTGCTAGTTGCTTATTGCTTTGGTGTGAATTCTTCCTAAAGTGTCACTAAAAATCGTTGATCGATTTTTTCTGCGAGATCCCGGGCTGCGTTCAGGAATGACTACAGCTAAGCCAAAATTAGCATTTTGCGTTCGATTTCGGCTCCAACCTACGTGGTTCGGCATTACAGGTGGAGGGGGGAAAGTAGGTTTTGGCATTAGCCGAGGCATTAGCATTGCCGTTCTTGAACGCGACCCAGGTATTCTTTCGAACTGAACAAACTGAACGAAGTCACTTGAGGTTTGTTTCAAACAACTGTCATCTGGTTTTACCACGATTCGAGCCATGATTTCATTGGCTCTAACTGTTTTTTTGACGCCTCATAAACAAACGTGATGTGATTACAATCAGTTTGTTCAGATCGAAAGAATACCTGTATTAAGCCAGGGACACATCTATCATGCATTCTTCCGATCCGACTCCGATCATACAATCAGGGTCCTTATTCTTGGAACAGAGAGGGTTCCGTCTTTCTCAATGATATGCAACTGATAATATGAGTAACGAAGACGGAAAACTCATTCTCCTTCAAGAATAAGGACCTTGATGGTATGATCAGAGTCGGATCGGAAGAATGCATGATAGATGTGTCCCCGCCTTAACGAGTATTACGACATTCCTACGTCAGAATCGAGAAAGGCTCGTACAGCATATTTTTTTTATTACACATTCTAAAAGAGCGTGTTGAGCTTAGCAGTTATGCAAAATTTCATCATTTTCTGAGCCCTTGTTCATTTTCAAATACAAATAAATTATCAAAATACTCCAAATTTGAAACACGCGGTGACGTCGCGTCGCTGCATCTCTCACGTTGGTTGGCTGGTGCTGGTACGCCAGTCACTTTGACAAATACGGGCATTGTTTTGACAAGTTTTAGTTTGGTACCGTTTAAACAAGTTTCAGTTTAGCATTTTAAAATCTGTTTTTTTTTTTAAGATAAAAGTCGAAATGACATTATGTTGGCAATACAATGTAAAATTGTCAATGCTTTCAATTTTTTTACGTAGAAAATGCTTGTGTTGCCAACATAGTTACTAAATTTTTGACTTGGGGAATTATCTTTAAAAAAAAAAACAGACTTTATGTATCTGGTAGAACTGGATGTTTTTCTTTCGAATCACATTTCGTTTATTTGAATAATTCCCCGAGTATCAATATTTTATGAGGACAATTAGGGAAGTAGCATGCAAAAAAGAAAAATTATAAATATTGTATAGTTCCGCTAACTGTGTGCCAAACACTCAGTAGAAAATCAGTTGACATTGCGTTATGCAAAACCGTGTGTGACGGCCTTTATCCTGTTTCGACTCGAGAGATGCTATGACGTCACAGCAATGAATTTCCGAGGCATAACTGTTTTAATTAATATTAAAAAACGCGTAACTTTTTTAATATTTATCCGATTGAGCTGAAATTTTTTCTACGTGCTATATGTGAGTTATACTCCATAAAAATGTGAAAAACCGTGTTAAAAAAATTTCACTGAACGAGCCTATTGTTAGGAAGATAAGGGTGGGTTCTAACAGCCATTCAATTTAATTTGGGAGTTAATATAATTCAATTTACCCGTATGGTATACTTTTTAAATTAAATTATATGAAATCCTTAATTAAATTACCTACATGTCTAGTTACAACCTCGTAACAACCTAAAACTATATATGTAGTCCCCAGTACATCGACCCTAAAATTTTGTAACTCATGTACACGCCAAACTTCCTGAGCGGCTTCATAACACCAAGTCGGACAATATTTTTCATAACTCCAGCCTGGGCGATGGGACATTGCCGCGCTAGTTCTTCGTGAAGTTGTCGTTCTGACGTCCCTAAGGAAGTTGATACATGTACGTGTAGTTTCAATGCCAATCGACTGTTTTTTATATTCCATTAACGATATCACATTTGTCGGACAAAAACCATGTGGCTTTGGGGAAGGTCCGACGCCCTCAACATGTCGCTGTGGCGTCCCTGAGGAAGTTGATACATGTACGTGTGGTTTTGATGCCAATCGACTGTTTTCTATGTTATATTATTGATATCACATAGGTCGGACAAAAATCACGTGGCTTTGGGAGAGTCCGACGCCACCAACATGTCGCTGTGGCGTCCCTAAGGAAGTTGATACATGTATGTCCGACAAAAATAATTATGAATAACAATGTAATTTTAAAACATGTGTAGTAAATGTCGGACAAATAAAATGAGTATTAAAGTCAGTCGGACAACAAAAGTCCTTTTGATCAATTTCTGCCGAAATTCAGGATCTTCACTCCTGAGATTGCACAAAAAACACGACTGAATATCCATTATTTCTCACACGCGTGGTTTTGAATGACCGTTCACTAAATACTTTCCGTAAATACTCGGAGAACTATCAAAAAAGCAGATCAGGGAATATGACACAGGGCCCCACAGGTATTTGACAAAGTAGGTAAATAATAAACTGACTAATATGTATTTACGTTGCGTTAAGGCAAACTAATTTCAATTTTTTCATTGATTGTCTCAAATTTCTTGTCCGACAAATGTGATATCGTTAATGTAATGTAAAAAACTGTCGATTGGTATTAAAAACAGACGTACATGTATCAACTTCCTTAGGGACGCCACAGCGACATGTTGAGAGCGTCGGACCCCCCCAAGCCACGTGATTTTTGTCCGACATATATGATATCGTTAATGTAATACAAAAAACAGTCGATTGGCATTAAAACTACACGTACAGGGTATTTGATTATATTTGGCACTATACCTACAGCCTTTACTATTTAAGATAGAAAAAAAATTTAAATACAAAACTTGACAGTTTTTTTCTATATTTTCATTTGACAGTATCAAAAAAAAACAAAATCGCATCGGAAAATGGAGGAACGTAGGCAACTTCGGCTTTTTTAAATGGAACACCCTGTATATTATGCGATAAAATGAAAGATCTTTTCTTCCTGATTCCAAATATATATATATATATATATATATTGATCACATTTGAGTGAGCCGTTTTTGACATATTTTTACTTAAATTATAAATAATTTGCAAAGAAATTTCATAAGGATGTCAAGACATTTAAATCCTTATAAAATTTTCTTTGGATTTTATTTATAATTTAAGCTAAGATATATCAAAAACGGCTTACCCAAATGTGATCAATATATTTATATTTGGAATCAGGAAGAAAAGATCTTTCATTTTATCGCATAATATACAGGGTGTTCCATTTAAAAAAGTTGAAGTTGCCTACGTTTCTCCATTTTCCGATGCGATTTTGTTTTTTTCTGATATTGTTAAATGAAAATATAGAAAAAAACTGTCAACCTTTGTATTTAATTTTTTTTTTCTATCTTAAATAGTAAAGGCTGTAGGTATGGTGCCAAATATAATCAAATACCCTGTACATGTATCAACTTCCTTAGGGACGCCACAGCGACATGTTGGGGGTGTCGGACCATCCCCAAAGCCACATGGTTTTTGTCCGACAAATGTGATATCGTTAATGTAATGTAAAAAACAGTCATTGGCATTGAAACTACACGTACATGTATCAACTTCCTTAGGGACGTCAGAACGACAACTTCACGAAGAGCTAGCGCAGCAATGTCCCATCGCCCAGGGTGGAGACATGAAAAATATTGTCCGACTTGGTGTTATGAAGCCGCTCAGGAAGTTGGGCGTGTAACATGAGTTACAAAATTTTAAGGTCGATGTACTGGGGACTAATATTATTTTTAAACCGAAACGGCAGTAACACAAACTGGTCATTTCCAGATCAGGAAGGCAGGACCGAACTAAGACAATGCTGTAGGTACGGAACATTAATATTATTTGACAAAGATCTCGGAAAATAACATTCACTCAACATCCTTAAGAAACAAACTGTCATGAAATGCCACAAGCATTTTTTTTTTCCCAGAAGCTTCAACTGAATCCAGTCCTGGTCCTCCGCACATGCGCACTGGTCCTTTTAAGCTTATTAACCAATAGAAAGGCTGGATTACCAGCTGGTGTTTGTTTACGTTTAATGTCATTTACTGCCGCTTGGATTTGAAAATAGTATAGTGCCATCAATATTATTTACTATCAAATCGATTCGACACCATGCATGGTGTTCTCAGTAGTAATAGCCCAAGGACATTGATAAGTGTCCGAAAAAAATTTATAACAGATTTCGAAGCTTGTTGCTTGAAAACAGACCTAGCGGAGGTCTCTTTTCTAAAAGCAACAAGCTTGAGAAAATTGTAAAATTTTTGAGTATTTATCCATGTTTGAGGGCTTTTCGGATAGAAATTTTTATGACAGCAATGTCCAAGGCAATGTCATAGAGTGAAAACAACCCTAGGGCTGTTTTTTTTCAGTATATGTCAGGGTGGCATTGATTTAAATCACCTGATTTAAATCAGTGATTAAATCGCGATTTTAATCAAATTAATATTATATTTTAATCGCATGATTTAAATCGCGATTTTGTAATTTGGTGATTTATAAAAAATATCAGTAAACATTAAATCAAAATGCAACTAATTGAATTTTATCTACGCTACTGAAAAATGGATATTTTAAATTTATCTTCGCAACTGAAACTGACGTCACCAACCCGCCGGACCTTCGGTGAGCAGCGAACATGTGGTAATCAGCTAATCAGCTGTTAACAGCCAGTGGCATTCTTAGCACAGGCCGCACCATACCTTTATCTTTGTCTTTCTTTTGTCCCTAAAAGGGATAGAGATACACTCGTTTGCTGCACCAGTTTAACTATACGGAAATGCTATTTGATTTGATCTTTCTGGGAATCCCTCTAATCTTCGTCTGTCGTTTTATCTATTTATTAATAAAAAGTAGACGTTTTTGGTGGGGTTTGATGGAAAGTAAATGACGCGCGTAAAAAAAAAACTTTATTTCATGAGGGTTTGTACTTACGTCATCATTTGCCTTCTTTTTAAACAAATAATAAATGACCGAATAAATTAATGACGTCGTAAACATTTCGTACGTTAAACTAGCACCTTATCGATCTATGACAAACTAAACCCTTTTTTCGAAGTTATGACGTCATCGATGACGGACAAACCTTCATGCAAGGAACTATATGTTTATTTGAAATAACAGACATAAAAAAACTTATTTGTTTAGAAAAGAAGGCAAATGATGACGTAAGTACGAACCTCCGGGAAACAAAGTATTTTTTCACGTGCGTCATTTATTTTCCATCAAACCCCACCAAAAAAAAAAAATAGTGCTATAGCACCCCTCAAATTTGGAGCCTAGTTGCGCCTATGATGTCAATGAATTTTGTGTGTTAGGGCGAGGGGTCAACACCTGAGTGGAAATTTGTACACCTACTGTAAACTGGCCGTTCTAGTTGAGTATTGTCGAGTATTGTCAGGTATTCTCACTTTATTCTAGGTATTGTATGGTTATTGTAGGGATTGTCAAATATTGTTAACATATTTTAAGTATTTAGGTAACTGGTACCTTACGGGTACTATGGATGAAACAGCAATACTTAACCTGTATTGTAAAGCAATTTTTAATACTGTCGGTACTGTATTGTCAGAACCAATATTAGTACTGTGAATGTAATAATCTTATTGTCAAGTGTAAATTGTGTGCAAAATTACTGATGATGGTTTACTTTTATTGACAGCTTTTGTTTATTAGGTACCATCGTCACCAAAAGTAACTGGGACAGCATCACATTAGCTCTTGTCCTATTATATAAATTTTATTGTCAAATATTTGTCAAACTATGATTTAAATGCATTGAAATGACTGACAGTAGAATTAGTCCAGGAGATTATTATGCATTATTTTGTGTCCCAGATACTTTTGGTGACGATGGTACATAGTCTTTAAACTTATGCACTATGCATTGGTAAGATGCTAATTTTTCAATCGAATGAGATGAAAACTAGGAAGTTTTTACATGGCGGACCCCGTTTCCTATAACTTATCATATGAGGTGTCCTAAAATACCATGGGCCCACCATTGGTAGATATATCGGAAACAGTAAAAGATACGAGAGCCATTGAATTAGAAAAAAAATGCCATTTCCGATGGCTATCAGAAATATATTTTCGTTGTTGCCAAATTTCTATTAGTTTCTTAGATACAGGGTAATTTGTAAAAAACACCTAGAACTGTTTTTTCTACAAATCATCCTGTATCTCGGAAACTAATAGAAATTTGGCAACAACGAAAATATATTTTTAATCACCTTCGAAAATGGCAACTTTTTTACCGTTTACGATATACCAATGATCGCCCATGGTATTTTTGACACCCTGTATATTGTTAACTAATTCCTAAACCCGTTTTACCGAAGAGCGGCTCACCACAGTTTTTACCTCGATTTCGGAAATCGCAGGGGATTTCAACGATTTTTAAGGGGCATATTTCAGATATTCGAAGCCGTACCACTAAGGATTTCGAGGATCGTTAAATTTATTCGGATTTCGAGTTTTCAGAAGGATTTCAGTTGGGATTTCGGGATTTCTGAAGGATTTTGGTTGGGATTTCAGAGTTTCGTGAGGATTGCGGATAGCATTTCGCTCTTCGCGATTTCGAATGGATTTCGAGATTTCCAAAGGTTTTCGAATGCATTTCAGGATTTCCAAAGGTTTTCGAAGTAATTTCACGAGATTTCGGATGAAATTGATAGCGATTTCGGGAGTGAGCAGCCCCTCGCGTTTTGTATTTTTACGTATATCTCTACAGTGTATAAAAATAAGTATTTATTCATAAATTTCTTCACAAGATTAGCTAGGTATTTTTTGGTGCAAATATACAGAAAATTTCAGTACTACCAACTTGCCAAAACCTTGCCAAAATCAAAAATGAAAACATTGTCTAATCCTCGGTCTAACCCATGGATGATATACACTATAGGATGGCCTATCCTCATAAGGCCTGTGTTTAACAAATCGCCTCCTACCCCCCTCCGCCAAACAACCAGTTGTGACGTAAGCAGCATGGCGTTTCTTCTCGCCTAGACGTAAGCTGTTTGAACAGCTGACGACTTTGTTATGACGTCGGCAATGGTTGAAAACAGTTGAAAACCAATATGGCGGCGATTACCAAAAACGATGCCTTAGAATGTGTATTCTCCTTGAGTCTAACCTATAGTTGACCCAAATCCAAGCAGCAGTAATGACATTAAATAACCTAATTTTAAATTGTTAGGTAACAAACACCAGCTGGGAATCCAGCCTTCCTATTGGTTGAAACGCCCTACACCAGACCAGTGCCAGTTATGTCATTACTGCCGCTTGGATTTGGTTTCAACTATAGTTATATAGTAAAATTATTAGAATAATGGATGCACGTCATCAATGACGACGAAATTATTGGCCAATTGCAGTTTGTAAGAAATTAAATTTCGTTTCACTCACAGCGCATTTTTCCTTTTGTTCAACCCAAGTTAAAAAGAGATAGAATGCAGTCGGATCATATGACAGGAATCTGCCGATAAACTGGGATTTAGGTTGGCACTCGTG